>JAYKKT010000065.1:18467500-18837500 GCA_036023115.1 Brasenia schreberi | reverse complement strand
TCGCAGAATTGTTGAAGCGCGTACATACTTGGGTGGCGAAGCAGCTGTGATGATCATATTTCCGCTTTTTATGTGCATTACCGCCATATGCTAACATGCACTACAGCTTTTCTTCTCTTTTTGCTGGCACTAAAAATTTCTAAACACTTTTCAAACATTAAAAGAATAGTTAAAGCACCGACCCAGATTAAATTAGTGGATCCATTGTTGGAATCTGATGAAGGACGAGTCAATCTGTACTGTACTGTTTGAAGTTGCTTAACAAGTTTTTGGTTAGATTTTTTTTTCTCAAGGATGTAAGTAGACATGGCCAGAACTGGCTCCAGAACTGTAACAGGAACCGGGGATCCTCCCGATCCATTGCGGTTCATGAATTTCGAAAACCAACCCAAAACCACCATTGATTAAGTTTATATTTGTTTTCTATATTCTTAATCACAAGTATCTTGATAGCTCAACAGTAGGAAATAGGTGGGGAGTTCAACTTTGAGGAGGTGCATCCCACATTTCTAAAAAAAAAAAAGCCTTTTTGAATAGGTTTCAGAGAAATTTTGAAACTGAAACCATTCCGAAACCGACAGTTTCAAAACCGTAACTAGAACAGCCCCGACCGATTTGATTACAGTTCCAAGTTTCAAGCAAACTAGAATCAGACATGTCTAGGTGGAAGTATTAATGTAAGACTCAATATAAGATGATCTTTTCCTTGTAGAGTTAAATACCTTTTTTTTTTGTACAGTGGGAGGCTGAAGCCAAATGCATGTCCCTGGTCTAGAACTCATGATCTTCAACTTATCAGTTGAACCCCGATCCAACTTGAGCTATTACTAAATATGTTCGAGTTAAATATTAATACAAGACAAGATAGAACGCAAATCGCTAGTGAGAATCATGATATATCGGGTTTCACTTAGTTTGGGATAAGACGGGTTTGGTTTTGATCCAGTTCTCATGACCTTCCACTTGTGAGTTGAACCCCTGGCCACTTGAACCACTTCTCGTTATGATAGATTTAAATATTAACATTACACAAGATAGAACGACGTAGGTGACCTCACTCTGTGTGGGATAAGATTTGGGTTGGTTTGATTCAATTTGGTCCACAAAAAAATCCCAAAAGCTTCAAATGGTTTAAAACTGGTAGGCTTTCTTGCTTTTGGATCATAAAGCTGGTGTACTATACCATTCTAATAAAGATATGCAGTCATATTCCAGTAATTTGCTTTTAGATGGGGTTTGATGCAATCACTCATGTCGGGATGAGCTGTAAGGTATGTGAGCCAAATGCAAGTTTGCACATTTAACTTGAAAAGATAAATTTTCATTAGAAAAATACACTTTTTGCACATTTTGTTTAATAATTATCTTTTCAGTAGGAACTTTACAATAAGCTAAACTTTTCAAGCCATTGAAAACATGCATGTACACCCAACTAATTGGTTTTTGCAGTTTATTCTAACATATATACATGGAAATATTATATACTGACCACTTATTTCTTGCTTAAATATTATATACATGTATATATATATATATATGTATGTATGTATATGTATATATACATAGAGAGAGTAAGAGTAATTAATCTATTCACTCATGCACGGCCATTATTTTTTTTGAGCATGTGTATAATAACATTGTCTTTTGTAGATTGTCAAAAATATTTATAAATTTTAAAATTATACTTATGCTATCCAAAAACAATAGGTAAACACGAGTTAGTATGTCAAAGGTGAGTAGGGTCATTATAATATATATACTCTATCAAAACCAATCTTAACAGTTCGATTAAGGGGCATGCATGATTCAAATTAAGACATAAAGTAAAAACTATTTTAGTGAACAATCAAATATCCTCTAGAAAGTATATATACTTTTTTGCTTTTTGATTTTTAATCTCAACTATCAATGATCCTTAATCGTATCGTTGAAATGGGTTTGAATGAAGTTTACATATGAGTAAATTGTATTCTCCAACTTTACTCTATTTCTCTCTCATTCTTTATATATATATATATATATATATATATATATATATATATATATATATATATATATATATATAAAGAATGCATAAATGAGGTGTACAAAAGAAATTTGTAGAGAAAGTTTGAAGCAACGTTTTGATGTTCCGCGTCACTCTCATGGGTGCTTTGCCGCTATAAGAGTGGGGGCATGTATATGGCTTTATCCTTGTCACTAAAGAAAGAAGCTGTATTAAGTTCTTTCTTCTTTGTATCTAGCAAGCAAAGTTGCATAAAGTTGGCTTTGAACATTCAGATATACGACAATAACTTAATTATATGATACACATCTGGAACATATCCAACAAAGTATGTCTGCCCAAAATCCCCCACTGAAGCAAAGCTCTATATGACTTCAAAAGAGAGATACTGGAAAGCTCTATATGGGGTATCCGGAGACCGCCAGGTATGAACTGATGGTTCTTTTTCCACCAAAAGCTGAAAATGGAACCGAACAGTCCCTCTTCCTGGTCTTGGTCCAATTTTAGTGAACATGTCAGATTCTAGGCTGGTACGGATATCCAGTTTGGTTCCGGTTTCAATTGAAAATTTCATGAAAAGGAAAGTGGGATGTTAAAACCAAAAGAGAAGTCTTGGGACCGTTTGTTCCAGTTCATAAAAAGGAAGGTGGGATGTTAATGCAGTTTGGGACTGGTTTAACCCACTAGGCATGATCAAAACCAGCCATCTAGATACAGCTGGTTCCCGTTACCCCAGAACTTGGAACCATAACTGAACCAACCTGGAGCCAGTTGTGGTTACGGTTTCAGGCAGTCCCCGTTTGTCTTAAACCTCCCAGAACCGTCAAAAATATTTTAAAAGTTTAAAGTTTTTAAAAAGATTCCCAGAACTAACAGTTTGGAAGTGATTTGTGGAACTGGAACGGAACTGTGTGGTCCACGGTTCCTGATCCGGTTTCAATTGTTTCCTGACCCGGTTCAGTTCCATAACGTTTTTAAAGTTTCAAAAAATTTAATGACTTGACCTGTTAAACAGTTCACAGGTTCACCGGAACCCAATAATTGTTTGAAAATGACTACTTGATCTTGTTATCATATTAGCATCTATCATGGAAAAAGCAAGATCATGTTTTATATGTATAACTTAGTTATAAATTAAAAAGAGAATTATATGCCACATTTGCAGGCTAATTTAGTTAGTCTTCTCTTGGGCTTGTTGCAAATATTGTTCTAACCCCATCTTGCCAATTCAAAGGACAAGAAAATCTAGAACTGAATATGATGAGAAACAAAAGTTTTATCGTTCAGAAGGGGCATCAAATAGCTTTCTGATCTGTGACCTTCGGTAGAGAAACTACAAAGAATAAAACAATGACACCCAGGCCCCCAAGGCTACACTTGAAAAGCCAATCGGATTCATGTTGCATAAATCCGATGGCTACCTCGCAAATGAGATCTGGGTTCTTGCGAAAATAGAGCCCAAGTTACTGCCAGTTAAAGTGGTTGAATTTGTGACAGTATGGTGGCATGAAATCAAATCTTCATGTCTGCAAGGATGGGTATGTCTTTCATGAATCCGAAATCCGTGCAAACATAGTCTAAACATATTGAAGTCCAGTCCTAAAATATTGAGCGGTTTGATTTCCACTGTTATAATGCTCTGCCATAGTTATTAACGCCCATCTATTCCTCATCATAACTCCAGAAAAACAAATAAACAATGAAAATAAGAGATTGCACGGAGAGCGATTGAATTGATTTAGAACCCTTCCTGGAAGAATAGCTTCTGAACAAATAAGAAATGCATGAATTGCACGATTGCGATGTAGCAATAGTATTCTAGGATACCTCGAGCAGACCAGTGTCTACAGTCTGAGAAAACACCCTCGGCAGTACTTCATTTGCATCAAATCTTGGAGATAATGCAACAGTCGGTTCTTGATTGGAAGGGACGCCTATCGGAACCTCCCTCTGCTCTACCATATACTTTCACATGTTCCAGCGATTCACATGAAATTATCACCAGATGATAGAAGTTTAGCACTGCCCTCAGAGATCAATCTCTCCCCCGGCTGAACCATTGTGCCTATCCTGATCCAATCGAGTTATTTAGTTAAATTTAGATGAGACTTCCTGAAAAAGTCTATCCATTTTGGTCGTAATGCTACGTGATTTGGATATGGATGAGAGGAATGAAGAACAATGAATTTTTCCAAGATCGCTCAGTCACCTCATAGCATTGTCATTCCACTGAAATTACATGGACTTTGATGCCCACACTATCACATGGCGATGCTGAACTTCAGAAAAGTGAAACCTCTAGCCGGGACAAAGAAGGGACTCCTACCAATCATTCCCTTTTAGCTTTTGTTCTTCATTTCACATCCCTTGCTTCACCTTCAAACTAGCTTAGTACATCATTATATATTCTACATATAAATAACAAGGATGTGCACATGAAAGCGCTTCACATAAGAACATTAGCTACCATATTATACCTTAGATTGGTGGTTGCAGGAAATCTCATATAAAGTTAATCATATGCAAAGTATAACACCCTTGAAGTCATCAACCAGAAAGAGGTTTGATACAGTATACGGTTTGTATAGTTTATGCTTAGATGCTGCCTGTATACTGATCTGCAGTCTACAACATTCTGATCCAATGGAATTCCTCTATTTAAAGTATAACCAGGATTAGGGACAAACACTTTTAACGTATAGTAAGATATCCGCATTGCACTTGCTTTATAGAAGAGTCAACTTGTTTGAAGCTGCACTAATCTGTCAACCACATCACTATGAATATATATACTGCCTGTTCTTGGGAGTATGCAGTAGAGAAATCTCCTCCAAGTTCCCATGCGAGGAACAAATCCACGTTGTATCATCTGCCTTAGAATCAACTCAGCATCAACTAGCAGACTTTGACTACATAGGCCCTGAATCAGCACTTTGTATGACCTAAAACTTGGAGAAAGACCTTCCATAATCATCCGGTTCATGAATTCTTTTGCATCAACAAACTGCTTTGCATCCATCAAACCATATATGACCGCTAAATAAGAACCAGAGTTCGGGTGACATCCTTTAAGCTTCATCTTGTTCAATAAATCTGCTCCTCCTATCACTTTTTTCTGTTTAAAAAGCCCAGAAATCAATATGTTAAATGTCATCGTGTCATGATGGCAACCACACTTATCTGTTTTCTCATAGAGTCGAAAGGCTTCATCCACATTCCCTTGTTCACAGAGGTAATACATCAATGTTGCATAAGTTTTTCTGTTAGGATTACACCCTTGTTTAGGGATTTCATCAAGCAGGGAAAATGCAGCGTCCATTTTTCCAAGTTGACATAAGGCCTTAATGAGAATGTTAAAGCAGCATGTATCAAGCTTAACACCCAATTTAGGAGCTTTCAAGTACACCTCATGAACGGTATCATATCTCTTTGTGCAGACAAGCATATTAAGAACGCAATTGAAAGTTGCAACTGTAGGCCAAACGTGAAACTCTGGCATTTCATGGAGCGTTTTCACAGCCCTTTCGGGATTGTTCGTGACATGAGCATATATCTTGATCAAATTGTGAAAGAACTCATCTGATAGCCTGCACCTCTCAATTTTAATCCTTGCCAAGATTTCTTCAATTGAATCAATTTCTTGTGCATGAGCAAGCCTCTCAACTATCACACTACTATAAAGGGCTTCATTGGGCTTATAGTCTCTTCTCAGAGAAACCTTTTCTAATGTATTCAGAATAAGCTCAGGATCTCTTAACCCACCGAAGATCTTCAATACCTCAATGGGTGACAGCCAATCTCTGTGATCCACTCGCTTGACATCAGACTGCACTTGACAGAGCGTTGAGAAAGAAATAACCGTGCTTCTCAATCTCTGAATCCACCAAACTTGCCCAAATGAAAATGGGATTGGTTGCAGCATCCTCTTAATACCATCGAAGAAGCCACCATTTGTGTATCAAACCCAGATTATCCAACTCATAGCAATTGCTGTAGCTATTGAATTTCAAGAAGAAAAATAAGGAAGAAGAAACAAACACGCAGAATGACATAATGGTCTAGACCATAGAAGTATACGGTTTGTATAGCTCTTGAAAGTATGTTGCGTGCCCAGAGAGATGAATCATCTCCCAACTATATCGGTTGGCATGGGATTCGCGTGTGATACTTTTTGGTGGAAGGATAAGCCTGTCGATTGGGCTCCTCCTCTGTAAATAATATTCTATAAATTTTCCAAAAAAGTTAGGTTTAACCACATAGCATACATTTAATTTTTATATGATCGCCTATAATACAAAATATTCCTTGAATCATATGCTTTTCCAAGGTATTGTACAAATTGGTGCTGTAAAATGACATCAGCTCATGGCAAGCTCGTTCTTTCGGCTAAACTCACCTCATTTAGCTCTGTCCAACAACCATAAATTACATCAAGCTCAGCTCGACAACAATGGCATCATATAGATTATAAGTGGAATTCAGTATGTAATACATTTTCAGGTACATATCAGGAAAACTCGGCAGCCCAAAATTCCTGAATGAGTTGAGATTTTTTGTTTAAACACTATTTTTCAAGGACCTGAAGCATTCTATGAGAATCAAACTTGCAAACGCATTTCTTTTTGTCAATGAACTTGCATCCCAGCATTTCCATACTGATGTAGGTGGCCGCCTTATTCCTCAGTGTGGTTAGGCAGACCGCTTTTGGATATAAATAGGCCTCTCAATGCCAAAAAGCCCCTTCAACAATCAAAACTCCCAATCGTTTGGCAGAGAGCCAAATACCCCCTTATGCTTTTTCTGTTGCTCTGTGTATATTTCACATGTTGGCATGTCTCGTGTTAAGCATTAGTTCTATAACAAGGTATGAAACTTAAGATCTTGTCTCCATTACTTTTAAATACATGAACTCTGGCAAGTAGTGTTTTGGCTAGTAGGATTTTCACCTTCTTCTTTGTTTTCTTAATTTTCACGGTTTTACAATGCGGGTTGTGAGAACTTCTGATAATTCATTTTCCCGAACTTGTTTGCTCATCTAGCAGTGCGAATCGCTTGCTAACAGAAGTGCATTGGCAGAGAATCACGTTCTTAGCACTACGCGTGATAGTAAAAAATGTAAATCCACTTCTAACAAAAATGTTACGAATAAGATAGTCAAATCAACATGTTATGAACTAAAAGATTAACAAAAATCTTCTCAGATCCTTCACATTCGTGGCAATTTCCATCCATTGACTCCGCAGGAATATATAAAATCTTTTGAGTCGTTGACCATGGACGGCAGAAAATGACATCCGTATTTTAAAAGTACAAAATAGTATGTATATTGCCAACTGAATTTAAAGCAGCTACATTTATTTATCTCGGAAATCAAAAGAAGAAAAAGATGAACTACATCCAGGTTAGATGACTGACGTGAAGGTAAAAGCTTTAACTGGTGAACGACATCCATATATGTTTTAATTGAATAATTGTTTCTGAGAATAGATGGATACATGATGAGGGTGGAGTTCCTTGTTGTCTCTGACCATGTTTCTTCAATAAGATGGATACATCGTGGACTCAACTTCTCCATTTTACAGGTTCAATACGAATAACAGCTGACCCATATTTTCCCTCTGATTAATTTCTTTTCACGTTTGTTGGAAAAGAAAATCGAATTGGCTTAGTTAATTGAAGAATGAGTAGGATATATCATCTTCCTCAACAAGATTTAGATCCCTGTTCTTGTGAAGCGTGATCAGTCGTAGATTCATTGGGTAAGTCTGCGGTATTTGTTAAGGAAGAGGCAGGTTCCATCTTGCTTGTTGCATTAATTAGGCCTTGCATACACTAGCTCTGATATCTAGATCACTCCAAGTGTCAAGCTTTTGTTGATCCATCCAGACCAGGAAATGAGGATATTTGATGCCACTCTTAACGCCCTTAGCATATTCTTTTGGAAAATTTGCTCCATCTGTAGAGAAGATGACGAGAGTGACGAAGGGGAAATGGAAGTAGAGCCACCGCCAGCCTCGTCATCTTCACCTGCAGGCAATACGAGTTTTGAGTTCGACGTATTCTTGAATTTCAGAGGAGCAGATACTCGAAACAGTTTCACTGGGAGTCTCTATCACATCCTTAAGCTGCATGGCATTACCACCTTCATAGACAACAAGGATTTGCATAAAGGGGAAAGGATTGGGAAGCTATTTGAGTACATAGAAAGATCAAAAGTGTGTATAGCCATCATATCGAAGGGCTACGCAGACTCCAAGTGGTGTTTAAGGGAGATTACCAAGATGGTGGATCTCGGAAAGCGGATCATTCCTGTGTTCTTCAATATAGAACCTTCAGATGTCCGCAACCAGCGCGGACCCTTCGCGGCGGCATTTAAAGAACATGCAGCTAATGGGAAGATCACGAAAGAGGAGGTAAGGAAGTGGAGGGATGCTTTGAAGAAAGTAGGCGATATCGCTGGGCACAATCTCAAAGACACGGCAGGGTATGAGCAGAATTTACTGTTTTTCATTTTTCTCTTTTGGAGTATTGACTTCCCATTGTTGTCTTGCCTTGGGAAAATTTGGTGCTATTGCTTTTCTCTTGTGCCATCAACCTTTAAAAATAAGCGACAATGGAAGATATACCACTCGTTGTCCTTTTATGTTTATACCATATTCGTGGGAAGGGACCGTATATACTGTACTATGCATCAATAGGAATTTCAAAGGAGCCATGAATCGGTTAGTTTGAAATTGTTCCGGAAATCTCACTCAAATCCTAAGAAACATGTCCCACAACAGGGCCATTGACAATCCTCGGCATAGTGGTGAATAGCTTCTGCAATTCGAACTCCTCGGATTACAGAACATTGAAATGCAAAATAGAGAAAGGGGGAAAGGGCAAAGTTAATTGGAAAGACTCTACTTATTGTGGAATAAGGGGGCTGGTTAATCGTGACACAGTAAAAAAAAAATAGTATTTCATACCACTCATCTATTTGGTTACAATGGGCATGGAATTCATACTGAGTAATCAATCATTGTTCCTTCCCCTTATAGGCACGAGTCGAAGCTTATACAGAAGATTGTCAAAGATATAAGAACTTCATTGAGTACAGCTCTCCTTCATGTGGCTGAACACCCAGTTGGGCTAAAGTCTCGCATTGATGATACAGAAAGGATGTTGGATATCAAAGTTAATGACGTTCTAATGGTGGGAATCCATGGAAGGGAAGGTATAGGCAAGACCACTCTAGCTAAGGCTGTCTACAATGAAATGTCTAGAAACTTTGAAGGCTGCAGCTTTATCCCCAGTGTAAGAGAAACATCAAGGCAATTTAAGGGACTGGAATCCCTTCAAAAGCAGCTGCTCTCGGACATCTTTAACGGCAGATGCACAGGTATTACAGATAGCAGCAAAGGAAAACAAATAATAAAAGAGAAAATAGGTTGTAAGAAAATTCTGGTAGTTCTTGATGATGTTGATGATCGGAAGCAGCTTGAAGCCTTGGCCGGTAGTCATAATTGGTTTAAGAAGGGTAGCAGGATCATTATCACTGCTAGAGATAAGCAAGTTCTAACTGTTCATCAAGTTGAGGAGGACAAAATATACACACTTGAGGGATTGAATTATGAAGATTCAATGGATCTTTTCAGTTATCACGCCTTCAGGAGAGAGCAACCACCAGATGAGGAATATGCTAAGTTAGCGAAGGAAGTGGTATCGATTGCAGCGGGACAGCCACTAGCCCTTGAGAAGCTTGGTTCACAGTTTTTCGGGAAGAATACTGCACAAGAATGGAGAATGTTGCTTAATAAGTTGAAAGAGTATCAAAACAGGGAAGTTCAGCAGAGACTCAAAGTAAGTTTCGATGAGTTTGATTATTATGAAAACCAAGCTGTTTGGACATAGCCTGCTGCTCTATTGGATTAAATGCATAATATGCAATTCACATGTGAGAGGCATGCATTTTTCATCCAAGTGCCAGAATAAATATTACTGGATAAATCCTTAATGAAAATTACTAGAGTGAGAAGCCATTTTATTATCCTAATTGCAGGACAGAATATTACATTTTTGAAATGCATGACTAGATTAGGGGCATTATTTTTCAAGAAAAGAACAAGAAGAAACAAAACAAGATCTAAATCATTTGTCCTGAACAAAGAGTGACAAAAACACCTACTCATCAACAACAAACCGAAACGAGGAACATATATTCATCAGCAATACAGAAAAGAAAATGATAAATATAACACATACATATATACATATAATATAGATTGAGAGAGATGACTTAACTCTTTCATGTGTGCATGACCTGAAATTTTAATGTGGAATTTCAGTAACAGTAATTTTCCAAATCTTTTATAGCATTAGCAACTCCGCCCATGTATGGGATCACCCTTGCATGGCCGGTCCAAAGCCCGGCTAATGGAGGAGAGTTGAGTTAGGCTTCCCACAGCTAGTGTAAAACTTTGTCAGACTTACCATGGATTCAAAGAATACATGTAGCCGACCCCATCTAGTATGGGAAAAGGCTTAGTTGTAGTTATAGTAGTTGTAGTATTTTTATAGCATTAGCATATCTGATCACATGGTACATGCCATCCATACTGAGTTCTTATACTTCCTTACCTTTGTAGACAAGAGGCGAAGCTTATTCAGATGATTGTCAAAGATATTATGACTTCAGCAAGTACAAGTTTCTTTGATGTGGCTGAACACCCAGTTGGGCTCGAGTCTCCTGTTGCCCATATTAAATGGATGTTGAATATTGAAGCTAACGATGTTCTGATGGTTGAGATCCATGGCATGGGAGGCATACGGAAGACAACCCTTGCTAGAGCTCTCTATAATGAAATGTCAAAAAGTACAAAGCTTGCAGCTTCATTTCAAATGTTAGAGAAACGTGCAAACATTAAGGGTCTGGAGTCCCTTCAAAAGCAGTTACTTACCGACACCTTCAAGTACAAAATAAATGTTATAGACGGAAGCATGGGAATACAGATGATCAAAGAGAGAATTGGTTGTAAGAAAGTTCTGATTGTTCTTGATGATGTTAATGATAGGAAGCAGATTGAAGCATTGGCCGGTAGCCCCAATTGTTTTAAAAAGGGTAGCAGGATCATCATCACTACTCGAGATATGCAGGTTCTAACCGATCATCAAATTGAGGAGAATAAAATCTATGCACTTCAGGGATTGAATGATAAAAATTCAATGGATCTTTTTATCTATCATGCCTTTAGAAGAGAGTTGAGTTAGGCTTCCCACAGCTAGTGTAAAACTTTGTCAGACTTACCATGGATTCAAAGAATACATGTAGCCGACCCCATCTAGTATGGGAAAAGGCTTAGTTGTAGTTATAGTAGTTGTAGTATTTTTATAGCATTAGCATATCTGATCACATGGTACATGCCATCCATACTGAGTTCTTATACTTCCTTACCTTTGTAGACAAGAGGCGAAGCTTATTCAGATGATTGTCAAAGATATTATGACTTCAGCAAGTACAAGTTTCTTTGATGTGGCTGAACACCCAGTTGGGCTCGAGTCTCCTGTTGCCCATATTAAATGGATGTTGAATATTGAAGCTAACGATGTTCTGATGGTTGAGATCCATGGCATGGGAGGCATACGGAAGACAACCCTTGCTAGAGCTCTCTATAATGAAATGTCAAAAAGTACAAAGCTTGCAGCTTCATTTCAAATGTTAGAGAAACGTGCAAACATTAAGGGTCTGGAGTCCCTTCAAAAGCAGTTACTTACCGACATCTTCAAGTACAAAATAAATGTTATAGACGGAAGCATGGGAATACAGATGATCAAAGAGAGAATTGGTTGTAAGAAAGTTCTGATTGTTCTTGATGATGTTAATGATAGGAAGCAGATTGAAGCATTGGCCGGTAGCCCCAATTGTTTTAAAAAGGGTAGCAGGATCATCATCACTACTCGAGATATGCAGGTTCTAACCGATCATCAAATTGAGGAGAATAAAATCTATGCACTTCAGGGATTGAATGATAAAAATTCAATGGATCTTTTTATCTATCATGCCTTTAGAAGAGAGAAACCACCAGATGCCGTATATGCTAAGCTATCTAAGGAAGTGGTATCAACTGCAAAGGGACTGCCACTAGCTCTTGAGGTGCTTGGCTCACTGTTTTTCAGTAGGGAGATTCCACATGAATGGAGAGCATTGCTTAATAAATTGAAACAATACCAAGGCAAAGGAGTTCATGAGATGCTCAAAATAAGCTATGATGAGCTTGATCATTGCGAAAAGCAAGTCTTTTTGGACATAGCATGCCTTTTCGTTGGACGGGAAACAGACAACTCAATCCACATGTGGGAAGCCTGCCATTTTTATCCAAGTATTACGATTAAGGCATCATTGTGTAAATCTCTTATTAAAATTAATACAAAGAGAGGTCATTTTTATTATAGTGATGGAAGGATAGGGAAGGAAGCTTTTGAAATGCATGACCAAATCAGGGACATCGGGAGGGAATCATTATTGAACAAAAGAATTCATTCCCTAGTAGGCCTAGTAGGCTGTGCTGTAAAGCCCATGAATTGTGGACATTTGAGGCAAGCTATTACATAGTTTATTTGTTCTAATTTCTCTGCTTCTTTCAGTACTGTCTTTTCCTTAAAAAATTTTGTTTTATCAGAACACTCGAACTAGAATGTACGGTTAGTGGCAAGAGCATGCCCATGAAAAAGATAATGTTAGCTAGTCAACGCACATCCAAGAATTTCTCATTCTTTAAGAAATTCAGTTTTATCCTTACGAATCATATGAATTTTGATCTTTAAGCAATTTCATGAAATGACATTGTTGGAAATGTGGTTGCGCAGCGGAAAAGGAAAAGATCATACACAATGAAGGGAAATGTGGAGATCATAGTAGGGGGTGGACCTCCAATGGAGGCCACCCCCCTCTTTATCTCTCTTTCTTAATCTCAGCAACCTTAAACCCTAATACAACCTATCAGCCCTTATATAAGGAGCTGTAAAATATAAAATGACCAAAATACCCCTATTACAGAAAATTACCAAAATGCCCTTATAACTTCGGACAATTACAATAATACCTAAAACATCAAATTTACTGTCCTAAGACATCAAATGTCCTAAAACTGACTCTAAACTCATATTCTTGAACAGACATTACCGAACCACTTAAGTAATGCGATGGAAGGTAAGAGCTTGTTTTTCTTATTCACTTTGGATTGACAGCTCTCTGCCCTTGATCATGTCACTAAGACCTAATAAACTGTGTCCAACCTTTTAAATTCAAGTATCCAATCGTCTCTTGCTGCCAAAAGAAAACAAAAAATTAGAAGTCATGTATCTTGATATTCTGAATTTTTAATGGAGAATCATTTTCTCTTCACATATACTGCATTATGACGTTCACTAACTTCCTAAGTTCAGTCTTAATTGATGCTATGTGTTTATGCTGGGGGTACCAAAGGTTCAAATAAATACTTAAAGGAATTAGCATAAGTATAGTTATGTTATTTAAAGCCATTTAAACTCATCCATACATTTATGATTTGCTTCATTTGTGTAATGGTCTTAAATCCTCAGTTTGGAGAAAACATTGGTGACCAGATCCTCTTTATTGAATGGAACTGTAACCGACTCATAATTTATTCTTTAGCATCAGCTGACTACAAGTGTGGAAGGGATCATGCTACAAGCATCATACATAGAACTTATCTCAGGGTGAGTTCAAATGTCTATACATGAAGACGTTGCACGCTTCTGGGAAATAACTAAGCAGTTGAGATTTCTTCATGTTGCACATTTACGCTTTCAAGGCAAATACTAGCAGTTCAATACTGAAATGAAATGGTTGTCACTGAATTCATGTAAGTTCACGCAGCTGCCACCTGACCTTAATGACCTTGAGGATATCGTAACTCTGGAGTTACGTGGCACTGATAGTCTGGCATGTGCTTTTGTGGAGCAATCCTTACAAAGAAAAAAGGTTAGTATTGATTGTGTGGGAGTACTTAGTTCTTAATTTGTGAGATTTTATTAAGATAAACTCATGCTTTAAAGCAGGACAAAAAACGCAGGCACTTGATAAAGTAAAGGTTCTTGATCTCAGTGAGACAGACATTACTACAATGCCTAATTTTACCAATGTCTCGTGTCCTTGCCTAGAGAAGTTGATACTCTGGTTCTGTGGAGAGTTGAGAAGAATCCATGAATTTATTGTGGAACTGAAGAGATTAGTACTCTTGGATCTTGCAGCATGTGATAAACTCTTTTGTGCCAGACTCGTTGGGAAGCATGGTATCATTGGAATTGCTTTTGCTTGATAGTTTGTATATAGAAACCATACCTGATTCAGTAGGGAGATCTTGTGAATCTCCGTCAGCTCCCCCTTCATGAGTGTATACGACTTTCCTCTCTGCCAAACAGATTGGGCGACATGACATCACTGGAAGTGCTTATGCTTGACTCTACGATTATAAACACCATACCAGATTCAATCGGAGAGCATACAAACCTCCGTAAGCTTTCCCTTCGAGAGTGTTGCAAAGTTTATTCTTTGCCAAACAGATTGGGAGACATGGCGTCATTGGAATAGCTTGTGCTTGATAGGACAGGAATAAGCACCATACCTGATTCGATAGGAGAGCTAGAAAACCTCCGTGAGATCTCTCTTCACAACTGCCCTCAGCTAAAAGTGTTGCCTGTTCATTCCATTAGAAAGTTGTGCTCTCAAAGTCTAAACTCCTTTCTTATTGATGGGGCTGCCTTCAAATTTTTGGAGGATAACCTTGAACATCATGATCTACTTGATATTGTGAGCTAGAACTTTCATCCTACTGAATCAGATAGGATGAAGGGAAAACCCCTTGGGTGCTTTTCATGGAGAAACTGCAAGAATCTCAAGGCTTTCCTTGTTTCAATAGGACAAATGGAAAACCTTGTGAAACTTGATGTATCGATATTGCCACTGCCTCTACTATGTTCTTTGTCTTCCTTGTTCCCTATCCTGGTTCGATGCATCTGATTATGTCAATTTTGAGGTCTTATCAAGCGTTCCAAACTTGATGTCATTGATTGTGTTAAATCCAAGTTGATACTCATCGCTGAAGGACGTCCTAGACTTGGAAAGTAACACACACAGCTTCAAATGGTTATGCTTGCCCCATCCTCAGGACACACTATGGTGTAACAACCTTAGTGAAGATATTAACAAAAGAGAACTCAAAGGTATTGAGACTTAACCTTCCTCTTTCATCCTTTTTAATCTGGATATGAAACAAACTGCTAGCTTTGTACATGTAGTTGGCACATTTGCTCGTTTTCATATGTGAGCAAAATGATGAGCTCCATTTCTTTGATTATTGAGTCTATGATACCTTAATGATTTGATATTGTTACTTGATGATATCCTCTCTTTTTTTTTACTCGAGACCAACTTTTTAACTACTGCTTGAAGTGGTTTGAAACATATGATGGATGGATATTGTGGGTCAAAATATGTCATCTGATTACTTTGCTTGATCGAAATAGGAATTTTTGATGTGTAACTATGATGATATGCTCACTTTAAAGGCTGAGTTAAGCCTCACACACATTGATCATGTTCAACTCAACTCAATGGAAGTCGTGTAAGGTAAACCCTAAAATAGTGAAGCTGTGAAATGCCCATTCAATGAACTGATGTGCAGCATACAACTTCCTCTTCATTAAACTGATGTTCATACATCAAAGGGTTGTGTTCCTTTCAAAATGGCAACTATATGGAAGAACTATGGCTTTTGATGACATAATATGTTAGAAGAGTTTGTATCTCTTTAAGGACTTGCATATCAAAGAGTTATGCTTATTCTAGAAAGGCTCTTAATATTTGTAAAAGAGATTTTACGGACATACCCATAGGCTTAGGGGATTAAGTGATTCAAAATTCATCTCTTATTTGCAAAAAGAATAGAAGGGGACTATTGTTATGCAAAACTTTGAGGCAACCAAATTGTTCTTCATTATTTACGATGTCATGAAATTAGAAACCAATAGCAGAAATTATACCTAAAAGTTGGCAACAAAAAGGGAAATGATTTTATGTCACAATTGTTATTTGTTTATAATTTATTCTTTTTAATAAAATTCTTATAAACTAACCCGAATTTAAATGTTATACGCACGCAACTTGCAATCTCATACGAGCATATCGGGTCATGTTTATTGTACCATATTCAATTACTTGAGATACATTAGCATCCTTACCTAAATAGGGTATACGAATACAATTCCATAGCCCATGTTTCTAGAGATGTAAAACAAGCAAATGGCACTAATTAAAGTAGTTCTGTCCAGAAAACGCTCTTAAATTTGCCAGATGCGTGTCCCAGGTATTAAACTCATGACCTTCAATTTGTGAGTCGACTTCCTAGCTAGGTGAGCTGTTGTTGATTGTGCAGTATGTATCTTATTGACGACATTTGTTAGCCTAATAAATTATTATTATTTTTACACATATTTCCTGAGATATACTCAAGATGATTGAGATTTTTAGAAGCTTCTGATCGTTTAATTCACCGAGAAACTCCTAGGAACCATATTTACGACTATTTTTCAGATCAATAGCATATATTTTCCTAGTAATTGGAAAGAAAAACTGATGAACTTATTTATTTTGATTAACACATCCATTTTCCTGAGAATTGAAAAGGAAAAAGGGACGGATCTATGTATTTTAAAGCTGTGTGCTTATGGTTGACCACTGCATGATCTACATGACAATATTATTAGCACGAGATTCACTAATTTACTATCGTTAATATCACATATTAATCATGATTTGGAGGCAGAATCTTGACAACATACCCAACTCCCGATTGTAGCAATCTATTCAGAATATCAAAATCAGAATATTTTGTTGCAGAAATTCTCAACCTTTTGATAATGGAAGAGTATCTACGATATTCAAGAAATAATTCTATATTACGAAATAGATCATTCTAAATTGAAGTATCTCGATTGATGTTAAATGGAATTACTGGTACGTTTTCTAGGTGCTTTCAGACACACAACTGAGAGAGCAGTATATACCACTAGAAAATATGAGGATGAACTTATCAAACTGTTATTGAGAGGAAAATCTCCCTGACGAGGCAGACGTTCAGGTTGATGCGAGCATGCCAAGAAATGCGGTTGGGTTGGCGCTTCCAATAACCTTTGGCTAGATCGACAATTACTAAATAAAGGTGTTTTCACCAACTCTTGTGATTATGAAACAAAGAGATATTGCGAATCAGGCGACCAAAGGTTTCTCAAAGTTGATTACGGCAAACAAACACTATAAAAATTGAATCTAAAGCAGAAAAGGTCGGATGGAATCTTAGAAGGTTGTTTATTGATGAACAAAGAGTGTGGAAACGAATTTAAAGTGAGATTAATTCTAGGAAGCTTAATGTGCTATTTCTACTACTAAAAATATGTTACATTTACTACTAAACAAATACTATGAAAATGCATCCCGAGTGAGGAAACGAGCATGCTACATCTACTACTGAAATGAAAATGAAATACAATAAGAACATAAATTTGGACGATAAACTTGGTCTTCATTCTTGGGTATGAATGTAGAGATCTTCTTTCCTTCCTTCCTTCTCCTTTATTTATAATGTCTACCACCCATAAGATGATTAGCCACATTTCTCTCATGATTTTGTTCTTCTTCTTTTTTACTCCTGCGGCCCGGTCATGCATCTCGCAATCAGAGTATACATGGTTTAATGGTAATTTTGGACCCGTCCCATGAGTACCCAGTCCAACCCACTTTATATGAGGCGGGTTTTCAAGCCTCAAAACCTGTTTCCTCCCTGAAGTATATATATATATATATATATATATATGTTTATAATAAGTCACCTATTCTCTCAAGGGGCCACAATTATCACGAGCAAATATTTTATATACTTATATGTATATATTTTTATATAAATATAAGTATATATACATAACAAACTTTTAGTTTAATAATATAAAATATTATAAATAAGATTTTATATTTATGTAAAATATATATTAAAAGTTTTTTCTTAAAATTACTTATATTGGTTGAAGTGGGGCAGGTCCGGGTCGTAATAAAAGGGTGCAGGATAGGGGCGGGTCTGATCTCCCAAGACCGGCGCAGGATTCTAGGGCGGGGCCAGTACGGGTGGAGTGAAACCCGCTCCACCCTGCCCTGCTGCCATCCCTACATATACCATTTTGCCGATGAAAAGAGACACATGCTATTTTACCAATAGGCAGAACAATATTTTCCATTTTACTAAATCGTTAAACGGTGTTTATCTTTTTACCGATTCCCATGGTGAAATTTTTGGCACAAACACAAACATTTGAGCCATTGGCCATGTAGAAATAAAAAAAAACAAAAAGGGAGTGGGTACGGTAGGCTGGACTCATATTCATTGAGGCAAGCTAACGCGAGATTTAGATTAAGTTTTGGTTGACATGCCCTCAAAAAAGAAGAGAATCTTTTGTGTTCACGTAGGTCTTTGTATTGAATAATTGTGTGAGCATCGTAACAAAGTTGAGAATCAACGCGCGCATGAGGAATGGAGAATTTATGATCGTCTGTCTCCTCGTCCCTTTTGTAGACGTTGAATTAATGAAAACGTGGACTCAACTTCTCTAACAAGATAGAGATTGAATATATCTATATATATCCCAGCTGCTTTATTCATTTCCATTGTTGTTGACAAACAAAAGTTCCAAACTGGATTAACATAATTTAGTTGGGACTAATTAAGATCTCATTTTCTTCGACAGGATTTAGTTCCCCTGTTCTCGTGGATGATCAGCACACAACCTTTCTAGGAGATAAAAACAGAGGAGGTGGCAAACAGGAAAGGAAGTCAAAGAAAACAATCGCCACCCTCAAGACGACGGAGGTATTTCAACGCTAATCCTCACCAACCGCAAGCTTATTTGCTTGTGATCTTTTGTCATCCTCTGGTCCATTTTTATCCGTAAGCGAATCTGTTTAATCTGTCTGCCATATTTGTTGAGGAAGAAGCTGGTTTGTCCTAAGTGATTCCATTGGGTCAGCCATATGCTAGCCTCTAGTATCCATTGTCGTAGGTGAGAGAGTGTAGAAGTTCTTCTGTTTTATCCATTGGCACGAGACAAAATGAGGATATTTGGGTCCATTATCGTCTCGCTTGGCGTCTTTTTGCGAAAATTTTGCTCCATCTGTAGAGAAGACGAAGAAAACGGCGGAGTGGAAGAGGAAGCAGAGTCATCGCGGACTTCGTTATCTTCTGCTGCAAATAGTGAGAGTCTTAAATTAGAAGGAGCATGCCCTCGGAACAGTTTCATTATGCAGCATCTTAAAGCGCCATCTGATGAAAATGAAGCAATCAGCAAGTATCCACAAGAAAATCAGGAAGCGAGTCCTTCATCACCGTCTTCGTCATTACCAATAAATAGAAGCAAAGAGTTGGGATTTCACGTGTTCCTCAGTTTTAGAGGAGCAGACACTCTAAAGAATTTCACCGAGCATCTCTTTGACCGCCTTCAGCTCTGTGGAGTTACCACCTTCGTAGAGAATGAGAAATTCCACAGTGGGAAAAAAATCGAGAAGCTATTTGAACACATGGAAAGGTCAAAGGTTTGCATAGCCATCTTATCCATGGGCTATGCAGATTCGATCTGGTGTTTGAGGGAGATTGTAAAGATGGTGGAAATCAGAAAGCGGATCATTCCAGTTTTTTTTTATATAGAACCTTCTGACGTTCGCAACCAGCAAGGTCGCTTTGCATCTGCATTTAAAGAACATGCAGCTAATGAACAGCTAAAGCAGGAGGAAGTGAGGAAGTGGAGGGATGCGCTGAAGACAGTTAGCGATATCTCTGGCTATAGTCTCCACGAGACAGCCGGGTATGTGGAGAGTTAACTATTTTTCCTTTTGGCCTTCTGAAAATTGACCGACCATGCTTTCTTGCTTAGGAGAACTTTGTGAAAGATGGAAGGAAATAACTTGTTGACATTTATCATCAACGTATAAGGGAAAACCAAAGATGTAACCCTCTCATGCTTGTTTGCCTACAAGCTTTCGTCTTAAGGGAGAATAGAATACAGCGTTATGCAGTGTAATGTATCTGAAGGGACCTCTATGGTCGGAGAGTTATCAGGTTGCACTACTCCAAGCCTAATTGCGTAAGTAATAGAGTATCGAAGTACATAGCAACATTTTTCCTTCAAACTTATGTTTGATATTGATGCAACAGAAAAACCATAGATTTTCCAAAACATCATCCATTTTAAAGCACAATAACAATCTCAAGAGAGGACTTCACTGTTTTCCGGCATCCTTTTTCTCATTTTGTTCTGCCGATCCAGCAGTGTTTTCATTATAAAATGTTCAATCCGTTAAACATCATCGCTGACCTACCTTTCTAGTTGGCTTTGTGGGAAAGCAGGAATTCTACAAATGAAAAAGAAATCAGTGGCCATTTCCCGGACAGTTTTTTTTTTATCTTATTTCAGCCACCGGATCTTATTTCAGCCACCGTTAAACATCATCGTAAAAGTGATTCACGTAATGAGTTAAGTGCAAATCTCTCTGATATGGCTGGACACCCAGTTGGGCTGCAGTCATAATTGACGTACCAAAAGGATGTCAGAATAAGAATTTAGTGATGGTTTTCCAAATTTCCTCAATCCAAGCATACCCTAACAGTAAATTTTCTGTATCTTTTATAGCATTGAACTTTCTGATTGCATGAGTTCCCGTCCCTCCTGAGTTATCATTATTATTCCTTCCCTTTGCAGGCATGAATCAAAGCTAATTCAGATGATTGTCAAGGATATTATGAACTCAGAAAGTACAAGTCTCTTTGACGTGGCTGCACACCCAGTTGGGCTCGAATTTCGTGTTCGTGATATCAAAAGGGTGTTGGATTTTAACCTTAGTGTTGCTCTAGTGGTGGGGATCCATGGAATGGGAGGTATAGGAAAGACCACTCTTGCTAAGGCTGTATACAATGAAATTTCAAGAAACTTTGAAGCCTGTAGCTTCCTTTCTAATGTCAGAGAAACATCCAAGCAATTAAAGGGGCTGGAGTCCCTTCAAAAGCAGCTGCTTAATGACATCTTAGGGGAGAATGATATGTATATTACAGATAGCCACAGAGGTGTACAGATGATCAAAGGGAAAGTTGGCTGTAAGAAAGTTCTGATTGTTCTTGATGATGTTGATGATAGGGAGCAGCTTATAGCATTGGCCGGTAGTAAAAATTGGTTTAAAAAGGGCAGTCGGATAATCATCACTACTCGAGATAAAGATGTCTTATTTGCACATGGAGTGCAGGATGATAAGATTTATGTACTTGAGCTACTAAATGATGATCAATCAATGGATCTTTTCAGCTATCATGCCTTCAGGAGAAACCAATTACCAGAGGATTATACCAAGTTATCAAAAGAAGTGGTGTCAACTACAAAGGGACTGCCCTTAGCACTTGAGGTGCTTGGGTCACTGTTCTTTGATTTGAAGACTCCGGAAGAGTGGAAAATTTTACTTAAAAATATGAAGGGAAACCAACATAAAGAATTATTTGAAGTGCTGAAAATAAGTTATGACGCACTTGATTATGTTGGGAAGCAAATCTTTTTGGACATAGCATGTTTTTTTATTGGATGGAAAACGGAAAACCCAATTCACATGTGGGAGGCCTGTGGGTTTCATCCAAGAATCACAATTAAGCTCTTGTTGCATAAATCTCTTATTAAAATTAATACAAAGAGATGCTTTGATGATATTAACTGTAGGTGGAAAGAGAACGAAGTGTTTGAAATGCATGATCAGATTAGGGACATGGGGAGGACAATTATTCTCCAAGAAAAGAATTCATTCCCTGGTAGGCAGAGCAGACAATGGGGTGAGCCTGAGGAACTGCGGGCACTTGAGGTAGCACATGATATGTAGTTTAATTATTCTATTATTGTCACTCTGTTTTCATGCTTAGCTTTATTTTTATCTAAGCAGTGAAAACATTGAATATAATGTATGGTTAGTGGAAACAGCTTGTCCACTGCTAAGCAGGGAACAGCTTCTCCATGTTCAATTGTTTGGATTTATCCTTTGTAATCATACTGATTTTTCCCAGAGCTTGTGGCCATGATTTTCATGTAATGATATTACCAATCCATTTATGAGATATTGAGACCTAAAGTAAAGGCCAAGATTTTGTTTTCAGTCACCTCAGATTCAAACCCCTGCCCCTTATTCTAATTCATCTCATCTTGGCTTCTTATCTGTCTCAATCATGTTATGGTGTGAGCAGAATTTAAATTTATGGTCAGCTATACTTTTTCACGTCTTTTACTTGGAATATAATTTTCTCTGGACATAGTTCAGAATCAGACAATCATCTTGGTAGAGTCCAAACCTTTCATATTCTGACAAATCTCCAACAGCTAGATTTAAAATCACAGAGTTTCTGCAACTGGCTGTCATTTAATTTTGTTTGATGAAAGAATTTGGATAATCAAAACAGTCAATCTAAAATTTAGGTATAGACCTAAAAGAAAGGAAAACAATTTAAGATACAGCTAGGTTGAACTCTAATTTGAATGCTATTTGCAACTTGGAGAAAATTTTGAGCCACGCCGGGTTCGTTGGATGGCATTACAGCTTATTCTGATCTACTTCTTTGGCTCCAGATACCTACAAGTGCAGAAGGGATCATGTTTACTGGAGAAAATAGTGTATGTTTGTGGGAAATGCCTAATCAACTGAGATTTCTTTATTTTGAGCATGTACACTTGGAAGGCAGATTCCAACAGTTCCCCATCAAAATGAAATGGCTTTCACTTCGGTGGTGTCATCAGTTCAATCAGCTTCAGTTTGACTTTAACCTTGGGGGAATCGTAATTGTTGATTTATGTGGTAGTAGTATTCTGGCTCATGCATTTGTGGAGCAATCCTTGTATAAAAGAAATGTAAGTGTTTATTATGTGGGAGCCATTTCCTAATCTGTGAAAATTTTGCTTTGTTATGTTCCCATTGTAGAGTTCTAACCCAAAGAAGTAAATGCAGGCACTTGATAAATTAAAGGTTCTCAATCTCAGCTTCACAGACATAACTATAATGCCTAATTTCACCAATTTCGTGTGCTCTTGCTTGGAGAAATTGATACTTCAACATTGTATACAGTTAACTGCAGTCCATGAATCTATTGGGGAACTGAAGAAATTGATTCTCTTGGATCTGAAAGCTTGTCATCAAGTTTGCTCTTTGCCAAACAGATTGGGGGGCATGGCATCACTGGAAGCGCTTATGCTTGATGAGACGAGCATACAAACCATACCGGAATCGATAGAAGAGCTTACAAACCTCCGAAAGCTCTCTCTTCAGTACTGCCAACAGCTAAAAGTGTTGCCTATTCATTCCATTAGAAAGTTATGCTCTCTAAAGTCACTTCGTATTTATGGAACCCACATAACAGGTTTGAAGAATCAGCTTGAAATTGATGATCTAATGGATGTTGGTTGGCTATCGCTTTCATCCTCTGAGTTTCTTTATGCTTTACCTCATGGGCCCTTCTATAAAACACTAACGCATCTTGAATTAGTTGATGCCAAAGTGGAAGCCTTGCCTGACTCAATAGGAGAATTGGAAAACCTTGAGAGATTGTCATTGGAATGCAAGAATCTTAAGGCTTTACCTGATTCCATATGCTGCCTTCATTCTCTCAAAAGATTTTATCTATCAGATTGCAACTGCCTGTCATCTCTTCCCCATCTTCCTTGTTCCTTATCCTGGTTAGTTGCTTTTGACTGCACCAATTTAGAGATAATGTCAAACATTTCAAACTTGACATCATTGTTTGAATTAAACTTGGGGGCATGCTCATCGCTCAAGGACGTCCCTGGCTTGGAAATAATTGCACACAATTTAGAATTGCTAACCTTGCCTGGTCCGGAAGGCACATTAAGATGTAGCAGCCTTACTGATGATTTCAAGAAGAGAGTGCTCCAGGTATTAAAAATTTACTCCCTCTTCCATCCACTTAGATCTGGATATGAGCAAACTTCTCTCTCTCTCTCTCTCTCTCTCTCTCTCTATATATATATATATATATATACATATATGCTCACAACACAATGATGTTAGATTCTTTGTTGACGTCACCCTCTTCTTACAGGAATCAAGGTTTGAAAGCTTGAATTTTTTTTCATTAAAAGGAGGGTGGATGGATGTTGGGTCTGGTGTGGGTCATCAACACCGGCTCTCTTTTGTGCTCCCAAACCGCATCCCTGTCTTATCTGGGTTTTACTTTGAAAGCAAGGTGGAGGGAGAGTTGAAGAAGAATGAAGAAGAATCCTATTCGGCCATCCATGTAGCTGTTGTTTCAGACGATGGTCTTACTGTCCTTAACACCACCAAAGAAACTGTATTCTGCAGCTTCCTTTCCAGGCAGCTTATTAAGTTTAGTGAAGAGGAGGAGGTGATCAAGTGTTTGAATGAAGGATATCGCATCATCATTGTCAAATTGGATCTGCCGCAAGAATTTACTTCTTGTAGAATCGCTCTTGATTTTAAGTTTCACATATAAGTTGCGTTAAAACAAATGTGCACATCACAATTATATGATTTGAAGTCACAATTATGTTCTTTGTGCGTAAGTTTATTTTAAACAAGTTCTTACTAGTTAACCCAAATGTACACATCACACGCAGCTCTAAATCCTATTATACGGTCACATGGCCGGTTTGGTAATTTATACTTGCAAACCAAACATATGACTGCAGGTGTTTTGAGCACACATTAAAAATGTAATAAAGAAGTGTTGCAAATATTGCATCCAATATACAGAGATTGTTTGCATGTTTTGGCACAACTCATCACATTTTGAGCGATATTTGTTATATTTTTGCTCGGTTTGCTTCATATTTTGAAGGACGACCGCCCAAAATGCATGCATTTTTGCACCTTATTGCCTTTTCCCATATGAAAAAGGGCACTGTGACAAAGTGCACAAGTAAAAATTCAGGTATTCCCTCCAGTTTGTATCAGTAAACTTTTGATGTTTAATCTGCCAACAGGAAAGCAAAACATTGAACAGTCACCACGGCCGTATCTTCAGTTAGCAGCAAACTTTATTTTGCTCACAGTGCTGATTGCTAACTCTCGGTTAAGGTTTTTTCTCCGTTAGTGGTAGTTACCTATTTTAGTGCCCATTATGATGCGAAATGTAATCTGTGAACATATGTTCTCCAGTCAATGCATGAGCACTGATAATTGTTAGATGTAACGAGTTGCTCTGCTGGTACCGTCTGAACTCCTTATCATGGATCATGACATTCTTTGAAGCCTGTGGATGCGATGTCTAATATCCTCTATTATGAAACTCACACATACCTAATCATGATTCGTGTTATAATTTGCTCTACTAGTAATTGGTTTTCTAGTTGGCATCGTAGGCTTAACTTTAAATGACAAAGTAATCTCGTGACATAATGAAGGGGATCATGCAAATTGGTTGATTTTTTCAGCTAGTTTATGGACAATGTGTATATGATTCGACCTGTGTAAAATGCTTAAATGATTTTTCTCTATAATGAATGTCAAGGTCATGGGGGTTCATGCAAGTTAAAGGAAATGAGTTTGACTTTTGTTTTTACGGGGAATGGATTTGATAGGGCTATGTGGAAACAAAGAATCCATGTAGCTGACCCTTCTAGTATGGGAAAAGGCTTAGTTGTTGTTGATCTTGGCTTAGACAATTTCAACTTTATCTATGGTCGATAGGGAAAGGTTTGGTTGTTGTTGTTTGGGTGGATGGATTTGATACTGCTATGCAGATATCACTATGCAATTCTAGCATTTGGGATAATTCTGGCATCTGACTGAGCCTCTTGTGAAGACACAACTTATGGAAATTGCCTTTGGGAAATTTCTTTTTCTTATTCTTGAGAAGGTACTCGGTGTTTATGTTTGTACTCATATTAGTTGAGTTTAGTGTTTGAGAAACTAGAAAGAGATGGTCGATAGAGGACTTCCAAGAAGACTTGACAGCCACGGAGCTCCAGAATCCCAAGCGTTCTTCAATGAGCAGGATCAATATTTTTGAAGTAAATGAATTTTCACTTCATTTTGAATCACCAAGCGTACAGTTTTTCTAAATTCCTCCACAGGTGCATAAAATTTATATTACATATATAAACAAGTAACTAAGTTCATATATGGATAAAGGAAAGGGTGAAGGAAGAAGAGCTAGATGGATTCCTGTAGAAAAATGCGAGGATTCTAGACACAAGTCTAACAATTCGAGAGCCGATTATACCTACCAACAATTCAAGAGTTCAAGGAGGTCATTGAGGTCCATTAATGGCTGATTTACCGTTGAGAAGATAGTTGACGAATGGTGGAGTTGGTGAGGGTGTCTACGGAGCAGAAGCATATGATGTTGAACAATCAGATCAGTCTATTATTGCCATGTTCAGAGCCTCACCTGAAGAAATTTTGAAGAGCTACTTTGGTGAAATGGCCGTTGATCAAGTAGGGGAAACACTTCCAAGTCCAATTTGTGACTACGCGGCAAACTCAGTTGTTACGGGTAGCAATTGAAGGCGTCTGATTCTGCTTTACGTATCATATCTGACGGAGGCACACAAATAATCTGTCCCAGTACAACGAAGTCCCTGATCTTGCTACAAGCGTGTCCGGTTACATTCCCATCATGGAGCTTGTGGGAAAAGAATGCATGTAAATTCATCAAGAGGAAAGCTTCTTAGTGATGTCATGATCCCCAGTGTAAGCATATCATGTACATTGTCACCATGGAGCCTGTTTTCAGTTCATGGCCGCCTTAATTGCTCCATTTTGTTGTAGTTAGACCTGGTAAATCAGGTCATCGGTTTGGGTTCTGGGTCGGGTCACTTCACGTTCTGGTAAAAGATATAGACTGATTTGGATTCAAACCCGATTTTTATTGAGTCACATCCTTTGAGCCCCGAGCCAACTTGCATCAGGTTGTGGTATATATATAGAGAGAGGGACACTCAGTTATACTCATTGGGTTTGGTACTCAATCCACACTCGGTTATACTCAATGGGTTTGGTACTCAACGAGTACTAAAAAAGGTGGGTCCCACCGCAATAATGCAAAGGGGCCTACCACTTTACACTATATTGAGAGAAGCTATACATAATATGTAGTCTATATTTGTATATCGGTATATGATAGATACATTATATAGGTAGTATATATGTAAAAACACACGCACACACTTGTGTAGTTCTATATATATAGGTCGGGTTGGATCCAGGTACCAGACATGACCTTGGCTTTGCATGGAATAGAGGAACACACGATTTACGAACTTCAGGGATTAAATCAATATGATTCAATGCGGCTTTTAAGCTACCATGCCTTTGTCAGAGAGAAACCACCTAAAGAATATGCAAGGGTATCTGAGGAAGTAGTGTCAATTACAAAGGGACTGCCTCTTGCACTTGAAGGTCTTGGGTGTTTGTTGTTTGACATGACGACTCCACAAGAATGGAAAGCCTTGATTAAAAGGTTGAAAGCTAACCAAAATAAAGCGGTTCATGAGAGTCTGAAGATATGTTATGATGAACTTGATGATTGTGAAAAGCAAGTATTTTTGGACATTGCGTGCTTTGGAACAGACAAAGAATATGCATATCACATGTGGGAGGCTTGCGGTTTTTGCCCAGCTACCACAATTCAGGACTTACTGCACAGATCTCTTATAAAAATTACTAAAAGCAGAGAACATTGTAATGGATTTAAGGAAGTAATTGAAATGCATGACCAGATTAGGGATATGGGGAGGAGAATTGCTCTTCATGAAAGAAGACGCAGACTGTGTGGTGGTATCAGAATATTGGACGAGCTGCAGAAAATTGAGGTAAACAATGGTTCATTGTTTTGCATGTCTAACCATTCCTTTTTTCTTCCCTTATCTATGTAAAAAGCATAGTTGATAGCAAGGCAAATCTGATAATAATAGGGATCAAAGGCTTTTCTTATCTGTGGATGCAGAGTCTT
The DNA here is from genome assembly GCA_036023115.1 of Brasenia schreberi. Lineage (NCBI taxonomy): Eukaryota > Viridiplantae > Streptophyta > Magnoliopsida > Nymphaeales > Cabombaceae > Brasenia > Brasenia schreberi. Next base: position 18,809,447 of record JAYKKT010000065.1, on the reverse strand, counting down.
GAGAGGATTATGCATAATGAGAGAAGAAACCTTTTCGCAAAATGCATTCAAGAAACGCCCAATACGAGATTTCTTCATATTGAGAATGTAAAATTTCAAGGCAGATTTCAGCATTTTCCTGTAGATCTGAAGTGGCTGGCACTCAAATCATGTCTATTTGAGTTCCCACCATCTGATCTAAACCTTGAGAATCTCATTGTCCTCGATCTATCTGCGAGCAATATGGCTCAGGTTGTTACTGAACAGTCCTTTCTGAAAACACAGGTCAGCATGTGAAACTTGTTCTGAAGTCTGATGAGCTAATTTTCAAATGGTTTCTCAATCAACACCATTACAATTTTGCAGGTCTTTCATGGGTTGAAAATTCTCAATCTTAGTCATACAGATGTAACTACAACTCCTCACTTTACCAATATGCCTTGCTTGGTGAAATTGGAACTTTGTTGCTGTAGAAAGTTAACTGAAGTTCATGAATCTATTGGGAAGCTCGAGAACTTGGTGAGTTTGAACATGAAATATTGCACGACGCTGGAAAAACTTCCCAACGTCATATGCCAACTGAGGACACTTGAAATCCTTAATCTTGAGAAATGTGGTAAACTTTCTTCTTTGCCAGAACAAGTAGGGGACATGAAGTCAATGACGCAACTCGAACTTGGTTCTACAAACATAGAGTCTCTACCTGACTCAATAGGGAAGCTTATAAATCTTCGTGTTCTCTCTTTATCATTTTGCAATCGCCTAAAAATTCTTCCTAGTTCCATCAGACGTTTGATCTCTTTAGAAGAGCTAAAAATTCTTGGAACCCAATTAAAGGGATTAGAAAGTGCTGGCCTCTCAGATCTAATGTGCATTGGTGAACTAAGCGCTTCGTCTTGTGAGTTGCTTGCTGCACTGCCTGATTCATCCTGCAAGACAATAAGACGATTGAGTATAACTGGCATTCCAGCCAAAGAGCTACCTCAGATTCTTAAACGATTTGAAAATTTGGAGTCATTATCATTAAAATGCGAGGAACACAGATATCTTCCTAACTGGACAAAAGATTCTCCAGCTGATTGCATTGTTTCACTGATAAGGGTTAAAAAACTCATAATAGAGTACAGGAAACTCGATGTTCTTCCCGATTGGCTAGGAAAACTGAATCAACTTAAGGCACTGAAAATCACATCAGAGAGCCTCGAAACTCTACCTGACTCCATTGGATTGTTGGAAGACCTTCATAACTTACATTTAGAATGCAAGAGCTTGAGGATGATACCTAACTGCATTTGCTCACTTGGAAAACTTCAGAAACTGTCATTGAAAGGCTGTGAGAATCTGAAAGACTTAGCCGCCATCTCCATGTCAAAGTTCACAAGTTTGGGTCATTTAGACCTTTCAAGAGCTGGATTGACCAAAATCCCTCAGCATTTCGGTTTGTTTTATTTTTCATCCTTAAGAAAACTGGTTGCACATGGATGTAAATGGTCTGATGATGCAGTGCAAATTGATCTACCAGGTCTCTCATCTCTCATGCATTTGGACTTAAGTGAGAGCAATTTCTCCTCCCTGCCTTCCTTCATATGCAGCCTTCCTTGCCTTGAGGAACTTGTTTTGAGGGAGTGCAAGAAGCTTATGTCTCTTCCTCAGCTTCCTTCCTCACTACTCCAACTTTATGCTTCTGGTTGCACAGAGTTGAAAATGATATCAGACGTTTCAAACTTGAAATTATTGGTAGAAACACATCTCAGTTATTGCCAAATGCTCGAAGATGTTCATGGACTCGAAAACATCGCGGGCAACTTACAAAAGTTACATCTGCCTGGACCTCAAGGTTTATTGGGGTCCTCTAGCTTTAGTAACGATTTTCAGAACAGAGTGTTTAAGGTATATATTGCGTCTTCCTTGGTTTTGCATGATTTGATAAAGAACCCAAAAATGCGTTTATTACTTCTTTAAACTATAAGTTTTTTTATTGCAAGTCGACTGCTTTAACTGGCCATTTGGCTTTGCAGGCCATGAAGCGATGCAAACAAGGTGAACTATGAGAAGTGAATCATTTTTTCTAACCTTGGTCATCAACAGGAAAAAGAGTAACAGGAAATACAATGAAAAAAGTAAAATTTATATGTTCTTGATGATAATTCTCTCTTTTCTTGTTTACAGGAATCAACTTTTGAAAGCTTGGAGACATTCGTCATGCGGGGAAAGCTGGCTCATGGCTCAGCAGCAGACCAGCAGCAGATGTCATTCTTGCTTCCAAAGCTGTTGAAACCTGATCCTCACTCTAATGTCCATCACAGAATCATACAAATATTTATACACTTAAAGAGGGTTCCATCACCTATCCATGTAGCACTTGTGATAGATGACCATATAGTCTTTGAGACAACACGAGCACTGCCTCGCACCGACACCTCATTTCACGTTGATGATAAGATGATTGTGCTCTTGGGTGAGAGGGTTGGTCTTCACACGTTGCAGGTCAATGCAAGAGACTTGTCAATGCTTAGAGAGGTTTACTTTCATTGCCAGTACGAGTTCTCATCGGCTCATCCAGTTTAGTTTCGCCTTGCTCACAAGAGATCCGTGACCTTTCAAGATAAATCAACTTAAGGCGCTCAAAACTTAAAGATCTAGAAATTCAAACATCCGGAATGTGGATTATTGGCTACAAGGGCTGTGCATTGGGAAAAGTTCTCTCCTGTACTGTAGATTACTATGCAAAGGATTTCCACACAAGAAAATGTCGATTGGAGTAAAAGTTCGTGATCACTAATCCATCTGCAACTTCACTTTTCATGTTATTCGATGTATGTAGCATAAAAGTTCTCAAGAATATCTGTCGGATCTGCAATATAGGCATCAATATGTAGTGGTTGAAATGTCTGGACTGTATTTCAATCCTTATATTTCAGGTCCTTCACTTGGTTTTCGCTGAATCTGTATCAAACCGTTACTGCATAATTGATGTACGTAATTCAAAGCACTCGTTTTCTTCTAACAACCATGACAGTATGAACGGCAGTTGGGTCACAAAAAGTTTTAACAATTGGCCATATATCAGTCAGCAATGAAAAATGAACATCACAAACCAAAGGATACGCAAACAATATCCCTCCTCCCAACAGGGCTAAACTGTTGATCAGATGCTGATTTGCTTTCACTCTGCATCCACCACAAGATCAGCAGGATCATAAGGATCAACAACTAAGCCTTTTTCCGTACTAGCTGGAGTCAGCTAAATAGATTATTTGTTTTCATATAGCTCAATCATGTGCCATGCTAGCAGTTACTTCCACATAAGCTAGATCTTCATTGTTTCTTTTTCATACTTTTGTGATCTTTTTAAATATTTTTTCAATCTAGTTTCTCGTACCTTTTCACTTAAACTTCTTTTGGTCATTTTTCCATGTGTCCAGACCATATTAAACAAATTTTCTTCTCTCATTTTTTTATTTTTATCATTGGTGAAATAAGGAAAACTCATTTTAGATAGTTTAGGCACATAGAAAAACGACCAAAAGAAGTTTCAATAAGAAAATACGAGCAACTAAATTAAAAAATGTTAAGAGAAAAACAAGACCAAAATAATGATAAAAAGAAACAATAAAGAATAATCTAGCTTTCGTGACACATAATCGGGTTATGTGGAAACAAAAAATCCGTGTAACCGCATTGTTGTAGTTGATCCTTATGATCTGTGGTGGACGATGGTACAGATCATGACAGTGGAAGTAAATTGATTTCAGGCTGGAGAAACGATTCCAATCTAAAATACAGATCTGAGATCCCTTAGCAATCATATATGCGCAATTCAAAATCTCAAATGATCATGGGATTATTCAAGTGCTCATATTTTGTAAAGAGACTTAAATTCACCAAAACTAGAGGTGGATGAGTAGAAAACTCATCCAAATGTTTATTGTAGTTGAGTGTTTTACATTCTTACAAGCGACCTGCATACGTTACAGTAAGGATTTATGGGGAAAATGGCATCAACATCTCCACTTGTTTATCTGTAAGGACCAATATGGAATCTCAAGCCAATACATATTATTGATAAATTACAACTATATGCTTGACCATCAGCATGAATCTATCAAAGCTTCCCTCCGCATCAACTGAAAGACGCTGCAAGTGATTTTTACTGCAAGATGTATAGCTCTTGTTTGGCTATCAAGAAGCATCCCTCAATGCTTCCAGGTTCCATTATAAACTGTTCGTGGAAGGTGCCCATCTTTCGCTTCATGATATTCTCACGAGTAAACTCATCAAACCTTGGCATACCCTCGACTTGAACACCATTTCCACATATAAGGAAGTAATTTCCAATTATAAAGGAGCCAGACACACGTATTGCAAGCCCATCCTTTCCATGAGCACAGCACTGAAGATTTTCAACCAAATGCACCAACTTCTCATGAAGCCCATTACCAACTAGTGCCTTCCTTATGCTTGATAACTTCGTAAAGATGTCATTTGCTCCCACATGCATATCGTCTAAGAAACTGAAAATTTTAAGCAAGGGTAGTTAATAATCACCAGTCCCAATAATTAATAAGCACCAGTCCCTTGATTGTTCACCCTCATCCCCATCACCCCTCAAAGACAGATGCATGCATGCAAACAGACTAAGCACCACCCCGACCCAGACTGTTAGTAATGCATGAAAGTTCACGTGGAGACACTTTCAGGAAAATGTGCAGGTTCAAGACTTCAGAATCAATAGGAGGTAGATCCCAAAGTTCACCTTGCACATGTCTGGAAGGAATATGCTAGTAAAATACCCTACAAATGCCCCACACCTAGTCCAATCATGTTAAAACTTTGCCAAATTGCAGCTAGTCGAACTTAACAAGGTTAACACATTTGTGTATAGCTATGTTTTTTTATAGTTGGTGATTAAATGAATACTGAAGCACACAGAAGCACCTGAGCAAAAATGTACAGAATAAAGTCCGTTACTCAATATAGAGTCAACGAGATACCTGAAAGTTGAACTTTCACTGTACAGAGCCTTTGTGTGATTCCAAAACTCATCAGATCCATCAAACAGCAAGTAGTAGTGGATTGTGAGCATCTAGTAAGAGTTTCAGGGTAAACGTTAGGAAACACTTCCCAATCAAAGAATAGGGGAGAACATCCAAGAACATAGACACTCACATCTGCTAAATCTCGCAACCTCTGCATGGGGTCAAAAATGCTCCTAGAGTATGCTGCTAGGTCTACTTTTGAGCTCTCATATTTCTTAACGAATGGATGTGAAAGGAGCTGCTCAGCTGTTGGCCTAGTATCTGCATCCTTCCGCAAGCAAGCATCAACAAATGAGCAAAACTCTGGAGAAAACAACTCTTTGGGAGGTGATGGCGATGGGTCATCCAAGATCTACAACATGCAGATCATTCTCACAGTAAGTTATCATGCACATAGAAGATTTCAATTGACAACCCAACAGAAAATTACTCCCTAAGCAATTGAATTACACAAATTGCAACCTGTAACATGAGATTGACTGGGCCTTCAGTTGCAGTGTATGGAAATTCTCCGGTGCCACACTCAAATATAGCCAACCCAAGACTCCATATATCTGCCGGGTAAGAGTAGTTCTCATTCCGAATTCTCTCAGGTGACATGTATGTAACGGTACCAACAAAAGTAGCACACTGCCGACACCATGGGTTCAAAATCAAATCCATGTCAAATATTCTTCTCTATTGTACACTTTACAAGATAATAGAAAACGTTACACAAAATTTTAGAACTTCATTGTACTCTCCGAGAAGGCGATATAATATGTATGAGTTTGCCGAAAACTATTGCTACAGGTAATGTATGTACAAGAAAACATATACCATTGCAATCGAGTTCTCTAAACCAGCACTTATACCAAAATCAGTGATCTTGGGCTCCCCCTTGAGATTAATAAGCAGATTGGCAGGTTTTATGTCTCTGTGGACTAAATGGCGAACTCCATGAAGGTAACTCAGACCCTGTTTGGAACAGTTTGATCAATAAGTCTTCCGATGGATAAATACATGGCATTCCAGTAAACAAATTTCAATCCAATGTAACCAAAATAACAAATGAAGAATAATAAAAACTAGTCTTACATGCAAAAGTTTCTGAACTATAGATGCAAGAACTGGTTCAGGTATTGACTTTTGCAATCTTAAGACATCTAACAGGGATCCTCCATCCATATACTCTAATGCAATGCTGATTTGTCCTGAGTCCGGAGTATAAAATGCTCCATGAAATTCCACTAGACCCTGAGCACGAGGTGCCTCACACAAGGTCCTTATCTCATTGAGCAGTTGCTGTCTCTTTTCCTTGTAAATTGCAGTTGCATGAGAAGATATTAGAAGATGCCAAAGAAAAATTCAGATTTATGAAAAGAAAATTTATTTTAATCAAGAAGAGAAATGTAAGAAAAATGTCATTTTATAAAAAGAAAAATTATTCATTATGTAAAGAAGAAGACAAGTGTAAGAAATATGTCATTCTTATAACATGCTTTGTGAAAACGAAAATTATATTCTCTGCAGTTTAGAGATCCTCCTGGAGTAAAAGGATTATGTTTGTTCACATCATGAAACTTCTAACCATTGAAGCTTCAAGAATATTTTTTTGAAATCCTTCATTCAATAAATAGAAGCTGATGAAGAAATTTTGCATGAAATCGTGAATCAATTTACATGATGGGAGAGGACATGATGCTGTAAAGTTGTAAACATTTCACTTATGAGATAGATTACAAACAACAACTAAGCCTTTTTCTTATACTAGATGGGGTCGGCTACATGGATTCTTTGTTTCCATAGAGCTCAATCATGTGCTCTGATTCTATAGAACAAGGAGCACAACGTAGTTGCAAAGTATTGACACTGTTTGGCAGTTAATGACTACATTTACAGATATATGCGTGTTTCAATGTAGAATTGGCATGTGTAAGTACATACATCGAATACATAGCTGTTGTTGATGCCATTCATAATAAGTTACAAACAAAGAGACTCAATTTATTTGTCTGGGTAACTCATCTAACTGTATAATAAATGAGAGAGGCCCACGTAGGCCCCACTTGCATGTTAGAGTCCTTTGGTTAGGTTCCTATTAGTAGGAAAGAGGCTTATTGGGGTCATTTAAGTGGGCAACTGCAAGGGAGGTTTTCCGTCCTTGAAGTGGAGGTACTGCATAGAAGTAAAACTCGTTTATCATGTAGCTTTCCGTAGTCTCTTCTTAGCTTCAGATACTCTTCCCCTCATCATCATCCCTTCTTTTTGTCTTTTGAAACTGCAATCAGTTGATAAGACCAACCATCCTCTAATTCCCAATCATGTACATACCAGGAAATTTTAAATCTAAAGTAGCCCATGTATCTAAATTTTTGGAAAAAAGCACATAAGATTTGGTTGCAGAAAATCTAGGTAATTGAAGTATACGTTGAGGTAAATAAAGATTTACTAGAAAGAAGTCAAATAAAAGTGACTAATAGAGCAGACTATCTCAAAAGATAATGCTCTAGATCATGTTATGAACGTGGCCCTCAGAGATATCATGCAAAGAATTGCATCTCAAAAGATAACGCCGTATTAGATGGCTCGTACTAAAAAACATAACTGCAAGTCTCATTCAGCTTTAACATGAACTAATTGTTCAGGGACAAGTCTTGCCACTGCATGGATGAAAGGAAAATATGCAAAGACAGGATACACACCTTCTCAAAAACATTAATCTTCTTTAGTGCTAGTATCCGATGAAGTGGTATATGGATAGCCCTTTGAACGACGCTGCTTGCACCACAGCCAATCGCACCAAACACGTGCATTTCATGTGAAGCACAACGGTATGTCTTTTCATTGGCATCTTCTTCGTGAACTAGACCTGATGTTCTCTTTTGGAGCCCAAGCTCATTAATATTGTAAACGCCACATGACCTACTTAAGAGATTAACCGTTCCACCATCTGACACCTTCATGTAAGGCAGTTGAGCACCAGTGTCAATACCAAACAAACAGGCACACATTCGTATATGGAAACTGAATGTCTACAATGCAGAAAACGAGCAGTGTAGTCAATAAACACACAGTTTAACATACCATGTATGATTCATATGGACTCAAGCCCGACCCAGATGGCAAGCCTTTATCAGCATCAAACAGTGGCCCTAGCTTCTTTTTAAGCTCCTCCAACCCAGCCATAGAGGCGATGCTCAATTTAAACTTAAGGTGGCACTGAATAGCAGTCTTTTTCCTAGCTCAAAAGAGCCCCATATGCAACTCATGGCACTCTCTGCAAGATCACAAAACATAAAATATCGCAAAGTCCTATTGGTTCCAATGACTAAAGAATACGATTCCACTGGACACGTTAATTATGATACGAAAATTTTTAGGCACACACAGTTTGTCCACGAGCCTAATCTGTTTCTTTGCATCTACGTCTGAATCAAATATTTTTCAGGGACACAACCATACAAGATTTGTTCCCCTCGCTACAAGTCGCATAGCAACAACCAATGACATAAACATCATACAAAGTTCCATTATTTTGATACTTATGAGAGGAATCTCACAGACCACAACTCTCCAAGACCCGGCTGATGCAGAGCTTGAAACAAAACAGAAAGCACTATAAAACAACATTTTCTTTCGTAGATTACTAAAGAAATTCCAATTCCCATTGACCTACATAAGCAGCAGGCTCAGAAAAACCAAAATGAAGAACAATTTTTTGTATAAGTTCCTCAACACTCTTTCCCAAATTGCATATTCAAACCCCTAAATAATGAAAACCAGGATCAAAGAAACTACAGAGGTACAGATCCTTACATTGATCGCCAAAAGAAACCAAAAATGAACAAAAACCTGAGCCAAATTTGACTATTTATGAAATAAACCAAATTAAATCAGAACGAAAAGAAAGTAAAGAAGAAATTCTTCCAGATCCGTCGGTGAAACAGGAGATCCGGAGAGGAGAATAAAAATAAGATGAGAAAAGAGACCAAGAGCTCGCAGAAAGGGAAATCGAGCAAACGAGAAGCCGTTGAGAGAATGCGTGAGGCAAAATCGCCGCTGTCCTGCGAACGCCTAATCGCCATGAATTCAGAAGAAAAAGGTCGCTACTTTTATCAGCAAAAACTCGGCAGTTTGAACAGTAACCGTTCAGACATCGCGAACTGTAAGTCTTCTGGAGAGCAAATTAGGTTCCATTCTGCATGCAACATGTCACAGAGCCACGTTTGAGCGACAGGACACGATTCACGTTTCTGAATGTGGGTTCGTTTTCTCAACAGCGGCAATTTTGCTTCACGCTGTTGTTAGAAAGCAAATTAGGTTCCGTTCGTTTTCGATCAAATGAAAACAAGAAAAATTGAGGTCAAATTTTCGATTATACAAGCATCTCATAACGGCGAGAGATGTCTCAACCATGTTTTTCTCGTTCACGTGTCACTTTTTGAATCGAGAACTTGATATTTTATTTATATATATTATTCTTTTTTCTTGTTTTTAATTGGTATTTTTATTTCTTGATTTTATTTTTGTTTTATTTATTTGTTCTTAATTTTTCCGACTAAATTTGTAAAAATATGTATTATGAAAAGGCAACCATATTAAAATGGATTAAAACATTAGTTTTTGAAGTAACAAACTAAAAACAACAATACTAAAACCAATTGAAATATTAATCGTTGAAGTAAAAAGAATCTGTGATAAAGACTTTTATTGGAATTGAGTAGGAGAGGAATGAAAGATGTTGTAAGTGATAGGAAAAAAATGATGAAAGGTAATTTTGACATTTTGTAAAAAATGTATGAATAACAAAAGCAAATAGTATTCTCAATGAGAAATCGATACACAAAACTTTAGTAAAATATTGTAAGCAAGTTTCTTTTGTACCGAAGAGCATATTTCTAAACTTTCATTTTTCATCAATAAATAATGTTTTTCAAACTATAATTGACATTTTTCCAACTTATTTTCTGAATAATTTAAACGTAAGATTTAAATTTCGGGTCGACACATTTATGATGTCTGACTGGACAACTAAACCAAATCGGAACCATCCGGAGACCTACACCCTAAAACAGCCAAAACCCAGAGTTCCCACCACCCCGTACTTGTTCTCCATGCAATGCCCTAAACTTACCAAGTATAAGCACCGCCTCGCACGTGCCACGTGCCGATCCTTCACCAACTTCTTTCCCCACCCTCTTCATATAACTCCTTCCTTCTCACTCGTATCGTTATATGAAAGTCACGGCTTCTTCCTCTCTTCTCTATCTTGCAGCAAAGCAATGGCAGACTAGCAAGGAGTCATGGAGAATATCCCAAGAGAAGTCCCCTTCGGCGTCTCAAGTGATGGTCGTGCTCGCCCTCTTCGCGGTTGGCGGCACTCTCCTCACTTTCTCCGTCCTCACATTGGTCGGCACCCTGAACGGCCTCGCCGTCCTCACACCGCTCTTCCTCCTCTTCAGCCCCGTGCTGGCCCCCGCGGCCATCCTTATCGCTCCCTCAGTCGCCGGATTCCTGGCCTCCGGCCTCACCGCTATGTCGTCCTTCTCGTGACTATACAAGCATGTCTCAGGCAAGGGAGGGTCGATGCCCGAGCATATGGAGCATATGAAGAGAGGGGCGCAGGAGGGGGGCGGGCACGCCGGCCATCCGGGTAGGGGACGGTAAAGTTGAAGGATGACCCTTGGATCGATAAGGGTTCTCAACGGAAAGTCGATTATAAATACACAACACATTGAACTCACACACAAAAGAACAAGAAAAAGTTTAAAGAAAGAGTAAATTTTCTGTCAATTATACATATTTTCCACTTTTTTTTTCTCTTCACACGAGTCTTCACTGATATGAGGGTCTTATCGTTCTTAGAAAGGAAAAAAAAAAGGAGTTCTCATCGTTCAAAAAAAGTTAAGAGAGAGTTATACGATTAATATTTATTTAAGAAATAGAAAGAAAAAAAGAAATTTCTATGGTGGTTGAAAAGAACATAACCATCTATTCGAAACCGCGGCACGAAAAAGAATAAATTAGAAGGTCAAACTACAAGACCGTCGGTTTAAGGGAAATTTTACAACAGTCACAAGGTCCTCAACCCAAAGGGAAGTCTGCAGTCGTTAACCGAGAGGAAAGTCTTGCAAAGACCAAAACCAAGCCTTACAAAGACAAAGCCTAATGGTTAGAGGTCGTTCCAGAAAAACCCAAACGGTCAAAAGCCATCATCTAGAGGCAAACGGTTGGAAACTATCGGACCAACGTTGGAGGTCGTGGCTCTTATTTCCTCTCTCTTTCTTTCTCTCTATGAAGGAGTAAACCGTAGTTTCAAAAAATCGTTTTGGCGACTCTTATTTCCTCTCTTTCTTTCTTTCTCGCCCTCAAAATCTCTTTCTTCCTCGCCCTCTGAAGGTTTTTGAACACGTGTTTGTAAATTGTAGTTTCAAAAAATCATTTTCGATAACGGACTTAAAAATTCGTTTTGCTTTTAACCACCATACAGTCCTTAATGAGGTAAAATTACTAAAATATTCACGTTTTAGACAATTTTGCCTTCTGGCTATTTATAAAAATTACGAAATACTGGTTTGTTTAATTACGTTCCTATCACCGGTTTGTTTAATTACGTTCCTATCCCTCGATGAGCCTATATTCGATACAATGTTAAAAGATAAAATTGTACTTGTCTTTAAGAAAATTAAAAGATTAAGATTGAATGATAAAATTATTATCTTACGCTCGATCAATTGTCGATTTTACTGAAAAAATCAGGTACCATTTTTATTATTCTATTAGAGGCTTTTTTTTTGAAAAATTATAAAACTGGATAGAAGAATAAAATTTCTGGTTCTTAGATCTTTAGAAAAATTATAGTGACAAGAAAAATAAGAAAAATTATATAAAAATAACATAATTAAGTTATTAAAAACTAAAAAATAGTATTTAAAATATGTTTGAAATTATTTGTAAGTACAATGAGTTATTTTAAATTCAATATATGGATATTCTGCATTTTATATTTTAACAGTTGACTATCTGTTATATGTTGCTTATTGAATATTTCTCTATTAGACCGTCTAATTGATATTTTTGCCAAATAAATAAAAATGAACTCTATAATATGTATATTAGAACTGGAAAAAATAGAAAAATTAAACGGTATTAATTTTTAAACATAAAAAAAAAAAGAATCTTGTTAGTTCTTCCACTAGAAGGTATAAATTATGTATTATGAGAAACTATACGTCTATCATCCCGTGACGTTATTGAGCAACAAAAGGAAATGTACAAAACATTCTTAAAGGATGACTCGATAATAAAGACTATCATGTTAACATTTATGAAGGATGACCTGATTAAGGTCTTTGAAGAATATGAGACTGAAAAAGAGTTGTTTGATTTAATAACAACTAAATATGATACAACTATGTTAAATATTCAATTGTTGCTACAAAAATACAATCCTTATAAGATGAAAGAAGGAGATAATGTAGTGGAACATGTGAACTAAATGTTGATAATTGCAAGAGACTTAGTTGTAGCCAAATCAATCATTCTAAAATCCATACAGATATCCACAATATTGAATAGTCTTCCCCATCATGAAACATGCTAGTTATAGTCCTTAGAATAGGGTATCATATAAGTCTTTATGAATTATCCCTTAAGCTAACAATTGAAAAATAACATATGAATATAAAAAAAGAGATTGCTAGTAATTAAAGATGAGATAGGGTCCAGCTCTAAAGTCAACCATAATAAAAATAAATCAAACAAGAAGTTTAAAAAATCTTTTAAGAAAATGTAGGAAACCGCTCCTCAAGTTAAGTGTTTCAACTATGGAAAAATGAAAAACTATAAAATGGATTGCTGCAACAAAAAGAATAGTGAAAACACCTAGTAATGTGGATAATTGGAGAAGAATGATATAATTTACGTGATATCTAAATGCTTATACTTGAATCACCCGATGACTGACTGATAGATTGATTTAGGAGCGACGAGACATATCTCGAATAGTAAGAAAGGAACAATGAACCTAAAGGAATACAAACTAAGAGGACATCGGGTATATATGAAAAATAACACTTTCTTAGATTCTTAAAATAGAGTCATTTAGAATTTATGTACAAGACACATTGATTATACTGAATGATGTATTGAATGTGTCAAATATAAAGCGTAATTTGGTTTCGATCTCTATCTTTGTTAAGAAGGGCTTTCAGGTATGGTTTATTCTTGGAAAAGTGATTGTGGGAAAGCATGAGAGAGTAGTTTTTTCTGATCAATTTGATGTATAACATGACTTATTCAAACTGAATATTAATTAAAGTGAAGATTCTTCTATTTATATTGATTGTGCCTTTAATGTTGATGTGAATGTATGACATAAACACTATGGTCATATAAGTTTAAAGAAGTTAAGAAAATTAACCAAATTTAACTTATTGCCTACTTTTGATGAAAACACTTTTAATAAGTGTAAGGCCTTTATACAAGGAAAAATGAGAAAAAAACATTTCTCAAGAAAATAACAAGGACAACAACCCTATTAAAAATCATTCAAAATGATTTATGTGGATCTTTTAGAGTAAGATCATATCGAGAAAATGTTTATTTTTAATCTTTATCAATGATTACTCGAGATATACATATATATATATATATATACATATATATATACATATACATATATATATATATATACATATACATATATATATATACATATACATATATATATATATACATATATATATATATATCTTAGTATATAAATCTGAGACACTTAAAGCATTTAAAAAATATAAGCAAGAAGTTGAGAACTAACTAGGACATACAATTAAAGTTTTGATATCGGATAGAGGTGGAGAGTAAATCTCTGCATAATTTATAGAATTCTATAAAAAAATTGGTATTACAAAATACAATACCCAAAACACCTCAATAAAATGGTATAACAGAGATATAAGAGAATCTTATTGAATATGATAAGGTTTATGTTAATAGATATTTCTCTACCAAAGGTATTTTGGATAAAAGCAGTAAGTACAATTTTTTTTTTATATATATATATATATATATATATATATATATATATATATACTTAATACAATACCATGTAAAAGTATACTCTTTATGCCATATGAGATGTAATTTGGAAGAAAACTCAACCTAGGTCATTTTAGGAGGTAAGGATCTATCGCTCATGTGAAGATCTTTTACCAATCTAGAGACAAGCTAGACAGTAGATTCTTAAGATGTTTATTCATCGGATATCTTAAAGGCTTTAAGGGATATTAGTTCTATCACAAGGATCATGAATTCATACACAGAGCAAGGATGTTGAATTGCTAAAAGATATTAAGAATGACATCCTTGAAAATGATGTTGAGTATGTTCACGATGTAGTAGATCTAGATCAATTATAATTTAAACCCATAGATGATATTACTTAATAAACTAAAGCTTTGAGTGAAAATAAAAGATGAAAGATTACACCATCTTACTTAAAAGATTATAACACTTGCCCTATAGAGGAAGTGTAAAATTTGATAGATGTAGATGATCCAACCGATAACTTGACCTATTGGTAGACTATCAACTCATCTGAACGTGCGGATTGGGAAAAACTATAGATGAAGAAATAAAATCCATTGAGAAAAATCAAGTTTAAGAGTTGGTTGTAAATGAGTTTATTTCTATCGAAAACTATAGAAAGAACTATAGAAAAACTATAGATGAGTTCTAAAAAAGAAATATAAAGTCAATGGGTCTATCGAAAAGTTTAAAGCGAGGTTGGTTGTAAATGATTTTTTACAAAAAGATGGGATATATTATGTTGAGACATATTCTCCTATTGTGAAATTTGCATCCATAAGGATAATTCTGATAATATCAACATATTATGATTTACATTTATATCAATTAGATGTAAATATTGTTTTTTTAAATGGAGATTTAAATGAAATCATATATATGCAACAACCCAAAGAATACAAAATTAAAGTCCAAGAAAATAAAGTATATAGGTTGAAAAAATACTTATATGACCTTAAACAATCACTTTGTCAATGATATTTGACCTTTCAAAATATTATTATTTAACTTGGGTTTGTGGCTAATGAACTTGACTATTATGTATATGTCTGAAATAGTTAGAGTCGTTTTATCATCTTATCATTATATGTAGATGACATATTGTTGATTGGAATGATAATGAGATGATTGTTAAAACCATGTCAAAGTTAAACTCAAGGTTTGAAATGGAGGATATAAGAGAAACATCTTATATCCTTGGTATAAAAATTTCTCGAGATAGAGAATCTAAACTTTGGGACAAATATTTTTATTTAGAGATCGAGTTATTTCTTGAGCATGTAAGAAACAAGGTTATGTAGCATTACATACATAGGAGGCTGAGTGTTTGGCTTGTTGTATGGCTACAACAAATGGCGTTTGGATATGCCGCTTCATTCATAATTTGAAGTTAGATATAGTTAACGAGTCAATTGTCATTTAGTGTGACAACAATGTAACCATTGCTCTGATCAAGAATGGAGCTGACAACTCTAAAAGCAAGCATATAATGGTTAAATATCACTATATTCATGATATGGTTATGAGAAAGGAAATATCCATCTTATACATGGTGGCAGACCCCTTCACTAAAGGCATAAAATAAGATCTTTTATTAAATCATGTTACAAACATGAATTTGAGATATGTTTGATTGTTGTGTTGGTAATAAATCACAAACGGGTAATGACTGCACAACAATAGGAAAATCCCACAAAAATAAGAGGTAAAAGTAGTATGTCAGATTATTTGGTTGGAATGGTATGTGGGAGATATAAAGCTAAGAGGATGGCTATTTTCATAATCATCATCCACGAAAATGGCTAGACTTACCATTTAATTGCTTTCTATAGATGAATACAATAACAAACCGATAAGAGCTACCAACGAAAAATCCAACTTGAGAATGAGGGGATGGGGAGTCAAGCGCTGCTCTATAAATATAGAACAACACATTGAACTCACATAGAAAAGAAAAAATAAAAGAGTAAATCGTCTTTAGAAAGTTCGACTATGGGGAACCCGAAATCATACTTGTCTTGTTCTCCTCTTTCTTTTATATTCTTCTTTTCTTCACTTATAGCTCACCTACCGCATATCTGGCCAGGAATCCGGCGAAGCTACGGTAAGTATCCGACAAAGCTGCGGGAAGTCGTCTTGAGAGACGACCGAGCATGTCAGGCAGTGGGCACGAGAGGACGAGCAGGCTGTGCAGAAGAGGGCAGGTTGAAGGGACGGAGACAAAGAGTGTGCCCGAATGTTCTTTAAATGAGTATATGTAAAGTGGTGCATGCATTGTCTACCATGGGATTTTAGTTGAAAGGGTGATGCGGAGTTGGCTGATGTTTTGTGTTCTCTTGCTGTGCATAAGTTCGGTTCCTGTTGGAATTTTTACCGCTTATGGTGTTATTGTTATATCCTTTCCTGTTCTTATATAGGAACTACTCTGTGTGTGTATTGGAAAGGCAGAGCTGGTTGTGTGCAATTCATATTTAAAGAAGATTATCAGGAGGATCGACCTTTTTGTTTACGCAGACCCGCGTACCAAGGTGGGGATGATCGCCATGACAAACCAAATCGAGGTTATTAATGAGAGGATATATATATACCCTGAACGATTGAATATGATTGTTGACGTGTATATCTTCGACTTTGCAGTTGGAGGCTTCATCGCTCTACGTGGAAGTTAGTCTAGCAGACGCAGAAGAGGTTTAAAGGTTGTGTCGTCAATTTGATAGGAGGACCGTCGTGAAACGTAGAACCGGCATAAATTCCGATTTAATTTTCTCTATCAGCACCCGGCAAGCCAACCTGATCTCTATCACCTTCGAATAATCTGTATTTGTTAATTGTGCTGAAGTCACCTTAACTTTTTTCCTGTACATTTGAAATTAATGTACACAACAGACGGGCCAGTATAAGGTAAAAATGAATTCAACAAGTGTAAAATTAATATCTTAATTCTCTGTATGATCATTCGGCTGGGGGGAGGGGGAATCATGCTCTTCAAAGTAGCTCAGCTCGTACAAGGCTGGAGGCTTAAGCTCCTCTGTGCATGTAACTAAAAGAGTGATGCAGAAAATGGTTTTGCCCCAAATCGAAGATTTTTAAAGTTTCATTCTTACTTGGACTATATAACAAAGGTAAACTCTCTACATTTTATGAATGATCAAACTTCATGTTAGACGACCACAAGCTTGCTCATTTAGGCAAGCTACTTTGGATGTGGTGGTGTGTTTTTGCGCTTGATGATGTTCAAAATCCCACAATGAACAGCTCTCTTTCAAAATACTGTAACGTAGATGGTGTTTACAGACATGGTTGGTTTCAATTTGCCTGGAATCAGAACTGAACCGGGAGGGTCAGTTTTGATTTGGAACCATCAGTTTTGGTCCTGGTTCTCGTTTGAAACCCAAACTGTTGAAATTGGAAAAAATATTTGAAAATTTGAAAATTGAAAAACTAATAAAAGATAAGAAACCGATGGCTCTTGTTTTGGTTGCAATTCCATGAGGAGAAACCAGAACAGAACTAGGTGGTCCTTGTTTATAGGTCTGGTCTGAACGGTTCTTAGCTTGGGCCTGAACCATCAGGTTCGTTTGGAACCGACTTGATCAACCCTTGTTGAGGGGCTACGAGGTGATCTCATGGAAACGAACTGCTTGGGAACCATCTTCAAGCACCTAGAATCATAATTACCGAACCCTGGTGGTGCTTGGTTCAATTACAGTTTCATGGATCTGAATCAGAAGCAACAGTTCAATACGTAACTTCGCCTTTTCTATTCGAACCAAAACCAAAACTAAACTGGTGATTTCAAACAGTAACCAGAAGGCGGAGCTTCCATACAGAATCTTATTCGCCTCCCGCTCATAGTTTCAGGTGAAAGGAACCTGGTGGTTATGAACAGTTCGAGGCCAACCTAACCGGTGATTAAAGAAATAATTGTTCTAGTTATCCGGGAACCAGGATTGTATGTCTGAGCGGGATAATATGTCCCTGTGGAAGTTGATCAAATGTGTTTCTTTTGTTACAAGAGGAGACGGAAACCTGACACACACCACACATGCACCCTCTCAGAGTCCAACTCCACCCTCTTAGAGTCGAACTCTCTCCTCCCCGCGGCAATCTAAGAGTCGAACTCCTCACCAGCAGCAACGGCTCTAGAGCGCCACGCCGTTGATCTAACTTTCCCTCTGGGTGAAATGGATATTATATTGGCTCGAGGAATTTGGCTGATCTCTCGTTGGGAGTGAGTCACCTCATGTTTAAAAAGAAACAAAGCGCATCTCTTCATTCATTTGCTTGCTCTCCTACTCGGTTTCCCCGTTTCTCCCTCCGCGTTCAGATCAAAGGAAGCTCGCGAACTTTCTCCTTCTTGGTAGTGCTCCATGATCGTACGAACGTAGAGCTCGAGATGGTGACTATCTATGACGGTGATTCCCCTTGTCTTCCCCTGCACCAACGATCTTACCGCTGGGAAGCGTCTGGTCTCTTCGCATCTTGCTCTCGGATCTGATCTGCGTAGAAGAAGAAGACATAGAAAAGAGTGAAAAGGGCTAAAAGAGGGGGACCGTAGAGATCGATGGCAGGGGCAGCTTCGGCGCTTTTCCTTCTTGACATAAAGGGGCGGGTTTTGATATGGCGCGACTACCGTGGGGACGTGTCTGCGGCACAGGCCGAGCGTTTCTTCATGAAACTCATTGAGAAGGAGGTATCTTTGATGTTTTTAGTGGAATTCTTTTGCTGTATTGTTGATTTGACGCGATTGGTCATCAATCGGCATATCGGCAGCTTCATTTCGATTTGTTTCGCTTCTTTTCTATTCGCTCGAATGGTTTTCGAAGTTTTGATTTGCTTTTCTCTTAGAATTAGAGCGTTTCTTCATGAACCTCATTGACAAGGAGATCTGTTCATGGGTCAATGATGACTTACTGGAATTGCTTTGGTGGTTGTTTTGATTTGAGGTGATTGATCATCAATCGACACTTGGGCAGATTCCATTTCAATTTATTTGGTTTCTTTCTAAAGCTCATTGAGAAGGACACATTTTGACGGGTTTAAGATGAATTATTGGAATTGCTTTGGTGGTTGTTTTGATTTGAGGTGATTGTTCATTGGCCAGATGTCGTTTCAATGTATTTGGTTTCTTCCCCAACTGGTGAAATTGTATTGTAAGTTCTGATTTGCATCTTTCTCGTATAATTATGTGGTAGTCCGGAGAAACATGTCCAATTTGTTGTTTGGAAGGGTCTTGTTTTGTTTCTTGATGTTCAATTCTGTTACTTATGTGATCGTGATTGGTGCGGTGATCCTGGGGATTGGTTTGGCGTTTTCAGTTTTAAATGTGATCGTGTCCTGGGGATTGGTGGTCCAGAAAACCACAGTTTCATGATAGTGAACTTGTACTTTAGGTTTTGTTAAGTCTAGCTTCTGCATGACAAACGTGGTATGAACAATTATGCCACCATTATTAAAGTCAAGTTCCTCATTTCGGAACTTATCCCTGATTTGAAGTGTTGAATCACTGGGGATGCGAAGACTTCCATCATTTGCTTGAACTTCTCTGAGAGCTAGACGTCTCAATATGGATATTTGCCTGTATATGTGGCAAAGATGGCCAAAAAGCTTTTGGATAACGGGTGGTCAAAAAACTTTTTTGGAATGGTTTACATAAGATCGAGTATCCTTAGCCACTAGGCGTTTCTTCGCACTAAGATATTGCTACTTTGGAACATTGAACTAAAACATTTGCATACGACATGGCTCAGGCTCCTGTACTATTACAGTATCTGTTCTTATGGTTAAACGCCACCCAACCACCGTGCAGCCAAACCATAATAGACCTAAGGATGCAGTTAAGACCTTATTCAAACAAATTCAGAACATAAATATACTTATGAGCCTTTAATTCAAAATCTAACGGATTCACATCACATGCTCCTATGTGTAGACTGATGAAAGCAGTATGCTTCTAGGACTTGTGTACTTTGATTAACCTTGGGGTGCATAATGTTCTCGTCAAATATCAGTGCTGCTTTTGTTTTTACAGTAGGAAAATAAGAGTGTTCCTTTGGTAAAGTTCATTAAGTTCTATACCATATTGTTGATACACACACAGGACAGTGTATTTCATGTAACCCCTATTTCGTATGTGCACTCTCCCCATCTTGCTACTGAGGACTCACCATGCTCATTCTTGCTTGAGTTTACTTGATTCATTCCTTACTGAAGACATCTAATTCATCTTTCAAAGAATGCTGCTGATCATCTTTGAGTTGTTTTCTAACTGGTGCTCATTGTTTTGATCTTTTATAAGAATACTGACACCCATTAGTACGGTTGAGCCTTTTCGGTTGCATCCTCATGTGCCACATTTCTGTTAAATGTTTCAGAGTGATCCTGATTCTCAAAACCCTGTTGCGTATGATGGCGGGGTGACATATATGTTCATTCAACACAACAATGTCTATCTCATGATAGCAACCAGGCAGAACTGCAATGCTGCTAGTCTTCTCCTCTTTCTTCATAGAGTTGTTGATGTAAGATTTCTTGATACTTTCTTAATGCATTAATGCATCTTCCCTTTTAAACTTCAATAATAATCTGTGGGTTGAGTTGAAAGACTGGTGTTGGATGTTGTCTAAAATAAATATTCTCACAAAAGAAAAGTGATTGAATTCTTTCATACTATGTCTGTGACTGAATAGTTATAATAAGATTTGATACTTCCGTATATGTCATGCAGGTTTTCAAGCACTACTTTGAAGAGTTGGAAGAAGAATTGGCTACCCCCAATACACTGAGGCAAAGATTCTTAGTGAATTTATCAAGACAGATGCATATAGAATGGAAGTTACACAGAGACCTCCCATGGCTGTAACAAATGCTGTGTCCTGGCGCAGTGAAGGGATAAACTACAAGAAAAATGAGGTGGCCATTGGAAATGCGAAAAAGATGTATCGTTTTTACTTGTAATATGATGGTCTAAGCCACCAGTTAATATTCTTCTTTTCTTTCTTTTGTTCAGGTTTTCTTGGATGTGGTGGAGACTCTCTCTCTCTCTCTCACACAACAACAACAACAACAACTAAGCCTTTTCCCATACTAGACGGGACCAGCTACATGGATTCTTTGTTTCCACAGATCCCTATCGTGTGCCATGTTAGCAGTTAACTCACAATAAGCTAGATCATTCTTTATTGTTTCTTTCCAACACTTTTGTGGTTGTCCTCTAGCTCTTTTAATACTTTCCAAATTTAGTTTTTCACACCTTCTTACAGGTTCTTCTTTTGATCTTCTTTCTATATGTTCAAACCATCTTAAACGACATTCTCTCGTTTTATCCTCTATTGGTGCCACTCTTAATTTGTTTCTAATAACCTCATTATGTATACGGTCTTTTCTTGTATGACCACTCATCCATCTCAACATCTTCATTTCTGTCACAGTCATCTTTTGTACATGTTGATGATTAACTGCCCAACACTCACAAACTATATAATACATATATATATATATAATCTATGTATGTATATATAGTAAGCAAGGGCTACTACATTTTCGCCCGAATGTAGTGAATCAATTGCAGAGAGGGTTCCCACATCATGGACAGGTGTGGGTAAAGAAGTTAGTTCCGCTACATTGCCGCCCGAATGTAGTGAAAAATTTTCAGAGAGGGTCTCCGCATTTTGATTATGGACGGATGCGGG
This sequence comes from Brasenia schreberi, assembly GCA_036023115.1. Lineage (NCBI taxonomy): Eukaryota > Viridiplantae > Streptophyta > Magnoliopsida > Nymphaeales > Cabombaceae > Brasenia > Brasenia schreberi. Next base: position 18,787,669 of record JAYKKT010000065.1, on the reverse strand, counting down.
GGGTAAGGAAGCTAGTCGTAGATAATAAGATTCGTATTGGTTCTTGGAATATCGGAACATTATTGGGTAAGCTAATGGAGGTGGTAGATACTATGATTCGGAGAAAGATTCATATTCTATGTTTACAAGAGACAAAATGGGTTGGAGAAAAAGCAAAGGAGATAGAGGATACAGGTTTTAAATTATGGTACTCAGGTAAAGAAAAGTCTCGAAACGGAGTTGGTATTATCATAAATAAAGATTTAAAGGAGAGTGTAGTAGACATACAACGATATGGTGACCGAATCATGACATTGAAATTAGTGTTAGGAGCAGAGGTTTTGAATATAGTTTATGCTTACGCACCCCAAGTAGGACTAGAAGATAGTATAAAGACAGTTTTTTGGGAAGAGTTAGATAAGGTGTTTCAAAAGATTCCACAAAGGGAGATGATTTGTTTAGAAGGAGATTTAAATGGACATGTCGGTAAAGAGGCATTAGGATATCAAGGGATTCATGAAAACTTTGGTTATGGGGATATAAACGAGGAAGGTAGGGAGATTTTAAATTTTGCTATGTCATTTGATCTCTTTATAGTCAATACAATCTTCAAAAAACGAGATGAACATTTAATTACTTATAAGAGTGGCTTATCACAAACACAAATTGATTACTTTATTTGTAGAAAAAAAGATAGAACGTGTTGTAAAGATTGTAAGGTAATTCCAGGAGAAAGCTTAACCACCCAACATCGACTTTTAGTTATGGATTTACAAATAAAAAAATGGACAAAGAAGAAAAGAGTGCATCGAGCTATTTGGACTAAATGGTGGAACCTCAAAAGCGAGAAAGAAAATATATTTAAACAGAAAGTCCTTCAAGGAGATGTTTGGAATTATGTTGGCACACCCTGTGATATGTGGAACAATATGGCTATACATATTAGGAAAGTGGCGAAAGATGTGTTAGGTGTATCTAAGGGAGGTGTACCGGCACAAAAAGAAGCTTGGTGGTGGAGTGAAGTAGTACAAAATAAAATCAAGGCAAAGAGGGCATGTTACAAATTACATTATGCTAAGAAAACTAGTGAAACTTTAGAAGCTTATAAGAAAGCAAAGAAGGAAGTAAAAAAGGCCGTTAGTGAAGCAAAAACTAAGATTTGGGAGGACTTATATAAAAAACTTAACTCAAAAGAGGGTGAAAGAGATATTTTTAGGATAGCTAGGGCTAGAGATAAGAAAACTAAAGATCTTAATTATGTTAGATGCATAAAAGATGAGGATGAAAAAATTCTAGTGGCAAATGATGATATAAGAAAAAGATGGAAAAACTATTTTTATAATCTTTTTAATGAAAATAAAGATGTTAGTATTAGTTTAGGAGATTTAGCCAAGTCGGAAAAGTATATAAACCACAATTTCTACCGACATATGCAAAAGAATGAAGTCAAAGAGGCTCTTAAACATATGAAGAGTGGTAAATCAGTAGGACCAGATAATATTCCTATAGAAGTTTGGAAAATACTAGGAGAAATAGGAATCACTTGGCTCACAAGACTATTTAATGAAATATGGAAAAACCAAAAGATGCCCGAGGAATGGAGAGCAAGTACACTTATACCCGTATATAAGAACAAGGGAGACATTCAAAATTGTGCGAATTATCGAGGTATCAAGTTAATGAGTCATACTATGAAATTATGGGAAAGAATTATCGAATGTAGGTTAAGACAAGTATCAAGTACAACAGAGAACCGATTTGGATTTATGCCAGGTAGATCTACTATTGAAGCGATTCACCTTTTGAGACGTCTTATGGAACATTTTAGAGTAAAAAAGAAAGACCTTCACATGATATTTATTGATCTAGAAAAAACTTATGATAGGGTACCGAGGGAGGTTCTTTGGAGAACTTTGGAAAAAAGAGGTATCCCATTGACATATATTAACTATAAGAGACATGTATGATGGTGCAAAAACATGTGTGAGGACTCATGAAGGAATGACAGACTTCTTTGAAATTAATATTGGGTTACATCAAGGATCAACTTTAAGTCCATACTTATTTATAATGGCGATGGATGAGTTAACAAAACATATTCAAGATGAAGTACCTTGGTGTATGTTATTTGCAGATGACATTGTATTAGTGGAGGAGTCTAAGGAAAAAGTTAATAGAAAATTGGAACTATGGAGAGAAACATTAGAAAGCAAAGGCCTCCGACTTAGTAGAACAAAGACAGAATATATGGAATGTAAGTTTGATCATTTGGTTACCTCAGAGGACATAGAAATTAAAATTGGCACACATTGCATCCCCCGAAAGAAAAGTTTTAAATACCTAGAGTCAATTTTTCAAAGTGATGGAAGAATTGATGGAGATGTTAGGCATAGAATTAATTCTGGTTGGTTAAAATGGAGAGGAGCATCAGGTATTCTTTGTGATAAGAAGATACCATTAAAATTAAAAGGTAAATATTATAGAGCAGCAATTAGGCCTGCCATGTTTTATGGTTCTGAGTGTTGGGCATTTAATCATCAACATGTACAAAAGATGTCTGTGACAGAAATGAAGATGTTGAGATGGATGAGTGGTCATACAAGAAAAGACCGTATACATAATGAGGTTATTAGAAACAAATTAGGAGTGGCACCAATAGAGGATAAAATGAGAGAACATCGTTTAAGATGGTTTGGACATATAGAAAGAAGATCAAAAGAAGAACCTGTAAGAAGGTTAGAAAAACTAAATTTGAAAAGTATTAAAAGAGGTAGAGGACGACCACAAAAGTGTTGGAAAGAAACAATAAAGAATGATCTAGCTTATTAGGAGTTAACTGCTAACATGGCACACGATAGGGATCTATGGAAACAAAGAATCCATGTAGCCAACCCCATCTAGTATGGGAAAAGGCTTAGTTGTTGTTGTTGTTGTTGTATGTATACATGTAGAACAGTGTATTGTTATGTATATACTCATTGATAACATTTTTTTACTTTGTTTCAGTGGAATGCCTGAGTGTAAAATTGGCCTGAATGATAGGGTACTCCTGGAGGCTCAAGGACGATCAACAAAAGGCAAAGCAATTGACCTGGATGATATAAAGTTTCACCAGTATGTAATCAATCCTTTCTTCTTGCAGGTCCTCAAGAGTTATCTCACCTTGGGGATAATGCACGGAGAGTAACATTATATGGAACTGTTACTTGGACTGGATCTTTGTTTCAGATGTGTTCGCTTGGCCCGCTTTGAGAATGACCGTACAATATCGTTTATACCTCCTGATGGATCTTTTGACTTGATGACGTACAGACTTAGCACTCAGGTCTCTCTCTCTCTAGTGTAGGCATTTGCTTGGAAAGATGTTCGCCTCCTTAGGATTGGACCAATTGGTTGATTGAATATATAGATTTACCCCATATTTCATTGTTTGATCAGGTGCAATTTTACATTACCATTTGTGTGGTACAGTACTAATTGTGCCACATGTTTAATCACAGCCTTGGTTGAAGTTAGTGAATGGACCTTAAAAGTTAAGAACTAAGTGCAATTTTAGATGGTTCTGTTTGATGTTAATAATGTGCATATGTAAGGTTCAGTTTTGGTTAATGCCAGTTATGCAGGTGCATTTTGGAAATTTACTCTGTGTACACATGCCCATGTGCAATGAACATACAAGGTCTAAACCCTTCATTTTGTAGGTGAAACCTTTGATATGGGTGGAGGCTCAAGTTGAACGACATTCAAGAAGTCGCATAGAGTTCACGGTTAAAGCGAGGAGCCAATTCAAGGAACGAAGGTAGGTTCTTTCAGTGTTTCATGATCACTTGGCGTTCTCTATTTGTATCATATGCCCAGCTCTGATTCTTCTCTGATTTTATTGCTACGCTTATCCACAGCACTGCAACAAATGTTGAAATTGAGCTTCCTGTACCTTCAGATTCCACCAACCCTAATGTACGGACATCTATGGGCTCTGCGACATATGCTCCTGAAAATGATGCACTTGTGTGGAAAATAAAGTCATTTCCAGGAGGAAAGGTTTATATGGAATCAAATATTACTTCTGTTGTAGCATTCTCTTTCTTCTAGGATCAGAAAGGAAATAGTTTGTGAATATCTTCTATTTGATAAATGATGTAAGAGAGATTTTGTTTTGACTTTTACTTTCTACAAATGTACATTGCCAGGAATACATGATGAGGGCACAATTCAGTCTGCCAAGTATACCGGCAGAAGAAGCAGTACCAGAGAAGAAAGCTCCTATTCGTGTGAAATTTGAAATACCGTACTTCACAGTTTCTGGAATTCAGGTAATTCTTGTGCTCTATTTTGCATTTTCGCATGTTTAGCTTGTAATCATGATATTCTCAGATAAATATGTTGCCTGGACATCGTTTTAAGGACTTTGTCTTCAGATGATTACCCATTCTTTGAAGTGAAAATAAACTTAGCGGGTGTTAGTAGTTTCTCTATAAGCACATAAACCTAGAGTTGTTCATCAAAAACAACGAAATATATACTCAAAAAAATATCTATTGCATTGAACCCAGGCAGCAGAGTCCGATATAAGTTACTGACGCTGATATTAACTGATAGTTATGTCATTCTAGTCACGTGTGAATGTGGTGCTTTTGAAAGTGACAGAATCTCTGCTTGAATGTAGGTTTTCCCTAAATGTGACCGATCAGTGGCACTTAAAAATCTTGAGCCTGTTTCTTTTCACGTTAGGGTGCGATTCAGCAGGTCGATACCGGAAGTAACCTAAGTAGCAGTTGCTTTGTCATCTTATATACAGAAAAACTATGGAATTTACATCTTTTGATTGTTCTGCAAGCTAAGCATAGTAATCGATCCAAAACAAAAATCAGGAATATTTAAGGCAAATTTGTTCCAAATGAGGAAGCAATTATTAAGTTCTGTTTTCTTGTATGAAACAAAAAGAACTAAGAGAATTACTATCCGCACACTATTTTAAATACCAAAATTACCCCTCATATAAATTCTCACACCCAATCCTCTCTCATTTCTCACTCAATTCTAGAAAAGGTCTATCTTGTCAGATCTTTTTTTCTAACGACGAACATTTAGCTTTGTTGCCTTCTTTGTAATTGAACAATGCATATTCTTACGAATCTCATGGAAGAAAAAGAAAGAACAAAGAAAAATCAAGAAAAAAATAAAATCAATAACAAGAAAAAGAAGAACAATAATAAGAATCAAGAACAAAAGGAAGAAAAAGAGAATAAAAAAAATAGAAAACAAGGTTAAGTTCACGATTCGAAATGCTGTCCAACATCTCTCTTGTTGGGAAGATGCACCTCAACTGCTTTTCGAGTCACGAACTTGACCTCACTACTTCGTTTTGATTCCAACCGAAAATAAAATCAATGCATCAAATAAACAATAAAAAATATATCAAGTCAATGAAATAACCCACCAAACTACTGAAACCCTCTTTGAATTGATGCTCTTCTCTCTTTTTCTATTTTTTTCTTCCTTTTCTTCTTCTTCCGGATTTGAAGCACTATAAGATGGTGGATGATTTAATATCATGTATTGGATTGAATTTCAAGTCGTGGGTCACCGGAAGAATGATATGAGAGTCGACGGTAAGAGGAAAACCCACCAAAGGAGGGAGAGAGGAGAAAGATTTTCAGATTGCAGGTGTATTGGGGTAATTTTTGGATTTTAGTTGGGGCAAAATTGGAATCATGATAAAAAGGGCAAGATGTGTGCATATCAATTCCGAAAGAATAACTGTTCTATTTTTATTTTCCTGCTGATCTTCCAGGTTCGCTACCTAAAAATCATTGAAAAAAGTGGCTATCAAGCGCTTCCATGGGTGAGATACATAACAATGGGCGGTGAGTATGAGCTGAGGCTCATCTAGCATGGTGTCCACATGTTCTTGGTTCGTTGTTCTCCATGGGGCATGGGGAAATCTGTAATTTTGAGCTATGTTTTCAATTTCTGGGCTTCTTAAGCTTGTCCCTTTTCTTTTTTTTTTCTGTTTTGTTTTTGTTATCCTCTTCCATATGATTTTATTGTGGGCTGTAAGGGTGCTTAATCGCCTAAAGTATTTTCTGTCACCAGTTTTGTGATTATTATATCATGTTATGAAAATTAAGTTTCGCTTGCGTCAGTCTTGAACGCAGGGTAGGAACTGGAAGGTCTTAGAGAGAGAGAGACCCTTGGATTATGTTGGTCTGTTCTTCAGTTTGATGCATCATGTGGTATTGGCACTCTAGAAGCTGATACCTTGTGTTACATCTGCACTACTTAATCCATCTACGAATCTCCAGGTGATCTCAAATTGTTGAGAGTTGTTCGATTGTGATATATACGTTTCCTTGTTCGTACAAGAGACAGCTATCACGGCTGGGTGGTTGACTCAAAAGAACCTTCAGAGTTGAAGGTCACGAGTTTGATACCTGGGTTATGCATCTGTTAGGGGTCTCCCTCACCCCACCAAATTGAGTCTTTGGAGTTAAATGCTACTATTACAGAAGCTCGAGCACAAGGGCAACTGGAAGTCTTCCCTTGCGATGTAGAAATTTTCATTTTGGCATCTGTTCAGTAAGTGTTAGCTATGCTGGCAATGAGCTGAAAGATGGTTGATAAGAATCTTACCATGTAATTTTGAATTCCAAGCAAGTCTTCCCTTGCGATCGATGAATTACATATGATTCCGCTATTCATCCACTCGTTGCCTGAAGACACTTTCAATCTCTTTGCGTCTCTGAACCTCGGTAAACCATGGTGTTTTTCATATTTCATCAAACAAGAAATGCTATTATGACCTCAACATAAAATTATTCTTTGATACGCACACAGAGAGAAAGGGAGCAAAAATTCCCTATACTTCTAACTTTTGACTCAAGATAGCCGGTTGATAAGCAGGCCTATATATGCCTCAAAGTTTCAAGATTCGCTCAATGAATAACTGGAAAGCCTCGTCCCTGTCCAACATGCTTATTCTTACATACTTTGGATCGGAACCAGAATGCTTGCCACTTCTTGTTAAGATCCCATTGACCTTAAGATACTCGCCGCAATCACCGACCTCCCTCTCACACTTGGCCCATGCAAATGCTGCAGTATTAGAAACAAACCTACTGTAAGAATCATGTGCACAATACATGGGAATTCATTCCGAGTGAAATGAACATGAAAATATTGATGAATGTTGCTAATACGTTTTGAGCACTATGAGAGTAAGATATGCACTGACCTGGGTAAGATGAGCTCTCCTCACCAAAGAAGGTGCAAAATTCTGAAGGGAAATCAGGCAGGGTGAATTGACCCTGGACTTTGATTGCATCCCTTAGTGTTGCCCACCGTTCGCGCATCAAAGTTTTGCTGAAACTGAAAAACCTCTCGGTTTCCGGTGTGAATTCGTTCTCATAGCCATCGGAAATTGCACACAGGATTTTGGCCGTCCTGATCTGTGAATCCTTTGAGACTCCAATGGTGTTAAGCTCTATGAATTTGGTCATCTTTCTTGCCACTTCTTTGTCTTTCACCAGAGCCCACCTATCAAAAGTGAAAACACTAAAAAACCGAAGTGTAGAAGTCTCATGAATATATTCCGTAATACTCATCTAACTAAGTTATTGAATTTAATGCTTAATACTGTCCTCAATCCTTCACTCTGCAACCTGTCTTTTTTATTCATATTGATTATGAAGACGAGATGCATCCAACGTTGCATATTCCATGAGCTCCTCATGTTCTTACTCTTAACATTGCGTAATACTGATGCAACTAAACAACTTGATTGACTGTTCATTTTGTAGCTTTGTGGTCCCTTTAATTCATATTGATCATGAAGACAAGAGCCATCCAATAATGAAAATTCATATTCCATAAATTTTTCGTATGTTACTCTTAGAAGGCACAATAAGCAAGAATTTTGTCAGATTAATGTTCTATTTGATATACAGACTTGAGGATATTAGAGGGGAGACAGAAGGGCATTTATCTGCAGGTTCCTCTCTCCCCATTTTCAAATACATCCTTATAATGTAATTGATAGATCTGGTCATCATCCTTAAAGAACCATCTCCCAACCAGAGCGTCAAAAATCAAACTAAGTCTCACTAGGAAAAAGAAGAAAGATAGGCTCATTGCTTTGGTTTGAACATGCATGTTCAGTAAGCGCATGTATGTGCGTGTGTATGTGTTAATGCATGCATCCCTGGAATTTAGTCATTCCCACTTTTTTTTGTCTACCAGAGAAGACTAACAGCAAGAAGTTCAGCAACAGATAGAGTGAACGGATTATAATGTGTACCCAATCCTGGTCCCTGCGTGTCCTGTGCTTTTCGAGGCAGTGAAGAGCATCACATCAGCATCAGCAAGCTTTGTTATGGGGGTATACTGAGGCCAATAATAGGCAAGATCATAAATGGTCTTCCCATCATTTCCTTCAACTACCATTTCCCTCTTAAACCCATCAGGATTGTTGGGGGATGTAACAAGCTCAATGTATGGTCCGCGCTCATCCTTGGGGATCTTATTGAAAGCGTGTGCATCACCAGCCCACTTGTAAATCCCCGACTTGAGGTAATCTGTCACTAATGGGTATGACTGCTCCCACACGAAACAACACCACAAATCAATATTTCTTAGTTCTAAGTTTTTTTGCAACCAAAACACATTGTAATATGAAGTAAATCATCCATCAAGGCAGAACTTTGTTCTGTCATTAATAGGTATGATGAGTCCAATACTCAAAGCAACAAGAGATTATCAACATTTGTTCTAATGAATGACGATGGCAACATAAACAATACATAAGTAAATAACCCGTGTGAGGCAATCAATTTTAGTATCAAGGGACGCCATATTGGCAGCTCCCGTTGCGGAACTCTTTAACCATGTTTTGTCCATCAAGTTCCACAGAATATCACAGATAAGAACTTGTGTTCGTTAATCTCGTAGCTACGTTCTTCTCTAACCTTTTTGACAAAGATGACGTTAATTTTATTGTTGATGACCAAAAATTTTAGATATTAGAGAAAAAAAGAAGTGAATATAACATGATACTGCTCATTGAAGATCATCAATTTCATATCTCTGACAGCAACTTCGCTATAAACCAGAGCTACCAAAACTAAATAAATAAAACCTGTTCAAATTTTACAAACTATATTCAGGATCCCAATCTTTGAACCTTCTCAGAGAAGACTCTCATCATAAGCCACATGGGACCAAAGCATTCCATGTGGTAACATGAGACCAACAACAGACCATGTGGCCCACATGGCTGAGCATAGGACGCCACAGCATACTTTGCTATTACAATGCTGATGATTGCATCTTCCTACTATTAAACAAATCCAAGATCCCAGACCGGCTCTTCAAACTAATCGACGAAGTGATAAACAAAATCAGAAACAAATAACAAACAAATCTAACACAGTAAAAAAAAAAAGAAACTAACAAGAATTAAGCATGTAGCAAAGAAGGCAGATAGGGAGAGACCGAGTAGTAGGGGACAGCGGAGACGACGCTGACGGGTTGAGAGGCGTCGGCAGGAGACAAGGCGTAAAGAGCGGCCTGGAAGAGCTGTGTCGAGCCCGTGCCCACCACCACATGGCGGCCTTCTACCTGAGCGTTGCCGACCAGGCGGTGCAGTCGCAGAACTTGCTCCTCCAAAGAAGGCTCAAGGAACCAGCAGACGCTGTGGGCGTTGTTGGAGAAATAACTCATGAACTGCCACCCAGGAATGAATATGCTACACTTGTCCCCGACCCTCCTCCAAAACGACTCGAACATCTTCGGATCTCCACTGCACTCATTCAGTCAATCAGTGGAATCACCACCATTAATATTTATTATACAAAAAATCAGAGAGAGGGAGAGAGATGAAGAATTTGTATTGCAGTTAGCAAACAAGATCTTCTGCATGAGGGAACGCATTCACCTGGTATATCTATGCGTATTAAATGTTGGTTTAAGTTTGTTTCGGTGAAGGAAGCAAAGGTTTGAGGCCATGCATGGCAAACCTTTTGACTTTCGGATTTAGCTATTTTCGATAAATCTACAGCAAGATAGGAGTTTAACGGTAAACCTTTCTCTTATTTAATGTTGTCTTCTATCCGGTCTTCGGCCCTGCCGAGCACAAAAAGAAAAAAGAAACTGTAAACCCTTTTGCTCCAAGTACTGCCATTATTTTCTACATATATGTGAGAACATCCATGATCCATGAGATTTTCATTTTAATGAATCCCTTAGACTTATATTCAGTGCATTTAGTGACAAGAAATTGCCATAATTGCCATTAAAAGGGCCATATGTCAGCTAAAAGCAGATACTGTGTATGAATCGACTCCCTTCATCGTAGTGGTATTCAGGGCCTGGCCGTGGACCTGCTCTGAATACCCTGCAGTCCAGCTCCAATACACACACACAAAACACACACAATAGGATCCAGTTCATATAACCCTTTCAACAGCCAGGAATAAGATAATCGCATATAAAACCACTTGGATTAATCATGGCAGCTTAGATATCCGGGAAAAGGAAAAGAATGACAGCGGAAACCCACTACAAACCACAATATTTTTAAATATACAGTTCCCCAAGCAGTACAATATATCATCAACAAAGTAATTATATGATGTCCATTGTTCAAGATCCGTTGTTTATTCATTTCTTTATTAGACCATAGTGCTTTTGCATTCTTTATTAGGGTATTGTACCGTCTATTAAATATTAACATGGCCCATTACACAATGTACATATTATAAAGGAAAAAGAATAAGGAAAAGAACTTAGTGCACACACGCACTGCGCTTAGATCTAGGTCAGATGCAGAGGACCGTTATATGCTACAAAATAATTTATCACAAATCATATTAAACCATGAGAAAACGAGAGAGAGTATTTGACTTCTCTTTAAACAATTCATAACGGTGTACTGGGTAACACAACACACACACACACACACACACAGATTTATGGTCGCTCCAATTTTCTATCTTATGCCTTTATGGTGCACAAACTAGTAAAAATATGTTTTATACTATGGTTTCACTTTTAGAAAAATTTAGCACAACATGATTGAGCCCAATGAGGTGCCCACTTTAGGCACTCTCCACATTGAGAAGCCATTTGTGCAATTTAACTTGCGAACTTCTTATCTCTTTTTTCTGCACATTTATTGAAAAAAAAACTTTTCGTGTGAAGGGAATTCAATAAATCACAATGTGTTCAAGTTTTTCTAATTTTAAAAATGAGATAACGAAATACAAAGTGCACAAGGAGCTATCGTTATCCTGGTTAGGGGTTCATTCAAGAAGACCTTCAAGTTGAAGGTCCGGAGTTCGATACGCTGGATGTGCATGTCTGGTAGAGCTCTTCCTGACCCAAGGTTGCTTGCAAGAGAAAATTCAGCAACAGTTCATCCTAGACGCATCAAAGATCTAACAAAACGCACCCTGAGCATTAGCTCAACTGCAGTGCACCTTCGGCCTCCTCTTGTAACAAAAAAAGAGCTCACAGAAATGCAACGAGGTCAAACTACTAAATCCAATAAAATAAAATTTCCAGAAAAATCAAGCCTTATCCAAACACAAGTTCTTTTCTAGCAAAATTAATTGATCCACTATTGTAAGAAAATGGAAAATAAATTAATGGACTTATTTATTTTGTGATATTTCCCCCCTATATTGAATGTATTTATCAGATTTGATAAGAACAATCAGGTTCAGGATAAGTCTGAAACTTTTCCTAGTAAATATATAAACTATAATCCAAATATGAAACCTATTTTTTTGACTTAAATAAACTATAATCTCATTTTATCCAAGTAAATATATAAAAGTCCAAGTTAAGGGCCAACCTGATATACGGTTCATCTTAAATGAGCAAAATCAACAAGCCACGATTAAACAACAGTCCCGCTCAGCTCGTCGGGTTCGTCTTTTCAACACCTTAGTGGTGAACCCCTAGATAATGGACCGAACCCACATTTGAGCTAAATCAACAACCTGCAGATTTAGTCGAGCCATGGCACACCTTGGTAGAATGACAAGCTCACCCAATGTTAACCCCAGTGACCAATAATCCATAAAACTGCACAGCCTTCAAACCATGCCACTAATGGCTAGAATCCTGCTGCGGCAACAAGACATACATACCCTGAGTACAGTAATTTCACCAAATCCAAGCAAATATGACCAAGTTCACGAACTTGGTAGCAGAGATTTTGGAGTTCGCGGTCTCGGTCATGATTTTCATGGTGCATAGATCTTGTAGTTCCCACCTTCTCTTCTTTAAAAAATGCCATATGCAGCTTCATATGATTCAATACAGAACCATTTTCAAAATGGCATGTGCTGCTAATAGTAAAAGGACACGAACCTTGATCGTCTATTAATGGCTTCAACTACTAATTAATCCACAATTAATTAAAGGCAAGAAACTTCTCATATAAGGGAGATGTATCAACTCATAACAATAAATACCAAATCCCAAAGCTCAAACCATACTTATTATTTCTTAATTAAGTACTTAAGCCATCTAAATCTTCAATATGAAACCAGGACATATTGTTTCCAAACAAACATCTCAGGGTGCACAGCATAAAGGGGCAGCAACTCCCTTGGTTAGGGGGCAGGCTTACAAGATGAAGGTCGTGAGTTCGATACTGGGTGAGCATCCAAGGCTTTGGCCTCCCCATTGTACCAAAAGAAAAAAAATTCTAACAAAGCTATAGATTTCCATCTTCACCAATTGACCCATTTACCTATAAAAGGAGATTCAGAATGGACTGGTTCCTAAGTATTGGATCATGTCTTGTGCCCAAACGGCGGCCAACAATCCAACAACTATTCGGATCTCGGATCCTGATTGTGGGTTCATAAGATGCCAAAAACCGTGTCACTCCAATGTGCCATCCAGTACAAGGAAACAGCAGATACGCCATTAAATTCTGCATTTATTTGCAAGCTCTTGAAAGTAGGATAGCTTTTATAGCTAATATGATGCCTAGTTTTCACGCATTCGAACCACGTACGGCTCTGACCCACAAGGCTGGTATCTTAGAATAGGTTGAAATCAGTCAACCAGATCCTCTATGGATCCGAGTTCCAAATATGACATGATGAAAACCTCATGCAGTTGGATCTGGATCCAGTTCATACAAATAGATCTATTTACATTTCAGTAAAATCCATACCCAATGCTCTAAACAAAATCGGGTCATTCATCCGTGTAAAAGACTAATCTTATCCATTTGAATCACTACATGCATAGGTGTCAAATCCGTATTTGAAAGATCTCTACTGTCCGATCTCCAAGATATGACGGTCAAGATTCTTTCAACTCATTCGACCTACCCAAATGCTCATTCCAGTATCATCAGGTAGAGGCATATAAGACGACCGCTAACATCATAGAATCCAAATAATTTCAAACAAAGGAGCACAAAAATTAGATCTTGGAGATCCAACGGTCTAAATCACAAACTCACGAAGGCATACAAGTGCGCCACTGATGGAATCACTCTCTATCCCCTGGAAAACCTCTACAGAAAATGACGAGTGATAAACAGAGAGAAAGGAAAAGCCAAGCAAGAGGATGCAAACACCCATATGAGTAAGGGAGAGAACTCACTGATCCAGATTGATGACTGCATCAGAAGGCAGTTTCACAGTGAAAGGTGCAGGAACAGACGAGGAACTCCTTCTGTTGCTGCTGTTGCTGTTGCAGGAAGCCATCTCCGTTTTGCAAATCTTCCCATTTGCTTCAACCTCCACAGAAACACCATCGTCGTTCCCTTGTAGGCAGATCTGGTTCTTCGCAAGAATCCCTTTCTCCTCTTCCATCTTTCTCTTCAAGTGGTTCCTCTCGTAAACCAAACTCGTAAAAAGAACAATATTCAACACCAGAGAGAGGCACACGAGATACCTACCGGCCGTCTTCCCTTTATAAGCAGAACTCGCCTCACAGGAACTCTTCATCTTAAGCCTCTTTCAGTGAACTCTGAGTTGCAGGATACGGAGAACCGCTAAATTTATCCACAGTAATATGATGCAGTTTTTATGGCCACCTACTTGTTTTCTACTAGAGAGATTTGCTTTCTGAATATGCAACGAAACACGCTTCTCCAAATTTAAGAGATGAAGAGAAAGAAAGAGAAGTGGGGGGATGATTTCTCCTGACACCTTGGATTAATATGACATAAATGGTCGTAGTGAAAATGTACAAAACGAAAAGAGATAGTTGGTTCATGCATACCACGTTGCTGACAGGGCATAAGCATCTGCCAGAAGACTGTATTTGTAACTAGAGCGGGCACTGAATTCCCTATACTTTTTCTTCTCGAGTTTCTAATGGCGAATATCTCGAAAACCCAAAAAGATCTTCCTTTCCTTCTCTTTTTTCCTGCTCCACCTAGTTTCTGAATTCACACACTAGCACGAGCGCGCGGATGCACACACAAGTAGTGTGCCGTGAACGTCTTTCAAAGAACTAGGCTCTCTCTCTTTCTCTCTCTCTCTCTCTCTCTGAATATGAACTGTGGAAGTTTGCTGTTTGGTGCCTTTTATAATGTGAAAAAAGGCTGAACTGATAGAGGAATCTTCCTTTCACGCACCCCACAGTTTCCTATCATATCATTAATTCCTGCCCTTTCGGGATTGTGGGTGGCTCCCCTCAAAATGGGTATGACCCTCTAAACTTTTCCCTTCTGGCTATCAGAAACTAGTGGAGTTAGTTCAGTCTGTTGGCATCACTGAGAATTCTTTTGACAGTACCAAGAATCTGATGTTCTCTTCTAGATTGAATCAGATAGACCTGTTCTTTTGAAATACCAAATGATTGGACTAGCCACACTTGGGCATCACCTCAGTACCTTATTCCTGCCTAAATGGACCTACTTTCTATAACCCCCTAAAAGTTATGAAGGAGTTGGTAAGAGGTGAACTCATGGCCTTTCAGAGGAAAGTGCCTTTAACTGAAAACTTCGTTTTATATAACAAAATCAGTTCTAAAATCCATGATAAGAGTGAATGTATTAACAGGTAAAACGTTACTTATCAACAGGTAAAATGTTGCTGCAATTTCTTCAGAAGAAGATCGATAGACAAAAAGAATTCCCTTTTCGGATATTTAGTTCAGGATTCGAGCAATGATATTGTGAAACAGTTGCTAGGAGTTGGGAATCTGACTCGGAATGACATTGATGCAAGCAAATCTGCCATTTTCTTATTATAGACCAAAAACAATCCATTAGTTGCCTTACAAAATACATCCCTAAGTTGCCTTCAAGATTTTCTTTCCTTTTGGTAGTCTAGACAGAAGGCATAAATTCGGTTTTCGTTTGCTTGGAGATCTGTGGCTATACCATTTAACATTTCAATGGATAATCCCAATTTTCATCATTCTGTTTCTGAGTGGTACTTATTATTGGACCTATCAAATCTCGAGTCCAGAAAAGATCTTCAATTCTCAGTCCTGGTAATCAGCCACACCAAGTTTGCATCATACGGTACTAACCATCAATATTGATGTCAAATTCCCAATTGGAAATCTTCCCAACTTTGATTAATGTTATCAGAATCCCATCTACCAGAAACAGAATCCAGCAAATGGGTGGAAAAAGAATCTAAAGAAATGGAAAACTACATAATCAAGGCTTTGATTACACACAAAGTTGTCAAATATCTGCAAACTGAATATAGGCGTCGCCCATGTGACGGTTTTGTTAATAATTGAACAGAGCAGATTGACGGACATAATTACAAGGACATGAAAACTAGCAATCATCACTTTTTGGCAACAAAAACATGGACGGTAAAGTAAAATCGTGGTACAGTATTAGGAAAGAAGATTATTTAGATCAAGCAGATGCCCGTTTTGATGCCCAGATGTAAATTGTTCTTGATCGAACTTCCTCAGGCTGCACGCTTATGAACTATTTGGCATGGTGTTGAATGTCTCTGAGCCACGTGGGGGATATGGATTGGGTTTTGAAAGTCCATGTTAACACAGCCACGGCACATAGGATGCAGGGGAGGTGACAGCGAGGGCAGCCACGTGGGCATCAGAGGGTGTTGTTGGGCTACACCGCACCCACACACACATGCTATGGACTTTTGGGAAAGGGATGGTATATGTTGGAGATCAATTTGAATCTTGATTTTCTAGATGCAGAATTTAGTTTATATGTAAATTTAGTTAATTATGTAAGTAAGCGTAATAGATCTAGTAAGTTATGTAAATAAATGTAATATGGGTCCTAATGAATCCTTCTTCGATCCATTAGGACCCGTATCCTACCAGTCACTTACTAGGGATAGTTTTGTCTTTCAAGTTAGATTGTTAGTATAAATTAGTGAGTCATTAGGGTTAGAGTCTTAAGTGAGAAATCGTGAGTGGGAGGAGGCGGCTGTAAATATGTGGCCTACCACTTCATGGATGGAGCTTGTGATGTAAGTTGTTTTTTATTATTTATAAAGTGTTTGTTTCTCGTTAATCTCAACATGGTATCAGAGCTTTTTCTTTAAAAAGTTTGGCGGAAGGCTTTGAAAATCAGCCGCAAGCAAGTCCCGTGGA
Organism: Brasenia schreberi; assembly: GCA_036023115.1. Lineage (NCBI taxonomy): Eukaryota > Viridiplantae > Streptophyta > Magnoliopsida > Nymphaeales > Cabombaceae > Brasenia > Brasenia schreberi. Next base: position 18,771,121 of record JAYKKT010000065.1, on the reverse strand, counting down.
AAGTTGCAGAAATTGCAGAATTTTTTTTCGGATGAGTAGTAAAAGTATTCAAGGTAAGTTGAAGATTTAATATTATATTTGCGATTTAGATCAAGATCACGGTAACTTAAAGACAAGACGCACTGCAGACGAGACGCGCGACAAGTTCACGATACAAAAAAGAAAAGAAAAGGATTGTTTATCTTGTTGATTAAGATCCAGTGATTATATTAGATACCAACTAGGTACCAGTTTCTGTGGAGAAAGTAATCTGTATTAATGACATTAAAGAGAGTAAGAGGGAATGGATAGAAACAAACTTCCCGAAGGCTGTGACAATTTCTTAAATAAAGGAGAAACCTTCCAAATTACAATCTGAAACTTGATGGAAAAAATTATCTTCAATGGGCCCGATCTATGGAGTTTACTGTCATGGTCAGGGGGCGATGGGACTATCTGACCGGAGAAATTCTCAAACTTCCTACTACAGACCTCTTGTATTCTCGGTGGTATAGGAAAAATGCACTTGTTAGTGCTTGGATTATACAATCTATGATACCTTCAATTGGTAGCACTTTTATGTTTTTAGATTCAACAAAGGACATTTGGCTAGCAGCTCAGGAGGCATATACGTAAAAGAAGAATATTGCAAAAAAGTACGATATTATTGAAAAGATCAGAAAGTATAGACAGGGAGGTAGATTAGTCGGTGAATATTATGCATAACTCAGAGGTTTGTGAGAAGAATTACAGTTGTATTCAGAAACCAAATGTCAGACATGTATATAGGAGCGACATGAAGAATTTAAAGAACGTAAGGTGTTTGATCTTCTATGGGGCATCTCTTCAGAATACGAAACAGTAAAGATCAACATTCTCAGTAGAGAAGAACTTCCCTCCTTGAGTACAGTATATTCACTTCTTCTTTAAGAAGAAGACTGAAAATATTTAGAAAAGAAAACCAAAACCAATACTGAGACCTCAACATTTGTCGAGAAGAATGCGTATGTTCCACCCTTTCCTCGTGGAAGATGAAGCTATGGTAGAGGAAGAGGTAGATCTGGACCGACCTCTGATGAAAAGGATAAGTTACTTTGCACCCATTATGGAAAATCTCGACACACCAAGGAAACTTGCTGAGATCTGGTTGGAAAGCCTACTTACTTTCAAAATAAATCTAAGGTATATTTCAGCAGTGATCAGACTGATAAACAAAAGACTAAAGATACCTCAACTTCGCTGGCTGATATGAAAAAGGAAATAAAATTGTTAAAGGCACGCCTGACTGATTCGCAATTGCCATCTACTTCTTCTCACAATGACTCTCAAGCAACCATGGCCTATCTATTTTCCTTTCTAACCCAGGGTAATGTAAATTCTTTCTATTCAAGAATATGGATTATTGATTCTGGAGCTACAGACCATATAATCAGCAGGAGAGAATTCTTTGATACGTATGAATTGACACAAGAGAACATCAATATCAAACTAGCAGATGGATCTCTTACTCCGATTGTGGGAAGAGGGAGTGTTATTACATCCTTTGGAACTTTACACAATATTTTACATGTTCCAAACATATCAGTGAACTTATTATCTGTATTTGCTTTAACTCAGGATCTGAAATGTAGGATAACATTTGGTTCTATTGAATGTGTATTTCAGAAAATCAAGACGGGAAAGATCTGTGGTCAGAGTAACATAAAGAGAGGCCTCTACTTTTGCGAAGATAATAAGGAATCTGCACTACAATCATCTACCATTAAAGAAAAGCAAATAGAAGATATACCCCGTTGGCATAGGCGATTAGGCCATTTATCATTTTTAAAAATAAAGTTGTTATTACCTGAATTTAGTACTTGTAATGATGTGAACTTGAATTGTGAAACTTGTCAGAAGGCAAAACATCACCGTATTTCATTTCCATTAAATGAAGATAGAGTTTCTATTCCATTTGATCTTATACATTCTGATATTTGGGGCCCGTGCTCTACGACTTCTGTGCAAGGATATAAGTACTTTGTGTCATTTATTGATGATTGTACTAGATTTACTATGATTTATCTTATGAAGACTAAAGATGAAGTGAAGAAGATCCTCCCAATATACTGTCAGTTTATACAAAATCAATTTCAAAGTACTATAAAAAAATTTTGCAGTGATAATGGTGGAGAATTTATGTCTCAATCTCTTCACTCCTATTTTTTAGAGCATGGAATCCTACACCAGACATTATGCTCTCATTCACCTCAACAAAATGGTGTTGCTAAGAGAAAGAATCGACATATCTTAGAAGTGGCACGCACACTCTTAATTGGAAGCAATATACCAAAATCTTATTGGTGTGAAGCAGTTCTTACATCTGTGTTCCTTATAAATCGCATGCCAAGCAGGATTCTTAGTGGAAATACTCTCTTCCACTCTTTATGTCCATCTCAGAAACAGTTTCATGTACTACCGAGAGTTTTTTGTTGTACTTGCTTTGTTCATATTTATCAAGGAGCTCGAGACAAATTAGATGCAAGATCAGTCAAGTGTATTTTCTTGGGATACTCGACTAACCATAAAGGATATAAGTGTTATGATCCATTAAAGAGAAAATTTTATGTTATAATGGATGTGACCTTTCACGAAGACACCATTTTATAAATAAAAGAAGATTCCTCATCAGATATGCAGTCCACTCAGGTGTTTCCACTTCCTCCTGCTGAAATTCCATCCATTAATGAAGAGAAGGAGTGACAAGTGTATAATAGAGGTAACCGAAACATATTTTTTCCAAATCCGATGGGTGATAGAAATTTACATCAAGAATCAGATTTATCCCTTCCTCTAGTTACTCCGGGTACTCCAGACAGTGAATCGGATAATCTACCTATTGCTATCAAGAAAGGTAAACTTGCAGTCGGGAAGTATGCCTTGGAAAAAATGGTATCTTATTCTGATTTTCCAAGAGAATATCAACTGCTTGTAATGAATGCAGAGAATATATTTGTTCCAAGAACATACGAAGAAGCCAAGCAACTTGTAGAATGGAAAGCTGCTATGGAAGAGGAAATTTTAGCTCTTATACACAACCAAACTTGAAATTTAACTGATCTACCATCAGGAAGGAAAACTGTGGGATGCAAGTGGATATTTTGTATCAAGGCTGATGGGAATATAGAAAGATATAAAGTGAGGTTAGTAGCTAAGGGATATAGTCAGTCGTATGGGATTGATTATACAAAAACATTTGCTCCTATAGCCAAGATGAATACTATCAGAATCCTGTTAAGTCTAGCAATCAACAAAGGATGGGAACTATGGCAGTTGGACGTGAAGAATGCTTTCCTCCAAGGTGATCTCACAGAAGATATTTATATAGACTTACCCCCTGGATATTGCTGTGGACAGGAAAAAGAGAAGGTATGTAAATTAAAGAAATCAATCTATAGATTAAAACAGTCTCCACGAGCAAGGTTTGAAAAATTTAGCGATGGGGTTCGAACCCTTGATTTTACACAATGCATTAGTGATCATGCTCTCTTCATCAAACAAGGTCAGAAAATTATCATATTACTGGTGTATGTTGATGACATTATTATTACAAGAGATGATACTGCAGGCATTATTGATTTAAAGAAGAAACTCAACACTCTATTCGACTTAAAGGATTTGGAAAGACTGAATTATTTTCTAGGCATAGAAGTTGTTCACAGGAGAAATGCCTTATTCCTATGTCAAAGAAAATATATCATGGACTTATTAAAGGAAACAAAAATAGAAGATTATCGCTTATGCTCAACTCCTATGAAGATACCCAAGGAAGAGGAAAACAATTATACAGAACCATATGAGGACATTCACAGATACCAAAAATTAGTTGGAAAGTGGATCTATGTCACTATTACACGTCCCGATATCTGTTTCGTAGTTGGTTATGTTAGCAGGTGGATGCATAACCCTTCCAAATATCATATGAATATTGTCTTTCATATCATCCGATATTTGAAGTCTACAATAACATATGACTTATTATATACCTCCAATTCATCACTAGACCTGAAGATATACTCTGATGTTGATTGGGTAGGTTCAAAGACAGACAGAAAATTAACTTCTGGTTATGTGGTCTGTTTAGGGGACAATATTGTATCTTGGAAAAGTAAGAAACAATCTGTGGTATCTAGATCTAGTGCAGAAGCTGAATATCGTGCAATTGCATTGGGTAAATGCGAAGGATTTTGGGTATTATCTCTGCTGACATAACTTTGTCTAAAAATAACTACTCCAGTTCCCTTCTACACAGATAGCAAAGCAACCCTTCAAATGGCACTCAATCCAGTTTTTCATGAACGGACCAAACATATTGAGATAGATTGTCATTTGATCAGAGAGAAGATTTCACAAGGCATTTTTTATCTCATTTATGTATGTTCAGAACGACAATTAGCAGATATTCTCACAAAACCATCATTAGTAAGAGGACTCCAGAAAACTCTTCTACAGCTGAAAATTACAAATCTCCAAGATTCAACTTGAGGGGCATGTTGGAGATCAACTTGAATCTTGATTTTCTAGATGCAGAATTTAGTTTATATGTAAATTTAGTTAATTATGTAAGTAAGCATAATAGACATAGTAAGTTATGTAAATAAATGTAATATGGGTCCTAATGGATCCTTCTTGGGTCCATTAGGACCCGTATCCTACCAGCCACTTACTAGGGGTAGTTTTGTCTTTCAAGTTAAATTGTTAGTATAAATTAGTGAGTCATTAGGGTTAGAGTCTTAAGTGAGAAATCGTGAGTGGGAGGAGGCGGTTGAAAATATGTGGCCGACCACTCCATGGATGAAGCTTGTGATCTAAGTTGTTTTTTATTATTTATAAAGTGTTTGTTTCTCGTTAATCTCAACAGTATCAGCTGACACTTCTAGTCATCAGAGGAGATATTTATGCAAATAACACAATCTGTGGGAAATGGTTGTTGCGTCTTTAGGCACTGGAGATTATTTTAAGGTTTTCTAGGGGGATCATCTGTTGATCTTTCTAAGAAGAAAGTGTGGAGACAAGATAGACTGAGCCCAAGTATGTGGGTTTAAAAATAAGCAGGTTCATGCGAAAGAAAAGGAAGGCATCCAAACAGGTTGGATAGCAAAAAATGAAGGGAGCCCAAGTATGACTAGTGCACTGCCCAGTGGGAGAGGGAACAATGCGCGTGCATTGCCCCATGCACAATCCGCTTTCTCTCTATCAAATAATGCAATATTGAGAAAGGTACATAAATCTAGTACAACTTCAGTTCTAAACATGTGGAGATAACAATAATGTGGCTCATAGGAAAATGTAACCTAAAATTATTATATTTTAACTCTAGAAAATGCTGCTAACCTCAAAAGATAAGAAAACTCTACAAAATATTGATTACAGTAAATATAGGTGAAAATGATAACAAGTAGGTAAAAATGTGTTTACCCACTAATTATTGAGATTACAGCAGTCAAGTTGAGCCAAACACATTATTCACATTTGTCTTATGAAGCTCTTGGTAGAGTTTAACCACAAAATTAGTGAACCAAATATAAGTTGAACCCACCAGCAGCTCATCCAGTTGCTAGCCACAATCTTGAGTTCAGGATACTTCAATTCAGAGACCTTGCATTTGAGTTTCTTGTTTGTGAAGGTAGGTTCCGGTCTCTTGATAAAATATGATTCAAATAGTATGGACATGTGGAAAGATAACCGAAGGATAGTTCGGTAAAAAGATGATAAAATGTTAAAAGAAGAATAAAAAAACCACAAAAATATTGAAAAGAAAAAACTACATGATCGAGCCATAAAAAAAATTCATGTAACCAATCCCATCTAATATGTGAAAAAACTTAGTTATTTTATGATAAATTGCATAGAATTGTTACATATAAGGCAACGTACCCTTGCTTATGGGCAAATCGAGAAAATCTTTTTACGAAGATGTAGGACAAATAACTCATGAAAATTTTAGGTAGGGCAACCGTGTATCATACCCAACGGGATTGAACTTTTGCCCCACCTGACATGAATGTAGATCGGCCACTGTCCTTGATACTTGATAGTGCTTAAACCTGACTGAAATCTATGATGAAGAAGTCTTGTGGATCACCAAAGCAAACTTCCTACTCAACTAATGTGTCATATTTAACACTAAAAGTAATTGATATGACCATACAGGAACGAAGTGCAACGAATCTCTGGTTCACACTGTCATACGGCCATCCCCACTTGAGTAAATTATTAGGGCTTCAAAGCAGAAAGATGCATTCTTGATGTGAAACTACAAAAGACTTTCTTTTCTGCATTATATCAAGAAATTGATAGATTTTTATAGTGTTAATGTGGCTTCAATTTGTGTTGGACGAAAATTGTTACCCCATCATAAAGCTCACAGCACGACCTGAATTTTACACGAAAATAAGAGGTTGGTGTTTCTATATTATAGTATCAATCTACCTGTGTGATTTTTGTTAAGCATATCCTTGAGGGTGGATGATTTCAAAACGGGTTGCTCCATTCGTTAGGAAGAGAAGAACCTCAAGATTTCATGTTCTGCCGAAAATTGAACTTATTTCAACAGTTCGAATTTGGATCGTGGGTATCACCGGAATGCTTCCTATCAAGTGATACTCGGTATATCAATATTGATTAGATCCAAGATCTGTTATTGAATTGCACATTCAATGAGCATCCTCCATATTATTATGCTTTGAAGAGGAATCCAACTTCCACTCTTTTGAGTCTTGCATTTAGAAACACTCATGCTATCTATTCTAAATACTGAAAATTGAATATTTTATTTGATGAACTAACATGTATTGGCAACCATAAGTTGAAGGCCTAGTGGCACAAGCGAACCCCTCAATTTATAAATGATTGGTGGCCTGATTTATTATTTCTTAAACTTTTTTGAGGGTGGAAAAGGTGAGGCGATGATAATGATAATGATAATGATGGGGCTGCATGTGGTGGTATGATGATTGGCATTTATTCAGTATATCCGCAGGGTTATATTGATATTCGCAGGGTCATGTTGATCGATTCCAGTTGCAAAGATGCAAGCATGGGCGGAGATCACATTGACCAAATAAGAGCCAGAAAATTTTCAGCCTTGAATGTTCTTTTTTTCTTCTTAGTTTTTAATGCTCGAGTTAGGTCAGAACATTTATTATATAATAGATTCCACTGATTATACTTTTGCAGCTAGTGATTGGAATATTTAATGCGTGATTGATACAATGATTATTATGCTTATACTATTCCCCGCATTGAGATATTATAAACTTGGCCAATATATAATTTAGAAGTCGCCTAAAGAACTCATTAAATGAAAAGGGTGTTATTCTCCTTGAAAATCATTGTGATGCCATTGGATCTAAAAAAATTTGAGGTGAAGCACACTTGAGTTTTCGGTGGGGTAAATTTGTACTTTACGTCCATAAAACACTTCTTTTCTTATATATAGTGTCAAACCCAAACAAATCAGATTTCTCATGCCTTGGCCTAAAATGAGTCCACTACTGTATGCCGCCACATTTAAAGTTGCAAGAAACCACATTGTTGCATTTTGATTATAGAAATGCACCACATATATTTACAAAAACAACATAGGAATTATTAACATGTGTAGCAAATAGCGGTTGTGGAAGTGAAGTTGTTGAGATGGATGTATTATGTATGACAGCAAGAAAATATGTCATTAAGAAAATAAAACAAGAGAAAGGCCATTTTTAGGTTTGAAGAGGTGGTCATACAGTGGTGGATCAACATTCACGTAAGGTGGGGTATATTTGGAAAACCAATGAAAAAGTTATTGGATATGATTGAATCTATGACCACTATACATAGTTCGCCCTACCTAAAATAGTCGAATGGGTAGTTCACCCCATCCCATGAAAAATTCTAGATCCGCCACTGTCGTCATATCAAGCTCGTGAACACTTATAAAAAGGAGAGGAATATCATAAATGACCATTATAGAGATAAAGTTGTTTAGATGAATTCTATTATGCATCACTACACAAGGAAAGATTGAATTCGGAATGAGGTTAATCAAGAAAGATGGTTTAATATTATCAATAGAAAATAAAATGAGAGGCATGCTTAGGGTTGCTTAGACATTTGAAGAGGCAACCATACAAAGCTCCAATAAAAGTGTGTGAAACTTAAACACTTAAACAAGGTAGGCAAACACCTTAAAAGTGATCATAAGGAAACAATATAACATGATCTTATTCTTTTTGGGCGTTAAGTACTAAAAAGTTCAAGATCAAACACAATGGCAAGTAAAATTCCATGTAGCTGATGCCAATTAGTGAGGGATGAGGCTTGTTTTCTTCTTTTGGATTTCGTAAATAGGAATTCCTTTCTATTGAAGCATATCATACAAGAAAATGCATTCTAAATTGGTAATATTCAATTTAAATACTTAGAGTTCAATGACATGAATTCGAATTGATGAAAAGGTGATTGAAGTGTGCAGGCTTTGTCACAAGTCTATCTATTAGGGTCTATTTAAACCGATGTAGCCTGATTTGTATGAAAATGACTTGGACAATGAGTCTCATTTAATAAACTTGCTAAGATGTAATATCTAGCAACTAGTACATGGAAAAGCCTAAACATAAAGACTTGAAAAAGAATAATACATATTAATGTGAAGATGACCATGATAGTAACATGGCAAGTGGATGGTGAATGGGATGCAGGCTTTTATGATGGGAACATCATAGGTTAGGTTGGGGACCAGGCATGGGGCATGAAGTATCAACATCCTATAGATCATCTATAAGTAAAGATCATCTGTGAGGAAGACAAGTTCCTAATGGAGCAAGGAATAAAAATTTGACAATCATTCCCGAAGAATTACCCTTCTCTCCAGTCTCTTTCATATTTAAGAGACCTGAATGCCTCCCCCATAAGAGATAGGAAACAAAGCATAAAAAGTGCAAGAATCCAACTAAATTTTTATGATCGAAAATGATCCCATCAAAGTTCTAAAGTCACATTTTTTCTTCACTAACAATCGGAAGGCTGAAACCAAACCTTCGTTATCGAACCCACTACCTTCATCTCGTGACATATTTCAAAGTTTACTTAGCTCATCTCGTCCGAGACTAAGCTTGTCCGGGCTTGTGTTAAGAATGTATAATAAGTAAGAACAATAATTATAGGTATGTTCCACTTTAACCCAGTTAGTATGATCAAGTTTAATGTCGTCATCGAGTCAACAGTTTTATTTTCAATATAAAGGTTTTATAAAACATAAGTTGAAAGAAGTTTCAACTTACCAATGCACGATTATAGATGAAAATCAAGTTTTTAAAGTTTAGCAAGCAAGTGCATGTTCGGCTCATTGTTCCTGCAGCTTGTCTCATTATGGATTTATCCTTAGTCATCAAAAGAGCAAGACCGAGCAGCAGTGGACTTAAACAGGGCAAGAATCCTTCAGAAAAAAAGAGAGCTCAAACAGGGTACTGGCCGGCCTCGCCGAAGCCCAGTACAGCCCAATGAGCCAGGGCCGTATCCTCGGAGTTTCACTCGATGGGTCTGTCTCTAAGCTAGATAATTTCTCTAGATTGCTAGCAAATTTGAAGCAAAGGTATTTTCAGAGTTAGGAAAGAATCGATAAGAACCATCTTCCTTAAATGCAAAAAATCTTCCGATATTTTCAGAGGAAAAAAATTTGGCTGGGCAGATTTTGCTATAATCGTCTATCTTTCTAAGAGAAGCGTATGAAGGTCAAATTGTGGTAGATTCGGGTCCGGATTCACTATCCGAGTAGCTGTCTGCTTTTCACTGAAATAAACATGAAAGTGGTCCATTGCACCAATCCTGACTGGAACCAAGTCTAAGATCCAGTTTTGATTTTGAATCGAGAGCGAAGCAAAATGGCATGATTTCTGCTTCATTAATCTTTTCCTTTTCAACACTTCGTACTATGCTGATATAGGGCTCGTGACTAGACATGGTTGGTTCTGGTTCTCCCAAAACCAAGAATCTGAACCGAAACAGGACCTGGTCGGTCCCTGTTTGAGGCCTAAACCGTCTTTAACTGGAAGAAAAAACATTCTAAATTATGAATTTTTAAAAATAAAACATTATATGAAACCACCGGTTCCGGTTCCATGGAAGGTGGAACCAGAACCGAACCAAGAGTTTCCAGTCCAGTTGTATCAGTTCCAGCAGGTTCTTGGTCCAGTTCGATTCTGGTTGAAACCGCCAGACCCACTTGAAACACTGGTCATGTCTACTCGTGCCTCACCCAAAATTGGGAAAATTAAAAGACAATTAGTAATTAGTCGATTGTCTGGGCTATAATGCAGAGCCCACGGTATAACCATGGCCTATTTGCCCCACCAACCTTAAAAACTCTTACAGGTAATACTGTTAACCGTGGGCTATTCGCCCTAAGATAAATGAATTTTCTGGGCTTGCCACCGTAGGGCAACTTTTACCTTTAGGGGGTGTTTCCCCCATGCACACCACATGACCCAAACACCGGGGCACACATGCATCTGCAGGCCGTTTTACAACGTAAAATGTGCGTGCGCTACATTCTGGCTTGGGGAAATAATGCAGCATCCGGGGGCGTCTCTGGCCGCGCAATCAAACACCACCTTAGGGGCTGTTTATTTCTATAAGTGAGATGAGAAAATGTGAATGTGGCAGCTACTTTCTTATTGTAAGCGAAACAAACACCTGATTCCCTCCATAGATAACTACGAAAGAAACAGTTTATGGGAGATGTAAAATGGAAATGATCATATTTAACCTCAATACACTCGAAATCTGCAAGGAAAAGATCTTCCTTACGGATTTGCAAGGAAAAGATCTTCCCTACGGATTTCAGAAATGTGGTTTCTTATTATAAAACAAACGTAGAGAACCGTTTACGGCAGCGATATGATCTTCGTCTTTTTCACAGCTTCCGCCCTGTGATCATCACCATCTATTCCCTTCAGCTAGCTCATAATTTGGGCCTCAGTTTAACAGGACTTCCTTTCTCATCCAAATACATTTGCGATTATAAAAGTGCATGCATTTTGAAAAAGACATCATACCAGGAAAAGGAATCATGCTTGCACGAAAATATTTATTTTCATACCCACTTATTTTCCTTCCATGATATAAAGGTGAGACGGCAATATTGATTGGACAGATCGTGGATCGAGAAGCAATCCATTCCGACTCTAACAAAGAAGGAATACATATTTACTTTTTTTATTCAAATATCAACCACCGAATAGTCAGACATTTGTTTGTATATGCTAACACTTAAGTATAATAGCATTTACGAAATTATCTCTCCCTCTCTCTATATATAGAGAGAAAATAGGAGTTACTAGATTCTCATGATAGAAGATAAGTAAAAGAGGAAAGTTATTTTTTCGAAAAAAGGACCAAGTATACCCTATATTTCCCAACCTTTTGGTTTCTTTGATCTTTACCATCCTTCTATAAAATCCGATGTCTTTATTACTATAAATAAGAGCCTAGAACTCCTAATATATATATATAGAGAGAGAGAGACACAAACCCATATATGGAATTTAAAAAGTAAAAGTATCTATGTGAATAAAATGTACCAATAAAAAATAAATATGTACTTTAAACTTTATAGATTCAAATCCTTTTGAGATTTATTTGAATTTACTAGCACATAAGAGTGTTAACATCTATCTCTCTCCCTCTCTCTCTCTCTATATATATATAGATAGATAGAGGGAGGGAGAAAGGGAGATCTGAGGACCAGCCCGTGAAGCCGGTGAAGGCTTTGATGACACAGTTTGAAGGCCGGTGAAGCCGCCTGTTGGCTGGCCTCAACTCCGACTTTTTGACATTGGATTTACTTCTATGATGGATTTAAGTATGTTGATTTGCCCAAAGAATCTTTCTTTGAAACCAATTATCCGACCAGATAAGAACAGTGATTAAGCGGACTTGGCATGGGGGATCGAACCAGACCCGATTAGAACCTGAAACCAGAATCAAATCAGAGCCGGGACCTGCAATTCGGCTCATGGACAACTAGTTGGTGTACCTTAAAAGCTCAAGTTAGTTGTTCATACACGGCCCAACCTTTGTTATTCATTCTTATGGAAGTCCGGCAATAAGTGAATAATCACATAATAATCCTGCTTCTCTGAATAATTAGACACGTCCCAGAAATTGTCGATAGAACAAAATCTTTTGGTTTGGTTTCCGGAACTAAATTCAGTGGTGGAACTATTTCCAACGTTTCCTCTTGAGAGGTTTGAAAACCATTTAAGGCAATACAGTAACACGATTCTTGGAATCGCGATCAGAGGCGGTTAGAAGACTGGAAGGAGACAACCCAAGTCGGCACTCATCATTAGATATAGTAGCATCACGAAAGCAAATAATGATCTCAGATCAGTTAGTCAAATCAAGCTACACACACATTAAATATGTATTTTGGGAAACTAAGATCCTAGTTGATGATTTATGCCCTAGCTTTACATTTGTAGCTTTCTATATACAGAATATCTTTCTGCAATTTTATGTATGTGCGTCGCTAGCTCCCTTTCTAGTGATTGTTGGAAATTCTAGTAAGATTCAGTAGCACCAGTTCTAGCAGCTAAATCCGCCTTCGCACCTATAAGATATAAAGGAGACATGGGAAGTATCTAAAACCAATCTATGAGACGGTTCATATTAGAAAAAAAACATTGAATCAATCCAAGAGTTCTTTCTCTCAAAACATGTATAAAATGATAATAAAGAGCATAAAACACTGAAACAGAAACACAAGGACCCTGCATAAACTCATAATCGACCTGCAACAAGTCCCTTGCCCACTGACGAAAAGTGAATCTGCAGAAGGAAACCAAGTTCTTGAATGACGATACGTACCAAGAGATTCATCACAACTTTACACAAGGAATTGTTCCAAGATATAACTTTATTGTCGGCCAAACCAACCTCTCTGTGGTTGTATCCCTCCATTCATCAACTTATCAAGCACCACATTCAGATCCACTGATTGACCATTCTCAGTCAGCTGCCGAACCGCTGCACGTACTTGATCTCTTGAGAACCCCATTCCTGCAATTTTCTCAACCACATCATCCACAGGAACACGCCCTGAACCGGAATTTGAGCTGCCCCCAACACTAGAAGCAGTTGGCAGTGCATGAGGTAGGGCCTGTGCTGTCGGCAGACGTGGATAACCACCACTCCCGCTGGATGGAGCAGAAGGGGGAAGCTGAGAGGGCTTCACTGGAGGGCCATCATAGCGAGATGGGGAACTTGAGTAACCATATGAGTCGCTCATGTTAGGGCCAGAGGGAGGACCGTATCCAGAAGGATACGGCCCCTGTGAGCCGGTCCTGCTTGGCGGCGGCTGTTCATACATATGAGACGGATAGAAGGGCTGAGAACCAGGGGGAGCATTTGGCAGTGTTTGCTGACGAGAAGCAGGAGCCGGAAGGTATGGTTGGGTAGGGGGCATGTAGGGAACTGTTTCCTCTGGGTGATGCAACGGAGGGGGAGGGTTTACCGAAGGGGGATTAGGCTGGTGCACTTGAGGTTGGGCCTGTGGAGGCAAAGGGTTTCCGACAGGAGGTGCTGGTGGCATTTGATAGTGCTGAGCAGGTTGGCCAGACTGCTGAAGAGGTAATTGATACTGCTGTGGTGGCAGCTCTTGAGGTTGAGATGGCATGTGGTATTGCGGGTGTGGATGCTCAGTCTGAGGAGCAGGTGGTGCATAATAAGGAAGCTGGCCCGGTGGCGCTTGTGGTGGTGGTGGAGTGATCTGAGGAGGCAGAAGTTGTTGATGTTGTTGGGGAGGTGGAGGTGGAGCATTTGGTGGTGGAGGAAGAGCAGGGAGTGCAAGTTGCGGTGGAGGCGCTTGAATAATTTGTGGAGCTGGAGGAGCAGCTGGCTGTGGAGGATAAGCTTCTATTTGAGCGGGTTTTGGAATCTCAGGTGCCTGAGACTCTGCCTTGGTCAGTTGCAGCTTTGCAAGCTGTGCCTGTGCTTCAGCAATGTCTTGCCGGTCCCTCAGCAACTGTACCCCAGTGTTTATCTACAATGTTTTCATATTAGCATCGGAACCAGATAACTCAAACAGGGGAAACGTTTGAGAAACTAACAAGTTGATTGGACAAAAAAAATACTGAATTAATGAAGTGGAGAAGAATCCTAGTTGAAAGATACAACTAAACATCAAACGTGAACCAGATAACCTAAGCAAGTTTAGGATTTCAAGCAGATAGGAGCAGAAACATCAGATCTCAACAACTACTAGGGAGCCATTCCCTTGAGATATAACCAGAAATTAGCAACATTGTAGCTTAAATTACAGAAAACAATGCCACTTTGAGTGACTGAACTATAGCAAAAGAACTATCTGAATACTTGATCAAGTGGAGTATCAGAATGAACAGCATGACAAACAACTTTTTACATTCCTCAATGAAAATACAGCTCTATACTAGTTCTTTTGAGCACTCGGCAACAAGGGTAGGCACTCCACACTGGGCAACAAGGGTAGGCACTCCATCATTGACTGTGAGATCCGGCTTACTCAGAAACAGGTTTAAGTGCAACATATATGGAAGTCCAGCAACAGACAGGGCTAGCACCAAGTCTCAAGTTGGCCCCATGTTGAACAAGCATGTTTTGGAGGGAACTAGGTTTTTACGTCTAAATTTCCTGAGAAGGGAAGACCATCGGATGATATGAAAGGGTTGCTTCTGCGGGACTTTGTCCATTATGTATCTGATGGTTGCCGTTGAAAAGCAGTTTTAGGGGTCTTAGGAAAACAGAGAACATCACTTGGCAATACTTGTTTACTGTGCAATGAAAAGGTTGCAGTAAGGAACCAAAAATTGACCATGATTTGACCAACTTTATCAGTTTCTCTCCTGAATCCTGGCTGCTTGATACCATGTAGTTTGCATTTATATTCTACGCTATTCTTCTTGGTTCCGTCTAATAGGGCTGAGGCATAGGGAGAAATGAAGCAATCTTGGGCAATTAGGTACGGTGGCAGACAAGTTCTCACCGCAATTACCAATAAACAAGGTGCTTCTGGCATTGTAGTTCCAAAGCTACATCCAAGGACCAAAGCTATGAGAAGACGACAAAGAAGGTTATTATTCATAACAAAAGATGAATAATTGGATAGACGGTGAGAAAATGTACATTAGCCACCTAATTTGAACTGCAATCAGAAACCCCAAGAAAATGCTCCCTAAAACTCCAAGAATCCCAAGGATAATCTCAAGATAGGACATGCACATCTGCATTTTCAACTAGTGTGTACAAAGTAGGAAACTCAAAGTAAGATACAAAGTGATATTGAGTGGGAAAGCAAGGTGTTCGCAAACAAGTTCCAAAAAGACCCAGTCAAAAATTACAACTTGAATATTTTTTATGTCTTTTGCTGAAAAGTTGCAAATATTCAGAGAATATATATCTGATCACCGATGAGATGAAGACACACAAAGAGTATCATACATGCAAAAATAAACCTGCCACGTCTCACTCTTTTGCACAAGCAAGAGTCAGCCTCTGTCTAACCACAGATGCAATCAGAAGGAAGAGATCGAGAAAATTGAACCAAACCATTTAAGATCTCCAATAGCAACTAAGGAACATACACATGAAAACATCGCAACAGATGGCACAGAATAATCAATACAAGACAACCAGAAAAGCTGACTGACCTCTTTCAAAATATTCTCCAGCTGTCTCAGCCTTCCATCAGTGCTTCCATGATGATTATCAACTGAGATCTTCAACTCATCCACTGAGACCTCAAGGTGGCGAGTTCTACTTTCCAACTGTGTCAGGCGTGCACTGAGACCCTCCAGAGCATGAAGAAGGTTATCCGCATGTTTTTTCATTGTTCTGTCAATCTCAGATATCATAGCTTTGTTATAAACTTCCTTGTCTCGGTCTTGTGGAGCTTTCATCGGTTCACCAGTTTCCAATGAGACATAATTCTGTGGCCCAGTAAAGGAAAAGAAAGAAAGAAACAAATTGAGTATGTAGTAAAGGAAGAGATATTCCAAAATATTAGTTGAATCCGACTGAATTCTCTGAGCTAATTCACTACTTAAAGCTTGAGACATGGGCCTGCTCATTTTCAAAGAAACACCCCCATATTACAGAAGATGCAGCATAACTCGAATAGAAACCCACATACAGAGACTACATAGAACAGCACCAGCAGTTACAAACGATGACCTCAACAACCATATGATCTTTAGTTTGCATTTATACAACAACAACAACTAAGCCTTCTCCCATACTAGATGGGGTCGGCTACATGAATTCTTTGTTTCCACAGATCCCTATCGTGTGCCATGTTAGCAGTTAACTCACAATAAGCTAGATCATTCTTTATTGTTTCTTTCCAACACTTTTGTGGTCGTCCTCTACCTCTTTTAATACTTTCCAAATTTAGTTTTTCTAACCTTCTCACAGGTTCTTCTTTTGATCTTCTTTCTATATGTCCAAACCATCTTAAACGATATTCTCTCATTTTATCCTCTATTGGTGCCACTCCTAATTTGTTTCTAATAACCTCATTACGTATATGGTCTTTTCTTGTATGACCACTCATCCATCTCAACATCTTCATTTCTGTCACATACATCTTTTGTACATGTTGATTAATTGCCCAACACTCATAACCATAAAACATGGCAGGCCTAATTGTTGCTCTATAATATTTACCTTTTAACTTTAATGGTATCTTCTTATCACAAAGAATACCTTATGCTCCTCTCCATTTTAACCAACCACCATTAATTCTATGCGTAACATCTCCATCAATTCTTCCATCACTCTGAAAAATTGACCCTAGGTATTTAAAACTTTCCTTTTGGGGGATGCAATGTGTGCCAATTTTAATTTCTATGTCCTCTGAGGTAACCAAATGATCAAACTTACATTTCATATATTCTGTCTTTGTTCTACTAAGTCGGAGGCCTTTGCTTTCTAATGTTTCTCTCCATAGTTCCAATTTTCTATTAACTTTTTCCTTAGACTCCTCTACTAATACAATGTCATCTGCAAATAACATACACCAAGGTACTTCATCTTGAATATGTTTTGCTAACTCATCAATCACCATTATAAATAAGTATGGACTTAAAGTTGATCCTTGATGTAACCCAATATTAACTTCAAAGAAGTCAGTCGTTCCTTCATGAGTCCTCACACATGTTTTTGCACCATCATACATGTCTCTTATAAGGTTAATATATGTCAATGGGATACCTTTTTTTTCCAAAGTTCTCCAAAGAACCTCACTCGGTACCCTATCATAAGTTTTTTTCGAGATCAATAAATATCATGTGAAGGTCTTTCTTTTTTGCTCTAAAATGTTCCATAAGATGTCTCAAAAGGTGAATCGCTTCAATAGTAGATCTGCCTGGCATGAATCCAAATTGGTTCTCTGTTGTACTTGATATTTGTCTTAACCTACGTTCGATAATTCTTTCCCATAATTTCATAGTATGGCTCATTAACTTGATACCTCGATAATTCGCACAATTTTGAATGTCTCTCTTGTTCTTATATACAGGTATAAGTGTACTTGCTCTCCATTCCTTAGGCATATTTTGGTTTTTTCATATTTCATTAAATAGTCTTGTGAGCCAAGTGATTCCTATTTCTCCTAGTATTTTCCAAACTTCTATAGGAATATTATTTGGTCCCATTCTTTTGAATACGTCGATAGAAATTGTGGTTTATATACTTTTCTGATTTGGCTAACTCTCCTAAGCTAATACTAACATCTTTATTTTCATTAAAATGATTATAAAAATAGTTTTTCCATCTATTTCTTATATCATCATTTGCCACTAGAATTTTTTCATCATCGTCTTTGATGCACCTAACATAATTAAGATCTTTAGTTTTCTTATCTCTAGCCCTAGCTATTCTAAAAATATCTCTTTCACCCTCTTTTGAGTTGAGTTTTTTATATAAGTCCTCCCAAATTTTAGCTTTTGCTTCACTCATGGCCTTTTTTGCTTCCTTCTTTGCTTTCTTATAAGCCTCTAAAGTTTCACTAGTTTTCTAAGCATTTGTAACATGCCCTCTTTACCTTGATTTTATTTTGTACTACTTCACTCCACCACCAAGCTTCTTTTTGTGCCGGTACACCTCCTTAGATACCCCTAACACATCTTTCGCCACTTTCCTAATATGTATAGCCATATGGTTCCACATATCACAAGGTGTACCGATATAATTCCAAACATCTCCTTGAAGGACTTTCTGTTTAAATATATCTTCTTTCTCGCTTTTGAGGTTCCACCATTTAGTCTAAATAGCTCGATTCACTCTTTTCTTCTTTGTCTATTTTTTTATTTGTAAATTGATAACTAAAAGTCGATGTTGGGTGGTTAAGCTTTCTCCTGGAATTACCTTGCAATCTTTACAACACGCTCTATCTTTTTTTCTACAAATAAAGTAATCAATTTGTGTTTGTGATAAGCCACTTTTATAAGTAATTAAATGTTCATCTCATTTTTTGAAGATTGTATTGACTATAAATCAAATGCCATAGCAAAATTTAAAATCTCCTTACCTTCCTCATTTATATCCCCAAAACCAAAGTTTTCATGAATCCCTTGATATCCTAATGCCTCTTTGCCAACATGTCCATTTAAGTCTCCTCCTAAACAAATCATCTCCCTTTGTGGAATCTTTTGAATCACCTTATCTAACTCTTCCCAAAAAGCTGTCTTTATACTATCTTCTAGTCCTACTTGGGGATAAATAATGATTCATGAATTAGTGGATTGCTACCTCTTTTGTGCTATTAATACAAGAAAACAAGTACAGACTCCAAGTGCATCTTTTGTTCAAAAATTCTGACTTTCATCTCAAGAAAAATGAATCACATCCAGCCAAAATCCAGTCAAAATGCATTTTTTTGGTTAATTACTACCGATTAAAAGAAGTAACTAAAAGGACTTTTGTGATTTCTTACTACCGATTAACAAGCAACTCCAATGAGGCTGAGAGTCAAACGTCTGTACTGACTTTCTATTAAATAATAACATTAAACCACAAGGCACTTAAATAACTGAAAACAGCAACCAGCTTCTCATATGGCAAAAGTCAGCATAATGTTCAGACCAACAATAGACTTAGCTAAATTGAGCCCGCATGCTCTGAACTCTGAAGAAAAATCCCAACAAAAGAAATCCTTATAACTTCCAGCAAGAGCGTTTTTTGAAACGCTCAAGTTCCAGATAAAGGGGACACTTGAGTAAAGATGCTAAGGAAAATACATTAACCAGATATCATGTAAATCTAAGAAACAGTTGTGGCATCTTAAATGGGCAATGTTTTAAATATACCATGTTTTCCTGAGAGGGGCGTGCCCTTCCACAGCAAGCCTTAAGCTCGGAACAAGGAGGAGGGCTGCGTTAGTGGCCGAACAATCAGAAAGAAAACTCAGTTGAATCTTTTAGCAATAGTTTATGATTTAGCATCAGTTAAACATTCACGCTTAAACAAAATGTATTTGGATGGAACCCAGCTGGATCGGGTACAAGAAAAGATATGGTACCCTCAAGAATCACGCAACAAGCAAACATAAGGTATCACCTTAATGCTTCGTGATAGCACTGCTGCTCTACATCTAGTATAAAATCCTCTCGAAAAGTCGCATTTTTCATTATGAACATGAAGAAGGGTGCGATTTGAACACGCAAAGGATGAGATAAATAAGCTTTCGCCATCAACAAATTCCTTAGATTGCTAAACTACGCACCAGTAACAACCACAAAGCAACAACCTTTCTCTCAAAACAAAGCAAAAAGGAACAGCATACCATCTCCATAGCCCATAGAAAATATTACTCTCATGGAACCATTTACCACGAAAATAATTGCACCGAAATACCAAATGAAACAATCTTCACAACATCCAAAATCAACAGTTAAAACCAATAAGGAACAAAAAAGGAACAATATAAATGTGCTCCACAATAAAAAATTCTACAGCAAGTTTAAGATACGTTAAGTACCCAAATATAAGCAATCATATCTAGGAACCCTAAATCAAAAGGTACCAAGTCGCAGTCCACGGACGAAATCTCCCGAGCTTTGCTAAACCCATCAATCCCAACGACACAACGAACCCAATTCTCAACCCACAATATCAGACGTGGACAAAAAAGCAAAATCGGAATCATGTAAAAAGAAAACTTACTCTGGACGATGAGGGCCTGCTTTCGGTTGAGGACCAAACCCTAGCTCCCGAATCGGCACGGGGCGAACCAGACGCGATCGGTCGAATTGGTTGAAAGTCATAACTTGGCAAGATCTCATCTTTCTTCGTGCCGTTCTGATCGTCCGATGGTCTTAATAGCTCGAAGAGTTCGTCCCTTTGCGATCCCGAGAGACCCATGATCTGTTTGTCCATGAACTGCGACGAATTCATCGATGGCTAACTCGAAGACCCGATCAGACAATCGCCGGAATATCAAACTAATAGATGACCTCGTTCGATCAGTCCAGAGAGAGAGAGATATAAATAGAGAGAGGTTGGTTTTTCTCAGAACGGAAGAAATTTCCTGAACGGAATCTGTAGCCGCATTTGCCGATCAAATCCTTATCCTTTTCAAACAATGACACCCATCGTTTTTTGGAGGTCAATATACAAAATCGGGGCCACGGCTTAATTTCTTATAATTTTATTGAACCGCCTAACAAGTAAAAGTTTTTGATTAATGGGGTTAGCTTGTTGGTGCTTTTGATTTGGTCTAAACTTTTTTGTTTTGGTAAATGGGGAGGTTGAATCATATGCACTTGGTATCGAATTCATGACCTTTAATTTGTTAGCAGATCCCCTAGCCAGGTGAGTCAGGTTATCTTTGTGCTAGTCTAACCTTTTAGATGAACTTTCAAGTTTCTGCCTAGGTGGCAAATCAAAAGTATTTAGTTGGTCTAACATCTCATAAAATAACTTTAATTAAAGGTTTCAAGTTTTAAATACCTATAGCCAATTTTTCAAGATGATGAAAAATTGATGGAGGAGATATTATGCATAGAATTAATGTCATTTGATTAAAATAAAGAGGGACATAAGGTATTTTGCTTGATAAAAAGATAGTATTAAAGTTAAAAGATAAATATTATAGAGCAATAATTAAGCATGTTATGTTTTATGGTTTTGAGTGTTGGGCAATTAATTGTCAACATGTGCAAAAGATACCCATAGCAAAAATGAAGATGTTGAGATAGATGTATTTTCACACAAGGAAAGACCGTATATATAATGAGGTTATTATAAATTAATTGAGAGTAACACCAATAGAGGATAAAATAAGGAAAAATCATTTAAGATGGTTTGGAGATGTATAAAGACGACCAAAGGATATTCTTATAAGAAGATATGGAAAATTAAATTGTGAAAATGTTAAAGAGAAAGAGAATGACTACAAAAGTGTTGAGAAGAAACTATAAAAAATGATGTGTGCTAAAATGACACATGACAGGGCTCTCTGAAAACAAAGAATCCATGTAGCCGACCCCATCTAGTATGAAAAAGGCTTATTTGTTGTTAATGTTAATGGTTAAAGTTTAATCTTATCAACTAGATTTTATGAAAACCATACAGCAAGGAGAATTGTGACTTACATTATTGTCACAAGTGGCAATGCAATTCTAATGATCGATTTTTTGCATCAACACTTACATAATTAGAATACTCAAAACATAAGTCGGATACACAAAATGAAGATAAGATAGTTATGTAAAGAATTTCAATCCCATCACGTTCTTAGCTTTGATTTTGTTTAAAATGCAGGTCAGGTGTGTTTATAACAATTTGCAAATATTAGGTGCCTTTTATATTCTCCAATTTTTAGTTTGTTTTTTAGTAATTTTCATCTTATTAGCTTGTTGCATTATTAGGAGTTCAAGCTGAGGGTCATGAGTTTGATACCTGTGCGTGCATCTGGCTTCGACTTCCCCAAATGTATGCAAAAGAAAAACATGAGATTCATGACCAAGACATGGGTGAGCTTGTGTGTTTTACACAGACAAGTCCAAAAAGGTGAAGCATGTGTTTGCCTTTATCAGAGGCTTGGTTCAGGACCCAGATGTGGCCAAATGCATACCGGATCCGATTTGAATAGGATTTGTTCTATGTATATTTTCTCCAAAAACAATGTCAATGTCTTAATGCGTGATGAGCAATAGCTCAGTTGGCTAGGGGGTCGACTCACAAGTAGAAGGTCGAGTTCGATAAATATTATCAAGGTCAAAATGAACATGGGCTTGTCAAGACTATATTCTCACTCTCTCTCTCTCTCTCTCTCACACACACACACAACACACACACATCAGAAAAGTATGATGAAAGATAAAAACAAAAGGAAAGATTGTTACAGCGACATTCTAAAGTTACGGAGCTGATATGAGCCATAAAATAAGAAACCAGCTATCTTTGGGAAATATATCAAACATTAATTAGTTGAATTACTCTGTGGCAGCCAACTATCTTTTTGAAGCACCGACTGGTTTCTTTTATGACCTTCTAAGAATAAAATTATTTATGGCAGGTGAATCATATAAAGTTGAGGATTTTGTAATTTTCTGAAATTTAGTTAAATGTAAGAACTTTTAAGTTTTATTTTTCTAAGACTTAGAGAATCACAAAATATGTTATGCATAAAAAATTTTAAAACTTAGACCCATGCCATTAGGGCTAATGAACCGGTTGTTCTGCTCTAAGTTTTAGGTATTTTCTTACAAGTATGGACTCCCAATGGAAGTTCGCACTTCAATTAAACAGATGAATCAATCAACCCCAGTAGAATTTATAATCGAAATTTGTATGAGGTATATGGATGGCCAATCAGTTTTCTGTATTGGTAACTTGTATAAACTGAATCGAAGGATTAAACCTACCCGATGTCAAATCCTGATGCTATTGGCATTCCCTAGAAAGCTTATACTGCAAATGGGGATGGCAATACTGACCCAACCCATCAGGTTGGAGTTCGGGATAAGATGCCCTGACCCGTACCCAGCACAATACTTGCCCTGGTCTATATATACACATATAAATATATATGTAGGTATATGCATTCCTGTCTATATATATATATATATATATATATATATATATATAGTGTAGTAAATACGCACCCCCATCTATATCCAAATCCACTTAAACATCTTCACTATTAATTCTTTTTTAAATTCAAATCTTTGTCGTTTATCATGCCAATCAAACATCGAAATGCTTAAGTTGATTCAAGCACGAAGGAGTGTGTGCATGGACTATTCTTCCTCTCTCTCTTCTTATATATTTAATTGGCATCATTATGATGGAGATTTGAATTAAACTATCATCGTGCTTTTATACATTATGATTAATGAATTAAATGTTTTTTGTTTTATCACTTTAATCATTCATATGAAAAAGGTATTATGAATTTTTGCTACCCCTCTCTCTCTATATATATAGATATAAATATATAAATATAAAAAAAATGCATACATGTGCCCCATCTTTGTCTCGTACCCGTTTCTTTGAGGAAAAGAGAACACAAATCTTTACCTGCCTCGTTAAGGTTCAGGTTGATGCCAGTTAAAGGGATACCATCTCCAACCCTCCCATTTTCATCTCGTGCCCACACACACATTTGCCAATAGCCTTATCCATGACGTGAAATTTCCATGTGCTGTTGCCTGGTAAAGTTTTTTTCTCTATCTTTTGCAAAAAACATCAGTTGAAACATTAATTCAATGGGATCCGCTGCATCACATAACCAAATTCATCAATTCATTTGGACAATAAACCATATGTTTTATTTAAATATGGTTAACTTGGAATAGTAAAATAAAGCATCCAAGACTCTGTCAAAATAATTATTAAATGTGCAAATACAATATTCTTACACTTTGTTTTGCCAAAAAACAAAAATCCACAAGTTGATAGGTCCGTAGAATTAACAGTCGCTAACTAGTAGATGAAAAAGTATTGACACTCTGTTGAAGGAACACAACAACAACAACTAAGCTTTTTTCCATACTAGATGAACTTGTGATATAGATTCTTTGTTTCCATAGAACTCAATCATGTATCATGCTAGTAGTTGGCTCTATGTATGGTAGATTATTATGTTTATTTCCAATACTTTTGAGGTTTTCTTATTCTTTTAAAATATTTTTAACGTCCAGTTTCTCGCTTTCTTTGATATAATCTAACAAATTTTTATAAGAAAGTTGAAGGAGACCACTACTTGATGCACGCCCCAAGGTCGAGTTCATAACCATCTAAATGAATGTTCTTTTGAGGCAAAGACGTTAAATAATTTTCAAAACTTCAAAAAAGAAGGAAAAGAAGAACAAGTATCCAAAAGTTCCACCATATATATAAATATATGTAGAGAGAGAGGTCAAAGACCCCATTAACATGAAGAGAAAAGAATGAAGCTGCAACTTTGAGCACATAACATTACACAGTTTCCTTCAAGTTCACAATTTGCATATCTATTTCTAGCCCTCTATAAAATGGAAACAAATAACAAGTAAATAATATGAACTTTTATCGCCCCGTTGTCGATGCAGCGGCCCAGTGAAGGGTGCCCTGTGTGCTATACTCGCAGATAAGCTCCACCATTTAAGCCGCAGAGTATAATTACAGAACCTTTACAATTTGTAATTCAGTATTATCAGAGAGGGCAATGGTCACAGCTTGAAGTTTCACATTGCACCTCCCACGACAAGCGATAAAAAAAGAAAGAAAGGGATCTTTTACGTTAAAGGCCTTAAAATCTTATAAGAATCTGTAAACTTTTCTTTTTGCAAGTGGGGCAATATAAAAGCTGGATCCAAATAATGATGATTTCTAGTATCCGCTACTGCTTCAGGATGGAGGTACTAGATGAGAAAATAGTAAGGTGTCTGCATCAGCATGAACATTCTATTATTTACTGTTTCATGCCCGGAGGCATTTAGCGTGTATTGAACTTCGATTTTTTGTTATGATAGTTCTAAGTTTCATTGTGAATCAAAAGCGAAACTAATTGTTGCGGATCCATAGGTTCAATTTGAGTCAAAAACTTTATTATCGGGAAAAGATATGCCACGTGGACTGGACCGAGGACTCTGTACGAAAACTCAAGCACTTTATTGTCTCTTATGTTGCTATTCTGCCTTACGCCAAAACCAAAGTATTAATACCTTTCACAAATCAAACATAAACCTTCATTATCAGCTCATGTAAGTCTAGGCATACAGTTCTAATACTAAGAGCCTGACAACACATATCATATATATATATATATATATATACATATATATATATATATATATATATATATATATATATATATACATACATATATATATATATATATACATACATATATATATATATATATACATACATATATATATATATATACATATACATATATACATATATATATATATATATACATACATACATATATATATATATATATACATACATACATACATATATATATATATATATACATACATATATATATATATATATATACATACATATATATATATATATACATACATATATATATATATACATATATATATATATATACATACATATATATATATATACATACATATATATATATATACATATATATATATATACCCTTAGACGAATAAAAATGTGCATTGGACCTAAGATTACAAGTTTTGAGGCACAAATCAGACGCTATATATGACAAAAAAAGTGAGTTGGACCTAAGATTACAAGTTTTGGCGCCTAAAGAATTCATACCCAAACGAGTATAACTTTTGGGGGCTTAAGGTGGGGTTGCCTTAGTGGCCTTACCCACGAGCCACGCGTGAATCAATTGAGTATGTCAAGTCATTTTTTTTGTCACGTCTAACTTGAGGCTGGTTCAGAGATACATTCTTTACTCTTTCCTGCAATTAAAGGAAGGACAGACTTTCCTCAAGTACAGTAAAAAGATGGTGGCAACCACCATTCAGAGGGTGGTGGGTGCGATCAGACTAACAGTTAGGAGATCCGGTCTAAGTTATTCTCGTGCAATCTTTCCTTAAGACAGGGACGTCCTAAAGAATATTACACGCAAGTGTAATATTTGTCCAATATGGACATTGTTTGCCTACCCTGATTATTTGTTCCGGACAATCATGTCGCCCTTTTTTTTCTTTGGTACAACGGAGAGACCAAATCAAGATGCTTGTCCCCTGGGTATTGAAATCATGACCTTCAACTTGTGAGTTGACTACCTAGCCGGGTGAGATGCCACTTGTACTGCTATATTAGCTTCTTCTTTTTTTGTTATAAGAAGAGGCCGAAGCATAATTCACACTAGGGATGGCAATTCGGAGCAACCCCGTATGAGGCAGATTTTCAGGCCTGAAAGCCCACCTCGTACCCCATCCTGGAATATATAGTGTTTATATATAAAATATATGTTATATATACAATTTTGGATGACACTGCTCTCATTTAATAGACAAATCACACTTTTGGATGTGAAGAGGATATTGGTCATAAAGGTCTAACTTCAGATGTGAAGAATGTACTCATTTAATAGACAGAATCACACTTTTGCACTTCAAAGATCAACTAGTTTATTCAGCCTCCAAAACGAATCCTGTAGAGCCTCAAGGTTCTTCCATATCAATATCAATATCTTGACCTTTTCTAACGATCCAAAAGAATGAGGTAGGGCATTTAGACTCTCAGACTGGATTTGAAAAGCTCATGTTCATTTATTTCATCCAGTGAATCTGGTAGAGTTTCGAGGTTCTTGCATATAAATTTCAATATCTTGAAACGTTCTAATGACCCAAAAGAATGAGGTAGAGCCTTTAGACTCTCGGAAACACCCCAAGTTCCTTCATTTCTCCCATTACATTTTATAAACTTTGAAGTTTCTTGCACTTCAGTTTCAATTTCTTCACTTTTCCCCATATATAGAGGGAGTCGGACAAATCTCCAAGATTCTAGCATTTCAATGATAACATCTCAAGGTTTTCGCAATTTAATGATGTCGTCTCAAGTTTCTTGCATTTTAATGAAAGCTTGTCACGGATTTTGCATTTTAATGACAACATCTCGAGGTCCTCACAATATCTCAGTGAGAGTAGAGGAAGTTTTCTGAGCTCCGTTGAGAGTAGAAGTTTAAAACATCTGATTCGTCTCCAAATTGATGCAGTCAAAATCATCAATGTGCAACGATGATGGAAAATGAGGAAGAGATGTAAGCATAAAACAACCGCTTAATCCAATATCTTTCGGGCAAGTTAGGCTGCATATGGATGAAGGTGAATCTGTTAAATAATTGGAACCTTTGATCGACACAATTTCTCAATTCTTACCCATGGTCAGATTGAATTAGGTAACATATTCAAAATCCTAGACTTCACTTCAAACATCAATACTTCAATTAAACGTTCAAGGTTCATGTATTCAAATGTAACTTCCTTCACCTTTCTCAGAGATTTCATGCAGGAACATTGAGACTATTAGGCTTCAATTTCGAAGAATTCAGGACTACTTAGAATCTGGTAGAGTTTCAAGGTTAATACACTAGTTTTATTCTCTTCACCTTTAGTCAAGCTATAGACTAAGGCAGAGCCAATAACTCCTCAGAATCATTTCAAAGAAGTCAAGTTTCCCGTGTCCTCTTATGGAGTCAAGTAGATCTTCAAGGTTTATTGAAGCTAATTTCAATTGGTTAACCTTTCGCAGCAGCCCAAAGGATTTGCGCAAAGCTCTAAGACTCTGGGACTGCACTTCAAAGAACTTAAGTTCCTTTAGTTTGGCAGTAGAATCTCGTAGAGGTTCGAGATTAGCACAATTTAGTTTCAGTTCCTCAATCTTTTCTGGCAACCCAAAGGAGTTGGGCAGAGCTTTGAGACTCTAGGACTGTACTTCAAAGAACTGAACTTTTCCTAGTCCTTGTATGGGAAATGGTAAATCTTGAGACTTTAAAATTTCTGGCGCTTCAGGTCCAATTTCTTCACTTTCCCATGAATCCAGAGGAGTAAGACAAACTTTTGAGATTCTAGCATTTTAGGGGTAACATCTCAAGGTTTTCCCATCTCAATGGTAGCATCTTCAGTTTCGTGTTCAACTGAAGACGCTTCAAAGTTTTGGCACCTTAATGATAGAATCTCAAGTTTCTCGCAATATTTAAATAGAAACTCCTCATAGTTTTTGCATCTTAATGATTACCTCTCAAGGTTATTGCATCTTGAGGGCAACACCAGGTTTTCACATTTCACTGACATCTCAAGCTTACTGAATTTTGATGGCAAGACAAGGTTTTCATATCCTACTGAGAACAACAATATCTCGACGTGCTCACGTTGTGCTAGAAAGAGTAGACGGAGGTTTCTAAGCTCCCTACCGAACTCCAGTATGGTTTTTATCTGTATAGAAGCTCCTCCATTGATTTTAATCCCCCAAAATCATTTCGCAAATAAGAAATACTGTATAGAATCAAGCAGAAGCTCCTTCATTAATTTACATGGATGGAATTTTATTTATTTATTTAATGTTATGAACAAAGGATGGATGATCTTTCTTTTCGCCACTTACTCGTATTTGGTTTGTTCTCCACTCATCCCCATTAGGTCTCTCCTTGAAACGCCCTTCGGTATCTATATTCTAAGCACGTATAAACAAACAAATCTGCAAAAGGAAAGCACAAAAGTTCAAAATAATAAACATGCAAAAATGAATAAATAATATTAATCTTCAATGATAAAGTGCAACATGCAAAGAGAAAGAGAGAGGGGTCAAAGAGGGTCAGCTTGACAACACCAAGCGAGAGAGAGAGAGAGAGAGACCACAACCAGGGTGGGAGTTCGACAACAAACACAGAGAGAGAGGGCGTTTCAACAAGGTATTATAAATGGATATTCCGAAGGTTTGAAACCACTCTTTAATATGTAAGATAACATTAGTTTCGCCTACCGGTACATATGAAGTTCACCACCATCTCCTGCACCCCTAAAAGTCATCTTGCTTTGTATCTTTGCTAGAGAGCAAACGAAAAATGTTCCGTTGATCCTCTTCTTATGAACGTTTTCTTTTTTTTCCTTAACAATGGGGAGGAGAAAGCCAAATGCACAACTCTGGGATGTTCCTGTTTCAAACAGTATTATATCTCCATTTCTTGTTCTTGAACTCTAGATCGGGGAAGCATGCTCAGAATAAACTTTAGTTGATACACCAACCAGATTGAATTTGCATACACCATCTGATATTAGAGAGATATTTTTGTTCAATCAAGCATATTAAAGAATGTGTTGTGCCTAAAGATAACGATGTAAATCAGAGAGCACCTGCATGAATCCATTGGTTTGAGTTAGATATGATTTAGGACGTGGTGAAGAACTTTAACTCTCATTATTAAATGAGAAGTGATCAAAGTGAGTTATCGAGAATCCGACTAATTATATCTCGGTTGGTGTCAATATCACATGTTCATATAAAGAAAATGATAAAACGAGACAAGGAAGGTGTAGCGCTATTGTCGGGTTGAAGGAAAACATCGATACACTAAGTTGGAACTACCTTTACGAAAAACATGAAAAAGTTACATTATCAACAAAAAGAAAGAGTTGCAATGTAATTGATTCCATCTTTTACTTAAACATTACACTAAATAGATCTCTCTTGCGATGGCAAAAGTTGAACGGGTGATCGGTGCGCACAATTTCCAATAACTTCTCACTCGCTTCAACTGTGCTACCTTTGTATCATGTGACCTGACCTCCCTCCATTTTTTTTGTTGTCGACAGGTACTCTCTCTCTGAGTCCCGACTGATGAACGGGCATCCTGACACACTATAATGTGTTCTCTGGCCCTCTTAACGTTAGAACTCGAGGAGACTCACTGCAAGCTAATGTGTCTCATTTGCACTACCTATGCCTTTTTCTAAGTGCATTTAGCAAAACTGGAGCATTAGTGAAGAACGCATATCTAATTCAATTGATTCAAGTTACTTAATTTGTCTTTACAAATTATGCACTGAGTAAGATCTTTAAACCTACGAATTTGTCTTTACAAATTATATTTCAAAGCACTTATGTTAATTAAACAGTGTCGCTAGATTTTGAAGAGGTTTAGTGTTTGAGCAATGAACAATATTCATAAATATTACAGTTTTAGAAGTAAAATATGAGTCTGGGATAGGATTGTGTTTTTGTGGAGTAAAATATTAAACAGTGTCGCTCGAAAAACCATAAAATATTACGGTTTTTGTTAATCGCAAACAGCAGTGTTGTCTGTTCACAAGTGGACCATGTCATTTTTGGTTTTTGTACCACCAGCATTCCCTACGGTAGAATCCCCTGCGGGTTGGTCTTAATGAAAACAGTAAAAAAAGCGTCACTAATTGCGTTTGTTTTACTAGAGACAAGTACTCATTAAATGCCTGCCCACAATGTTTGATGTCAGACACCAAGCAGAATAGAAAAGATTGCCTGAAGGAAGAGTTGCATAATAATGTGCCAGTCGACAATGACGAAGGACCTATATACCTATATGTATCGAAGGTCTTGCTTTGATGCAAAACCTTAGGTTACTGGCCGTTGATGGGAATGCCATAAAAGGTGAATGGTACAAGCATCTGCCTAAGAAGTTGGCGTCGTTGGAATGGAAAGGTTCTTTGCTGGAGACCATGCCCAGTGACATGGAGCTAAGAAAGGCTGCGTGCCTCGATCTAGGTTATAGCAAGATCACTCAACTGTGTACCGATACAAGCTTGAAGCCAAAGGTAAGTCGTAAAGTTTCTGTTCTTTCCTTTGATCCTTAAAAGAAGAAACGGTCTTTCGAGTTACCATATTTTTTTTGTTGCAATCTGAGAAGGAACTTAATTTGTACAAGCAGGCCTCTGAGAAATTGAAAATTCTTGATGAACTACAGCCACCTAACCACAATTAACTTTTCAGCTTTCTCCTACTTGGAGACACTCGACCTTCAGGTTTGTGTGAACTTGGTTGAAATTTCCGGTAGCATTGCACAGCTCAAGAGCTTGGTCACGCTGATTTTGACAAGATGCAGTAGGTTAAAAGAGCTGCCTAATTGTATATCACAGCCTACTTCTCTCAAGAGTCTTAACCTTCAACAAAGCGTGAGCCTTGAGAAACTATCGAATTGTATTCATCAGCTCAATTCACTTGAGTACCTTTTCCTTCAGCAGTGCGGAAGTTTGAAGGGACTGCCATACTCTATGAATCAACTTCTCTTAAAGCGCTTAACCTTCTTGGTTGCTATAACTTGGATGAACTGCCTAACTGTAGATCTCAATGTACATCAGTTGTGCTACTAGACCTCCGGGGCAAAATTGATAGACTGCCAGATACTGTTTCCGAATCAGATACTCTTCGTTCCCTATGGATGACTGGATAGCTTGATTGGCGAGATGCACAGCCATTTCAGATGGAGAAAATACTTCCTTCATCTACAATTATTTCCAAACAAACAGTAACCGGATTCTCTGTAGACCTTAAAAAGCATCCGGACCTTATGCATGCATGACAGCGTCTCTTTCGCAGGGTTACCAAGCAGGATTGGAAGCTTGCACCTGTTGAAAATATTGTTACTATCTTGTACCGCAGTGGAAGGACTACCTGATTCCGAAGCTGAGGGTGTTGAAGGATCGTTGGTGTGATAGACTCTCAGCGTACCTGACTCCATTGGTGGCCTTGAGTCTCTCATCGACCTTTGTAGGGTACATCGTTACGACAACTGCCTGATTCTGCGAGATACCTGTCCAATCTAGAGAAATTAGACCTGAGATTGTGTCGCTCACTTGAGAGATTGCTAATTGGTCTTGGGGGAATGGTAAACCTCACCGAGCCTGTTAGATGACACGAGTATTGCACAAGTACCCGTAGGTTCTATGAATTCATGGAAGAGGCTTGAGTTGTTGTCACTGAAGGGATGCCAGAGATTGATGATGGCTGTCAAAATCTCCTTGACAAAGGAAGTTGTGGATGATGGGCAGATTTTAGAAGGGGAAGTGGGTGGGCAATTTCAGCGTCGACAATCGTTTTTCCAATTCTGATCAAAAGAGTACTAGAATATAGGGACTAAGGATCACCACTACTTGCATATGTTCCGATCGTCTTCACCGGGTCTCCGCAAATCAGCGAGGAAAGTTCAGATGACACTGGAACTGGAAATACGGAATGCTATGCGAAAATATTTTCAAGGTTGGTCGGTCCAGATTACCGACCTCCTTCAGAGATCGACGATGATGAACTTGAAAAAGTGGTAAAGAAATTTACACGGTTAATACATCCACGACATAACATACTTCTACCTTCTCGAGGACTGTATAGTCGATGTTCTCGGGAAATTAACCTGCAGGTTGACATGTCCAGTTTCGGATAAATTAACGGCGGAAAACACCCTGTCGCTGGGCTAATGATCTATTTGTGATGAAAGATTTTGAAACAAAATCATAGCGTGGTGTGGAACTGTTGATTTTGATTCCGATTTTAAACTGATTTTTGGAGACCATCAATCATACTCCGAACCAGGGAGTCCTCGGTTCTGGGACTGGTTAGATCGGTTGCTGTTATTTTTGTGATCTAAAAACATGATTTTCATTGAGAGTTATACATCATTTACAGTGTAGTTGTTAAATTTTGTATTTTAGATATGGTTTAATAGCCATAAGAATCTTGCTAAAATGAGGTACCATACAAGCAAATGAAGTGCAATAATACATTGGTCATGGAGCTATATTTGGCCATATTACAAGTTTTGACACATCAACGAATGAGGTTACCATACATGCAAATTTTGTGTTGGGCATAAGAACAGGTCCATGTCTGGGCAAGTTTATGCATAGTTTTTGTTTTAATTGATATTTGGTTTTGGGTTATGAACTGGTCCAAGGCTGAATGCCATTATTCGAGATAAGAAATCAAAGTATTGTAGGTGTCCTTGAGAGGCCGAATGTTCGCATTCGGTATGAAGGCCGAATGGAGGTTGGCATTAGACATGAAGAGGATATATATATGGTGGGCTACATCGAAGATTGGATGCCTCTAATGGGATGGGGCCAAACACATTGATGGAAGGATCATTTAGATAGAGACTATGGAATATCTTAGTACACAGTAATTTGAATCAATGAGAAAAAGGAAACAGGGGAACTACGTGCTAAGCGCCACCAAGTCTCCGCCTTGAACCTAAAATCGGTCCCATAAATGTGTTGAGCATGACCTAAATTACGTGCTAAGCACCACTAAGTCCTTCTGACTTTATGAATGTGACACTTGTGAATAGATGGGTCATGCAAACCTCATCGAGATATCCGATTCAAGAAAATTTAGTTATGCAACGATGACAATCCAAGACTGGTACAGCAGTTTGGGACTGAGTTTTCAGATGTCATCCGACCCATTTCAATACCTTGGGCGATTCGAAATTAAAACCAATCGAAATCATTAGATGTTATTCCTACATATTTATTTGACGAATCAACTACACCACCAGCTATATGATTCACCACGGAGCAATTCAAAGTATCTTCTCAAGTGACTAATGGTATTTACAGTTTCTACTTATACAATTAAATAAATACTTATAGCGTGAACAAACTTATCAATATTAAAGCCAATGGATGTACGTTGTGCGAGTAGGGTTGCATCAATGTTAGTTGTATGGAATATTTCCAGAAGACTGTTAAAAAGAGAGGTCCCATTCCTGACAATAACTTAAAGGAGTGGGTGAATTCATAAATGGTAGAACAAGAGGGTTGAATTTGCTTATTATAAATAGGTGACTGTAGCGTTGGTTTTGTTGCTCTTCCTGTGAAGACTTACGGATCTCTGTATCCAAATTCCCTTACGAAGAACTTGGTTGAATTTCAGGTACAGGCCGGTTTCATCGATCCTTTTTGTGTGAATTCTGCTCTCTTTTTTCTTTATATTTTCTGTTTTAAGTTCCATTTTAACCAGTGATTTGTTTTTAAGAGGAAACACAATCTTCCTCCATGACTTTGGTATAACATTTAAATCCACACATATATAAGGAGTCTTACTTACATGACAGTGTTTGGTTTTCTACATATATTTTCATCATCCGATCTTTAAGATTGACGGTGAAAATTTAAATCAAATATGTTATTATACATGTATATTTAAGGTAAGATGATATATATATATATATATAGAAAGGGTTCATACTTCCGTGCTACTTTTTGAGATGAGTGTAATATGGTTGTGCATTTTATTTCACTCATGCTCGTAAAATGTAAAGGAGAGAGGTCAGCTCCCAGGTGGCGAGTTGAATCTCGAATCTCCCATTGTAACAAAAAAAAGCACGAGGAACTTTGTTAAAATCTAAGAATCGGGACAACACCGTTCCCCTCACCTTTTTTTTGACAATTCTCCTCTCTTTTCTCTTTCACATTCTGTGTTTCTTGTTTGATTTTATCCAGCAATTGCTTTTTACATCAAAGATGATTGTCCTCTGTTGGTTTGAGAGGGCATTTAAAACGATGAATTTCAGATTACTCGGCCTGAAATTTGAAGTATTTTGTTTTACATGATACGTGAAGCTATTTACAAACTCATGTTTATTCGCCTTAATCCATAAGCTAATATATTGAAATGTAAAATATCTGTCAAAGAACGTGATTGGCTGTCATCTTGAATTCTAAGTGTTACCTCTTCAGTTTATGAAATGATTTTGCCACACCAAAATCATTCTCCATGTGTTGTTTCCTGAATAACCATCCAAACAGAGCCTAAAGTACAATGGAACGTACACGTTGTTGTTTCAGATTTGTAAATGACCGAAATTTGAACACATTGAAAACCAGAGAAATCAGTTAAAACTAAATTCTGTATTTGCATCCAAACAGGCTCGGCGGGAATTCAAACAGTTGAAATGGAGCAAGTGGCACGCATTCATAACCATCTTCGTTCTTTCCATCATCTTCCAGGACAGCAAAAGTCATGAGAACTAACAGGTTATCGCTTCCTTCTACGTATCTCTGATGTTGAATAGGATACATTACAATGATTTCCACAACCATTCCGACTGCAATGAAGCATATACAGAAGTCACGGATGGTGCCTACTTAGTACCTGCACACGGACAAATCTCATAAAACTTGTTAAGTAACAAAGGATTTCCACTACTCCCTTACTTCGTTCATGTATATACTGTTAAGAGTCCTTACTCAATGTAAGGTGGTTAGAGAATTCAAAAGAAATTAGACATATTGTTCTGCAATGTACATCACTTAAAGATCTTTCTCTATTTTAGGTAACTTAGGACAAGAACCCAGCCTCAACAAATTTCAAAAAATGATCTCGTAGTAATCTGAGCTTCGGTAAAATAGTAAAATAGAACGTCCGCATAGCGAAGAAACGATGCAGTTTTGCTGATCAGCCTTTTGAGACTTCCTTGGTTAGTGCTATCAACGAAAGAAGATCCTTTCCTAAGAATTGCTTCATGCCAACAACAATGAGAACAATCTCTCATTATACTCTCAGATAAAACCAAGGAACACCTCATCTCCACGATTATCTTATAACAGGAAAAGATTTAGCAGCCAGAACAAGTTTTCTAAGCTTCAGGGAGTCTCCCCTTAACGATTAGATGAAATACATCTAGAGATTCTAGACAACAGCTTACCATGGAGTGCAATGTAAAACGAGTTTCCAAACTAGGCCTGTACAAAGAAACCATGAACTCAGAGATTAAGACTTGAAGTACGCATTTCAAAACAAGTCCTTGGTAAGATGCATTTTATCTAAAATCTAAGTTTAAGCATGAACTTTTGCCTTTCTTGATTATAGATCCTTAGGAATAGACGGTGGTACATGCTAATAAATGTGCGACTTTTTGTATATGCTTCATTGCGATCAGGATGGTTTGGAAATTATTGTGATGTCTCCCAATTCAACATAAGAGATTTGGAGGCGGAATCGATAACATGTTAGTTTTCGTGATTTTTTATATCCTGATTGCAATCTGTGCTATATATCTTGCCTGTGACGACGCTACCTACTCAACACAACGTCAGAGCCGGATGTCACTAGTTTCCAGACCCTCTTCAAAATTTTGTTCTTTCAAATAAACAGCAACAGAAGCCAGCAGTGATAATACGTTTATATTTCAAGTCAAGATCATGGTATATCATCAAGGTGAGGATGTTAGACATGAGACCATGCCACTTTGTTGAGTAAGATCATATTATATAGTATTTATGTATAATACGAAATACATAGTATATTTTATTTCATATATATATATATATATATATATATATAGAGAGAGAGAGAGAGAGAGAGAAATGAGGTACTTACTCTATTTACAATACCAATCACATACAATGGTTCTCCACCATATTTATTGCCTTTTCATTGTTATAGGAGCCGTTTCCTTTTCCTAAAGGGCTGGTGCAGAAACCACTAATACGACGAGCCACTGAGTTGTCTTTCCTGACTTCTAACGTCGTCCATCTTAGGTATCTTATTCCATGAGAAAGCCGAACTCTATGTGGTGAATGGTGAATGTCACTTCAGATTATCGTAGAGGACACCCATATTAAACAACTTCAGACGGGTTCTGTAGGTTCATTTAAGAGATGTTCTGTGTCTTGAATTTGCAATGGACACAGAATGTGATTCAACAAGAGGCTCGAGTTGATGCCATTCAGGGAATCGAAGATGCAAATTTAATGGATATCATATTCTTGCCTCCACAAATTGATAGATATGGAGACTTTACAAGCCATCACGGTCAATCTACCATTATAACTAGCTAGCTCTCTTAACATGTGTAACGCAAGCCATAAGCCCAAAGCATGCCATTGTGTACCTCAAGAATTTTCGATTTCTCCTATCGTATGCCTTAAGGTCAAATTTATCAATAATTTGGCCTTTTTCTTTTGCTTCAAAAAGCCATCGACTGTACTAACTCATTACCATCAATTCATGATGATGTTTCTGCACTGACCAGTGTCTCGAATTTCTCCAATTAGGTGCCGTTATCTGAATGCCGAAATTCAACCACTAAAGTTGACGATCAATATCCCTCTTTGCAAACTCGATATTTGGCAGTTTACACTGGTCTACTGCTGTCGATTAGCGATTTCACGGTGAATGCTTTCCAATATTCGTCATGGGGTCATCTGTCACCGTGTGGTCAACTGCGGGGGTTGTCATCTGTCACCACATTAATAATCCTCAGTTTGAACAAGTTAGCTCAGAAACAGAGGATGGTCTCTAATTCATGTCGTTCAACTCGAGTGAAAAGTAGTAGTTTTTTCCTGAAAATCTTTTTCACGTATAACTTTTTGGATGCAATCGACTATAATTTGGGAAATGTAGAGACGTTTTCAGATGACCTTTCGGCTGTTCATTTATACTTCAATGTGCAGAGGTCTCTCCCGGTGAAACCGATGTGTGTGGGCCGCCAGCTCCTCCTGTTACTTGGTGAGAGCTCCGGAAAGTTAGAAAGCACGTTGGACTCTTGCCATAAAGTAGAGCAAATTCTAATTTACGTTCCGTGTCAGAAGAATTCAGTGCAACGTAATTTCTTCTTTGATCTGAGACTAGAATCGGGAGACCACTAAGTTGCGTTCAGTCCAACACCCAAGTCTTGCTTAAATGATCAAACCCACGCTTTTCCAAGATAATCTCATGCTTTGCAGAATGCTAACTCTATACAGTCAATTAATAGGGGTGTCAAGCATTAATGTTCGGCGCATGATTTGCAGTGTTCTTGTCAAATTAGTATTTTAGATACGGTTTAATAACGACAGACATCTTGTTAAAATGGATTTACAGCGATGATCTTTGTTATTTTTTTTCGGCTAGGACTCGATCGGAAAGAGTGCTTCTCCCTATATCCACTTCTTTTTACGGGTTCTCAATTGCCACTGCAACTGAGGTGCAATACATTGGTCATCATGATATATTTTGTCATTTTACATTTTTGACACATTAATCAATGAGGTAACAGACAAGTTTAGTGGTGTTATAGTGTTACATGTTATGAGGATTCATTGGGTTTCTTTGGATGGCGTAGTGCACGTACGTACCTGTTTCGACACATTATCTTTTCGACATTAGAGTACATGCAAATTTGGGTGTTGGGCATTAAAACAGGTCCATGTTTGGGTAAGTTTATGCATGGTTTTCTTTTCCATAGACATTTCGTCTTGGGCAGTGAACAGGTCCAAGACTGATGGCCGTTGTTTAGCGAAAGACATCAAAATATTATATCCGTTGAGACCAGTGGCAGATCTAGAAAATAGTATTAGAGGGGTGAAGTATGTATTTCATTGTGGTAGGAGCATGTATTTCAAGCTTGTATTCAACTATAAAATGTATATTTTACATTAAAATTTATAGAGAGGCAGCCGCCTCCCAACTTTCTACGTAGATCCGCCACTGGTTACGGGCCTCTCATGGGGCCAAACTCATTGATGCAAAGATCATTAGATAGAGACTGGAATATTTTACACAATAATTTGCAGCAATGAGGACATAAACGGCCCCATAGATGTGTTCAGCAATGAGGACACTTGGTTCATCCTCTTGTGTAGGGAAATCTAAAGACCGATGGAAATTTCGGTTAGTGAGTAGCGGTCGATCGTACTCAGTAAGTCATGCTGAACACAACTGGGGCTGTTTTCTGTCATCATAATCTATAGTTTAGTGTCATTAACATGAATGAGAAGTTTTAGTTGTTTAGTTGAGACTGGAGAAAGGTCTCTATGTTGAAGGGGAAAATGGAGAAGGGTTCGAGTCTGCTCAGGACCCCGTTCACCCAAACTAGACATAGCCGGTTCCGGTACCAAGAACCTGCAGTCCTAAACCATCTCTGGTTCTCTTGAAACCAACAACAGAACCAAACAAGGTTTCGTTTCTGATTCTGGTTTGAGTGTCAAACCATTGAAAACAAAAAATATATATTAAAAAACTTAGAAGTTTATACAAAATTAATAAAAATTCAACGAACCAGATCTCTGGGATCCAATTCTGGGTCTGGTTTTGATTTCAGCCCATTCCTGCTTCAGTTTGGTTTTGGTTGAAACCGTCGGTCCTGCTCCAAACCGGCCACGTCTGGTCCTGCTCCAGATCGTAGACCTCCTTCAATCGACTAAGCCAATTTATTTATATTTTCTTTTAACAAACACGAAAACGAAGCAGGAAGGAAATGTCTGTCCGCTATGATTATACATTAATTCTTGAACATGTAGAATGGAGAAGTTGAGGCCACGATTTCATCTGTTCAACATCTATCTAGATTTCAAGAGAAGGAACAAGGAGAAAGTCAATAAAGAAGTCCACCTTTGTCATTAACCCATCGATTCTGAACTTTGTTATGCCTACTGACGTGCTCAGGCATTGCGTAGTCAAGCCTTTCTGCTGATGATCAGACAATTATTCAGTAGAAATACCTCTGTTAACCCACTGTTTTATTTTCTTCTTTTATAATTTCTGAGGGCAATGCCAACTAAACTGTAGCAGAAGCTGGCATTCTTGCTTCATCAACGAATTTGACTGAATATTTTTGGAGGGCTGAAAATCAAAGCATACCAAGATCCTTCAAATCCACCTGAGAGAATTCCTTCAAATTGAGAAAATTATATTCTGGTCCTGCCACTAAAGCTCAATTTTTGGTAAAGGTCTAAACACTTCGACAATTACTGGCTTCACCAATCCTCAAAAGAGCTTCTGAAGTCTTGTCTGTGATATTCAATGCTGTGATTGCCAATGTGGTTATCCAATCTGCAGATAGAAAGAAAGAAATACAAAAACTGAAACTGTGTCAACGGGAAAAAGTTTCTCGGTTTGCAAACATAAGGTGCATAAAAAATCGGGTGTAATTAAAGTGAAGACAAATCTCAATACTTGCTATATGAGATCTTTTGTGTTTGGGGGCTTCTTGAAAGCGGAAAGAGAAATCCCAATCATTAAAACCACAAAAACCACAATTGGCTTTAAGAAGATGCCAATTTATTTTCATTCTTTATCGGGCATCTTGCTTCGTTGAACTTTCATTTGAACATTGTTAAGAAAACCGCCAGAGCTCGATTAGCATGGATCGACGTCTTCCAAGTAGTCTAGTAGGATTTGTAGAACGTCCACCGGAGCTGGCCCAGACTATTGCTAGAGTTCTTCCCGCATGCAAAGTTTCATCGAAGCTCTCAGAAGATTTTCAAAGCGTTATCGGATTATTTAGATCTAGGAACTTATCAATAATTTTCGAAACAACTCAACAACAGAAAAAGAGTTACGGTCACCGTGTTACACCATTAAGCCTACTCATTTGAAGGAAGATTAGAGTTCATTATATGCGAGGCGTATTGTGTCCATTATGAATGCGAAAGGCAGTTGAAAACCAAACAGAATTTTACCTTCACCAGTCATCAGTCATACTTTCAAGCTTTAGAATATACATGCCGCTTATCCATTTTCTCTTTGTGCTTTTGAGGAAAATAGATGTCATTGATGTAAAATATGGTCACAATATCGTTCTTAAACATATTCAGCTGATTAAAATCTTAGGAAATTTTTTAAAGTCGACTTTTTCTAATAGGTTTACGGAAAATATCGGCAAAAATAAATAATTTGAGAACAAGAGTAACATAAAAAAGCCTATTTATAATCATTCATCATACTTAATATAAGAAAGACTTGGCATTAATTTTAAAAGCAGATATTTTAAGTAAGTTTAGAAGAAGTGTTTCAATATTTTCAATAGTAAAAAAATATGCAGACGTTAAATAAAATTCTCTCAAAGGTTTTGAGTAACTCGAAAAAGAAGCTGTTATTGCATTATTATCCTCGATGCATAAAAATGGCCTGCAACTTGCTTTGGGTCCATAAAAACTTTCAAAGATAAAGTCGTGCATGTTGTTTGACAAGCATGCCAAATTGCCAACAAAACAACAATAACTAAGTCTTTCTTTTCCCGTACTAGTTGGATTCTTTATTTCCATAAAGCTTGATCATGTATCTTAACAATTAACTCAACATAAAGCTAGATCATTTTTTATTAGTTTCTTCCAACATTTTTGTGGTCTTTACAATCTAGTTTCTCGTATCTTTTTAGTGAACCTTCCTTTAATCATCTTTTACTTGTCTAAATCATCTTAAATATTTTCCTCTTGTTTTGTCATCTATTGGTGCAACTCTTAATTTGTTTCTAACAACCTTGTAATGTCAATATCTCAAAATCTTCATTTCTGTCATAATCATCTTTTATACATGTTGAACATGCCAAATTACGGATAAAATAAAAAAAAATTGGTCTTACTAAAAGGTGAAAGAATATACATCCATATCATTCTTCTTGGCTGTTTGAGAACAATAGATAGAGATACTAATGTTCTTGATTTAGACCCAGATACAAATTCCATCAAATATTTTCTAACAGAAAGGAAGCGAAAGATGTTAGAGAAGGCACTACGCACATCTCTCCTTTTACTCTCGACCTAATCATCGTTGCCTGGGGACTTGGCGGAAACTTTTTCTAACGCAACCATAGTGACTTGTCATAATTAGGATTGTCAACCTTATGTTTCTTTTCTGTTTTCATTCTATAAAACTTTTCCATGTACTTAAATATGTATCGTTCATCAGAAAAGCACACACACATGCTCCGCCTCTTTGTTCTTGTCTTAACAATGCTGTTTTTAAGAATGAGCAAATTACCCTTCTCGGACCCTTACTGATGAAAAATGTATACTAAAGTACTTAGAGGAGTTATGTGAATGAAAAAATGAACAAAAATAGGTGGGCACAACTATCACCTGCTTTAGAAAAGGTTCCACCACGTTTGTGTGTATGGGCTTTTGAGATTTCCAAAAAAGCGTAATTTTTGAACAAAAAGACTCGAAGAAAATTGCTAATTGTACATGAGAATTTTAAGAGTATTTTCTTGAAGAGTTGGAAACATGATCTTGAGCCACAAGATAAAGTTCAATGACAACAAAAATTTCATGTAGATGACCACCATCTAGTTTTGGGAAAAGTGATATTTGTTTGATATGAATGGTAAAGACGTGGACTGCACTAATACAGAGATTGGGGTCAATTTCTTAGTTAGAAACTTAGCTTTTCGTTCTATCTGATTAAATCTACTTACATACGTCTGACACTTCGTTTTCATGATGCCTGATATCTAAAAACTATTGTTTGCATCCGACATCCTAAATTTTTTTCATAAGGATCGACGTTAGTCGATCTAATGTTGAGACACGACTTGAATTCAATTAACTCTCAGTGATGGAAACAACATCCATGAATATCTTGGCATATTTCTTTGGTGGGATTTATCTCCTCACTGAGTGGTAGCCAGAAAGATGGATCAGATCTTTCTGAGTAAACTCTCTTACCATAAATCCCTAGAGTGTGTCATTTTTATCTTTGATAATTCCATGAAAAAACAATACATGAGGAGATAAGATGATGGCTCTGCTTACCTGCGAAAACCAATCTTATCTTATCAGCCAACACCAAGAAAGAGATGTATCTACTGAACTTAGGATGCTGTTCACAATAACTTGAATACATCGAAAAGTCTGCAAATCAAACGGGTGGAATGTCGATGAAGACACGATACCTGGAAAGGAACAAAGGATTTTTCAAACGGCAGGCCTGAGACGGATTTATTAAGTTTTGAGAGAGGTGTAGACAAGAACGCCATCCATCGGCCCCATCCAAACTATGCTATCCTCTATAATCTACGATACGGAAGGCAAGATCTCCACACACTTTGCTATGCAGGTTGCTTATGACCTGAAAGCAGCGCCTTAATTGTTCATCAGTACGTGGGAAAATGATTTTCTTCATAATTGTTCATGCCTGTTCGTTCTTTAGGATTCTTTGGAATGTTCGTGTAGTACCAAATTCACATAATGGATTTATTCAGGCAACAAGGGTCGTAAAAGAGTGCAAACTTTATTGCATCCATCAATGTAAGGTGCATCGTCCTTGAGGACCGAACCCCTGACTTCCCATCAATTGGTCAAAACTCTCCCTCCCTCATTGAGAATCATTGATACAAGGGACTAAACATTTTGATGAATGAGGGACTACAAAAGACACGTCGAATAAAAGCATGGTTCCTCCTAATTAAATGGATTTCATGTTCTTTGCCTTGAGTGGCAGATGGATCATAGGCATGGAGTCTGGTTCGGTGCTCGATTATGGGTCAAGATACCATAGGGTGTACGTTTGATTCGTGGTTCCAGGAGAGATGAACCTCGGTTATTTGTGCTTGCAGTTACAAGTTTCATTGTGCATCAACCGTAGAACCCATCGTTAGCCTATTCCCTATTATATATTAAGGGTTTCCCCTCGGTCATTCGTCATTATGCTCTATTTTGTGTTCTATTTGCATTCACATTCTTAATGAAAAGATTATGATTCTCAAGTAAATTTCGCTGCAGAAGAAGCTAATTTACTG
Organism: Brasenia schreberi; assembly: GCA_036023115.1. Taxonomy (NCBI): domain Eukaryota; kingdom Viridiplantae; phylum Streptophyta; class Magnoliopsida; order Nymphaeales; family Cabombaceae; genus Brasenia; species Brasenia schreberi. The sequence continues at coordinate 18,727,674 of JAYKKT010000065.1, read as the reverse complement.
CATTGCATAAATCCTTAGCACGACCTGAAAACTATTCCTTAAAAGATGAAATGTTATTGACGACGATGTGATCAAGAAATGAGGAGGGTTGCATTAAGTTTCGAATAAAGGTTCCAAGTCCGAATAAAGGAGGAAGATTGCATTAGGTTTCGACAGCCGACCTAAAACTTTGTTGCCATGCATTAGGACTATTCAGAAAGAAACAAAGAAAGGCTTCGTTATTGTTGTAGAGATAGTTAAGCATTGATTGATTGATGTATAACTGGATACCATCACATTCAGCACAATTTCGTGCCTCGGTCCTTCATTGACTTTAAAGTATCAGGAGCAGCTCTAATGGTGAGGATTTAGTGCATCTCCTCACTTGGATATGGATCACCCACTTTGATTGAACAGAGTTATTGGTTGCAGCTACCAACACAATCACAAACGAGGCTTGGCGTCCGTATGAAATATTCGAATGTAAGTGTAAATTTATTATAAAAATGAAAACCGAGAGGTTGATTAAGGCCACTTTAAAATGTGTGTGTGGGTGGGTGCATCGATGGTGAAATCAAGGAGAACAAGAATTTAAGTCATTTCAACCCCTCATTTTTCGAATTTCATTTGGATAATTTAAATTTCAAGCCAATCTTTCGAATTCAAACTCTTTTTTTTCTTTTCAGTATAATGGTGTGGCAAGGCAAAAGCCAGATGCATGCCCCGCATGTCGAACTCATAACTCAACTTAGTGAGTTGACCCCCTAACCAGGAAAGCTATTGCTGGTTGCACGTTTTGAGCTATGCATTATAGCCCATAATTAGTCTTATGTGTGTGTGTGCGCATGTATCATGCATCAGCTTGATCCATTTAGACATAACCGGTTTTGACCCGGATACAATCGGGTTTGGTTTTGGTTCTACCTTTTATAGAACTGGAAGCCAATGGTTCCAAACAGTTTAAGACTCAAACTGGGACTATCCTCAACGGACGCTTCAGGAATTGTAACAGGAACCAGCCCCCAGCTGCATTGGTTCCTGGGCAAACGGAACCAAATTATAGGAAAAAGATGCAAATTCAACACCATGCAAGATCTATGACACAACATAGGCCATTCTTTTCTCACTAATTCCTTTCTCAGATTTACATAAGTGGTACAAAATCAATCAATGTAAGGAAAATAAATCGAAAAAGGATAAAAAAATCATTGGTAACTTGGACCTTAGAAAGAGACCCAAACCCCAGAAACCCAATAACAGAACAAAGCTAAAGTTGCAGGTTTCACGGGCATCTTACATTTCTTCCAGGGCCTCCATAGTAGAAGTAACTCCCCCAAATCCTGTTGATCCCTCCTCGGATATCATAGCAACTGGGATGATCGGCCACCAGCTTTAGATTATTCGGTGGAATCAAATTGTTATCCCAATCAACAACCTCCAAGTTCCTGAAATATCCGGATTTTCCAAATCCTTCCCATGGAAAATGGCCACTTCCCATTTGAGTATTGGTATGAATGCCATCAGATCTAGTGTTGACGATCTCGCCACCGAATTGCACCATGTTAGCATGATCGGCAAGGTGGTTGAACAGCATCGACGGCCAATATCCGATCAACAATCCCGATCCGAATTCCAGCCACCAACTTCCATGTTTTGGATCCTGAAAATGTCGAAAAATTGGTTGCATCATAAACTTTTTCTTGAGAGACTTCATTCAACCGAAGTTCTAGTTATGGTTCCGGTTTGGACAAAAACAAAATCTAAAAGAAAAGGTAAAAAAAATTCAAACGGAAAAGATAAACTAATAAAATGGGACCCAAACTGGCAGTTCCATTGAAGGAGGTCCCATTACCAGTAACGGTTCTTGCCTAGTTAGATCGGTTCTGGTTCCGACATGATTCTGCTCCGATTCAAACCATGAGATCAGTTCCAACTCGCCATGTCTACAAATAGGCAGTTCTTTTTTTTATGATTCGACACAAACATTTATATTTTCTGTCACCAAAATATGAAACAAATTGCGACATATTAAGCACGGAGCGAGTTAGCTGAATGGCTAGATGATCTAGCACAGTTGCTCTTGGTGGGGAGTTCGACTCGCAGAGGGTGCATGTGTATGAGTATTGGACTTGGCATTAGGCATTGGCCACAAAAATTGCGACGTACCAATAAAACCAAAGATTTAATTATACTCTTTCTTCCTCAAAAAAAGGGACTCAAACTGTTGATAATATCGGGTACAGTATTAAATTCATTACTAGATGAAACCGAACTGCTATAGTTGTATGTTTCATGAATTCATGGATTAAAGACCGTTCGTGTCATTTCATGAATTCATGAAACATCGACCGAGTCGGTTCTAGCTCGTTCGACCAGGTTCTCCGAATGGTATTGGAAAATAGGAGATATATCATTAAGAAATAGTGAAATAATAAGGAAATAAAATTTTACCTTCCAAATCAGCAAACTTATGTCAAATTGCCTGCCATTATATACTGAGATCGGATTGATTGCTGCGCCAATCGCGACCCGATTGTTGGTCTGCACGAACCCGGAGCATAGCAGGTTGTAGCACCCAGTCGTTTGGTAAGCATCAGTCTGTACATATTAAACAAGCACTTCTGGTCATTATCTTGCCACCAATTCATGTTTCCATTTCAAGTTATTTTACATTGTGTCATTCCATATTCGTATCGAATTCAGGTAAACTTAACACAACCTGATTCCTTTTTTGTGTTATTTTGGGTAGACACGACAAAGTACCTGTCTATCACGGCCGTGCCGGATTATTTTATTATGTCTTATATTGCCATCCTAGAAACTCCCATGGCATACCCAGAAGATGCAAATCAAATTAACAGTAAAATTCCACAAAATTCAAATTAGAAATTCCAGCCAACACGCACCGTCCAATAGGTGAAGAAACGAGGGTGATTGTCTCCATACAACTCTGGGCTGACCTGCATCAATAATAATTTATTAAGCATTTGTCAATAAATAAAAATAACTAAATTTAAGAAACTAGGCTAAAGTCCCACGGTTTATTTTGGTTTTGTTTTCGGGTCCAGCACAAGTGTAAATAATAACTTCGAGACTTGTGCCGAACAACTTTGATTGGAACCCGCAAAGGAAGACAGACCCACCTATCGTGTCAAAGGACCGAGCTTTGGCTTTGAGACAAGAGACAAAAGTCGGGTTTATAGAAATACAAACGGGTTGGACTTGGTCACATTTACATTTGTTTTGGCTGACTTAATCGGATCATAAGTAATCAGATTTGGATTTGGGCCATCAGCCGGCTAGATCGTCTTTCGAGTTTAATATGAAATGGGTTAACTCCACCATGGCACGCCGGATCTTGTTCCGGCCGATTGTCATGCCGGCTCCGGCTATCTCTTGGGTGCAACCAGTAGAGAACAGTACATATCACCTCTCACCTTAGTAAAAATTGACATACTCTTGAGATTGGAAGAGTAAAAGGGAAAGAGTACCAACCTGCCATCCGGCTTCAATAGTGTTGAGGTCCTCGCCAAATGCACCAGAGATGACCCACATCTGTGACAGACTGAACTCATTGAGGTTGTTCACATTTGGAGACCATATGTTTAAGCTAGCCTTGGCTCCATAATACTGCTCCCCATTCACATAACCCACTGCATGCTGTACACAACACACACAAAATTAGTCCAAAATACCATGATAATTAATTATAACAACACGAAAATGCTCGATAAGCCGCCTCAAGAAGGTTGTTTGATGATCTCAAATACAAATTAAAACAAAACATGAGCCTATATTATCAATTTAATGACGATCGTTCGAGATTTACCATAGACGAAATATACATGTGATATGCTTTTGATGTGTGCCTTGCTTAGTTTGGACAATCAACCGTCGGGCACCATGCTAGCTCGTTCAACTGCCATCCATCTCCGAGATAGATGGTAGAGAAAGTAGGCTGCACTTTAGTGTGACCACCGAAAATCAACCAGCATTATGGTACCTCTTCTCACAGCATGCCTTACTGGTCCTATTGTGGAGCGGATCCAGTGCCGGCCCTACCAGATTTGCTTTAATAGAAGACATAGGCAGTACATAAATCCATGTTCAATGATGAAGGCACCACCCTTTGCCTAAGGCAAAGCGAACCGTCCATCGCAAGATGGATGGTTCATAATGGGAGTGACATATGGGAGACGTGCTATCTTTTCAGAAGAGGTGTACCTTACTCTTTGAGTACTCTTCTCTCAAAGATGCAGGCTTTCAGTGGCTCAGCAAAGTTGAAAGGTCTCTGTCCCTTTGTGTGGTATTCTCGGTGGCTTCTCATGGAGTTGAAAGGTACAGTTTTCAAAGACATAATTATTAATGCAAGCATCAAAAGGAGGGTTCTTTCAATTTTGACTATCCAATTTAAGTTTTTTTAGCAAAACTTGATATTGCATTCTTATAACAATCTTATTAGTGAATGAAAAGGCTCCATTTTCGAGCAATCTCTATAAATTGATGTGACATTAACAAAAGAGAAGAGAGATGCATATAAAGTTTGTACTTAGAGAGACAACTAATGTATAAGTTGGTGGGGGGGTGTATATATATATATATATAGAGAGAGAGAGAGAGAGAGATGTATATATATTTGTATGTATAAGAGAATTGCTTAATTTGCAGACTAAAGAGTGTTTTACAACTCTTAGAATCCTTCACTAATCAAGAAGAACCTTGATTTTGGAAAAGCTTTATACATATGGGCTCTTTTCACATTTTGGACTATTTTGCCCCTCAACATTTTTTTAGGAAAGGAAGTGTGTATAGCTTTATACATGTGGGCTCTTGTGGATAGACAAGCTTTATATATATTGAATGAAGTACTCCATATTCAAGAACCAGCCACTTACTACTGTATATTAGGGGCCATAACCTGTTGTACTTGTATTTTCGAATCAATGTTAATTTCCCCCGATCTAATATTGGCAGAAAAGCATCTGTATAAAATACATTATTATTCAGGAAATCTTGTATCTTTTAATCAGTTCAGGAAAAATGCCTACAGAAAATTAAAAATCCGATTAATAAGCTGCAAAATAAACCAAAAGAAGTTAAAGTTATGTCCCCTAAACACCGCTTTTACTCAAGTTAATCTTCACTAATTTTAATAAACGATTTAGTACGAAAAATCTTTGTGGATAGACAAGCTCGGTATATGCAGACGCAGATATGCACATTCCCAAGCATCAAACTCTTTACATTCAAACTGAGTTTCTGTTGCGTGCACCTCCAGCCGGGAGAGTCACGGCTCTTCGTCCTAGTGAGGAAAATAATCTTGCAACGATCTAAAAACCTTTTCTTTTTTACAAAGAAATTGTTTCACTAATAAATTCTACAAATTCCAAGAAAAACTTTGGCTTTTGTTTTGCTGTACTGATATTGTCAGAAACGGGTGACACACACCAATTTTCTGTCGAAACAGATCAATCTTAAAGCTGTAATGCTAAGACCATTGACATATTTTCAGAAACGAGTGCTTGTTGTCTTGTTACTTTCACTAACATGTGTGGTTGTGCGTGCCTGCGTGTGCACGCACAACCATGTGTTGCGTCTGTGTGTGTTTTCTGACTAAATCTCAGTGTAATAACGAACCTCATGAGTGCTGCTGGATGTGTCACGCCGGACCACCCTGATTGCAGAAGCCCGGAGCTTCCTTCCAAACCCTGAAATGGAGCTCGCCCTCAGTAAGTCAGCCTCCGTCACCCTTCTGATTGGAACCGTTCCATCTGGACATGACTCTCCGTTCATATTCCATGATTGAAGGACTTCTGTTTCCGTTCCATTTGGAGAACCGTGCCCTTTAGGCCTCTCAGGAGGATCCTGTAGTTCGAAAAATACAAAACAGAAGATGCTGTAACTGCCAAAACTCATTGGCAACTTGTGTTTTAAAAAATAAAGTCAGAAAAAAAGAACTGACTTGTGTTGTGAAGAATGACTAGACTATACTCATCAAGGTACTCCCACATCAAAATAACAATTTGATTTGGCTGTTAGTTGGGTGACCACCCAAGAATTTCTAATGGATTGGACCTAGTTCTTTTTGTATAATTTTAGCAGCTATAAGTTTTTCAGAAAAAAATAACAATTTCAGTACATATTTATTTACCCATAATTGTCCGACAGGTACTACCTTGTTTAATTTAATGTCTGCTTAATTTAGCTTGGTCAAACAATGACCAAAACTTGTTATTAGATACGTAAGATTTAGAGGTAAAAAGGCAGAAGGAAGTGAAAGGAGATTGATGGTACCAGTGGTCTTCCTCCTTTGAGCTTTGGATGGTCGAATGCAGGTTGGAGATGAGAAAGAACACAGTCAATCAGATCACCATCAGGACTCTGCTTCAAAATCAGGTAAATAGTTAGTCTATGGTGGAAAAGTCTTCTTCTGCATCAATTTGATCTGTGTTGAGAGGAATGTCGTTGCACTAACAAAGATTATCTGCTTTCCGGCATGCCGGAAAACAGAAAACCAAGAAGACAGAAAACAGAAGTCTGAAATTGCCTGAATTGTCTTGACAGCAGGCTTGTTGATCCTCCTGAGGTGAGTTCTGATCTTTCTGATCTTCCTCAACTCTCTACTCGCTTTGAAGGTCTGATTTGCGCGTGGGACGCCTGAAACTGGGGAGATTGACGACGAGGCAGGATAGAAGCAGACAAGGAGAAGTAGATAACAGAGAATGACAATGAAGTTCGTTGGTGAGATTCTGAGGCTGCTAGAATCCATTGTCGAAGAATTTTATGACTCTGTGAAGGCTAGTTTCAACCATTTCTGTTGTCCTCTTGCATAATTATTCAGACGGCCAACTAGGTCCATCCAAGTTGGGGAAGAGCCTCATTGATGTTGCTCCAACTCATTCCTTTTCGCCAGAACCAATGGTATTAAAAAAAGGAAGAGGAAGAAGAGAGAGAGAGAGAGAGAGAGAGAGAGAGAGAGAGAGAGAGAGAAACAGCAAGTGACCGCAGTGAGGCAAAGAGGGGGCAGAGAGAGCTTTCAGGCACGAGGTGACTTTAAAAAATTAATAAGGACGGAGTGGGGTTTTTTTAAGGGTTATTCCATGTGGGTTGGCGAGGAAAATGTAGTTACAAGGCCCAATGGCATGCCTGAAACTTTACCTTTAAAGATTTATTAAAAAATATCAGGAAACAATGAATGCAAGGTTGCCTTTTCTTTTCTGGCTTCTGTTATTCCGCTGCTTTGAATGTGTATGTGCCTGTGTGTATGTGAGAAAGAGAGGGGTTCTGAATTCAAAGTTTCTCTAGAGAGAGTTTCTGAGTTCAAAATTTTTTTCTCTCTTTCCAAGATGTTCCTCTTGCAGTTAGAACTCCAGAGGCAAGGAATCATCATTAACCTCACTGTAAAATGGTATCCTTAAGATTTTTAATTTTGATATACATGTGGGCTTCTATTCTTATTCTTATTTTACCTTCTATTATGTTGCTGAACATTAACAACTTACTACAATACATCCTTCACTTACATAAAATACAGCTCCAAAAAAAATGCCATTGTGTTAATATGCTTGATTTTCTTTTTTTTTTTAAATATACCACCGGCCTCCTGAAGTCCAAAGGACTCCGACTAGTTTGGTAAGAGCCTGGTCGGCCCACTATCGGTGTAAAGCTCTCTTTGTGGTGGTCTGCTCCATGCAATAGGTTCGAACTCAAGACCTTGCTTAAGGGGAAACAAGTAGCAAGCCACTTGAACCAACCAACCGTTGGTTATGCTTAGCTTGATTGTTTAATTATACTTTATTTATTATTTATCACATGATGTGACTTTGCATCAATCGTAATGTACGGTGAAATACGAAGTCTTAAAATTTGAAGAGTTGGGTTCGGATGACAACGGGCTCCAACTCAAAGTGTTCAAAAGAAAAACGAAAACTATTTTTTCTTCCTTTGTTAGAATTGGATGCTAATATGACCTAAGATGAGCACACTGAGGACTGAGAACAATGTAGCCAACTTCACCTAGATTGGGAGAAGGCTTGGTTTTGGTACACAAGAATTGCACATGATTAAACTTGTCGACACTGAATAAATGATGTTCAGAAAACCTATTTGATGCAATATGATACACACAGACTATATATTGATTGGATCATGTTCACCTCATATACACACACTATATACATATATTGATTTTTGGATCATATTCACCTCGGGATATGAGCATAATAATATTATCTCTCATATCTTTTTGAAAAGACTTAAAATTAATTAAATTGTGCTCATGCTACTTGAAATAAATGAGTGAACATTAGTGGGGATGTCCAAAGAAGGATTTTATTTTCTTATCTATTTATCTATCTATCTATAGTCACCTCTCACACTATCCATCTATTACTTTTGAGAGACATGAATATAATAATGATATTTTTTAAAATCCTTTTAAAAATTTAAATTTTCTTTGGGTCACTCAAAAGCAATGAGTGATGTTAGAAGTAAATAGGATTCGATTTTCATATATATATATATATATATTAGAGAAAGAGAGAGAGAGAGAGATTATTCGGGCCGCGCCAAAAGGCACTACTCACCCAAAAGGCATTAAGATGGAGAAGAAATTATTGACTTTACCAATATTTGTCATAGTGGGCCAAATTGTGGTGCTAGCATTCTCGTTCAAGCGAAATACTCTTCCCATCAATAGTCGGGTCAGCTACCGAACTTATTTGACAAGAATCAACTTCAATTCCCTTCTGACCGGCACAGTTCCAACTTCCAACTTTCCTTGTTTGGCAGGGTTGGTAAGCTTAGCCACTTGAAACAACCAAGTGTTCAAGAGAGAGAGAGAGAGAGAGAGAGAGAGAGAGAGAGAGAGAGAGAGAGAATGGTTTAACCAAACAATGTTCAACCGTCCTTTTTAGTTGAAAGTTAATCAAGAAGTATGCATGTGAATAAATTACTCTTAAAAAAATATATTTTACTTTTAAATTCAAATTTTAAACATGATCTAAAAGAAATGGTTGAGATTTATTTGAATAGATACATTTAAGTTTACTAACATATACCAAATTTTCTCTCTCTCTCTCTCTCCTATTACTCTCAGACAGCTTAACAAGGTTTCACGCACAAAAGCTGACCAGGGCTTGAACCTTGCCGAACCATGAGCCTTGGCCCTCATGTTCGAGTCTAAAGTCAGTAGACAAGAGCGGCCTGAGGTCCAGCTTCACTTTACTGGTTTGAACTCTCCAGGGATTTGGCAATGAATGCAAAAACTTATCAAACTCAGTGCAGACACAAGTTCATGTTCAACTTGAACGCACGGACCCTGTGTCTCCTCGGCTGTCATTCGTGTTCAAACGTCAAGCTGGATCTTCTCTTTCGTTTGGTCATCCTGGTTAGGGCTCCAATCGAGACAATTTGTTATTTGTTCGGCTCGCCTTGGTTCAACTCGGAAATCATAAAAAGAGCTCGCTGGCTAAGCTAATGAGCTTACTTGGTTAGAAAAGCTAACGGGCTTGATCGGCTTCTTTGGGCTTATATCATCAAAATCTTGCAAAATAAGAGCTTCATTTGAAGTAACGCGATTAAAAACTAGCTGTTGTCCCAGAAAAAGGACACCTTGAAATGACAACTCTTCTGATCTCTTTACAATTTTTGGCGTCCGCTCCTTGTACCATGATTTGATCGAGTGGTCGCATTCATCATTAGTTCATTCTTTTTATGATGTGTGAGAAACTTATTCTATTGAATTTAACTTTTGAAATGAATCTGCAAAGGGCAGTAAACCGTTTCAGTTCCAGTTGACAATATCCAGCTAACTTTCCATTTACATTCTTGTGTATACTTAAAGAAGAATATGAATATGGTGGCTGATCACCATTGATCAATCTTCACGAAGGTCCAACTGGATCGTTTTTATATGCTTATTTTCTGAACGCTCATGAATGCTATCTTTTTCATATGTTCATCGGTTCCATAAATATAGATCCAGTGCAAACTTAATGGAGGAGCACTATGATGATTATCTTTTGGTTGCAGAAGCCAGGAATGCACATTGCGGGTATCGAACTCACAACCTTCAACTTGGAGTTGAGTCCCCTAGGTGAGCTAAGTTTCTGATTGATTGTTATTTTTGATATTATTGTTACTATAATTGATATTGATATATTTATTCTTATAATTAACATTTTGTTTCTGTATTGAACGGTGGGGAGCAGCAAGGTCGGTCTTTTTCATGGCCAACCTTTTATGCTTTCTGGTATTGATTCTTCCTCACTTCAATCTTTTCATATACGACTCAATTAAGTACACAAAAGAAAGGCTTTTGTGAGAGGTGGGTCTTAAAAAGCCACTCTCATACCAAAAGCTTAGCGTGAAGGGTAGTGCGAACAGAGAACAGATTCTATCAAGACAAATACTGTGCAGTCGTGCGCACTGCAAGTTTTACAAAAGATAATCTTTTCCATTGTTGTGTAAAAATGTAAAAGATTAACTTTTCCTTTTATGTTGAGTAATTAATCGTCGTTCCTTAATGGCACTGAGTAGAATGTAAAACTATTACTCTCAATGATCAATACAACAAGAACAACAACAACAATTAAGCTTTTTTTTATATTGGATGGATCAGCAATTTGGGTTCTATATCACGCTAACAGTTAACTCGATCATTTATTATTATTTTTTTTCATTCTCAAAGATCAATTGACAAAGTTAAGGTTCATAAAAAATACGTTCTTTAGCACAACATATAGCTCACATGAATAAGTGGTTGAGTCATAAGTTGATGGTCATGAGTTCCATACGAGAGGTGTGAATACAGCGTCAGCCTCCCCGGGGCATACAGCAAACAAAAATATTTATTGTAATTAGCCTTTTAGAGGCAAAGTGAAGTCTTTCTCCAGCTGGAAAAATTTCCCCATGATGGCTCATACATGACGTGAAAATCATCACCCTTTATTGGTTTCTTACTAATATTTTCTCGGTGCCCATAATCTGCTTCCTCTTTGATAATCCCTTCACTCTTAATTATGATCAAAAGCCTTGTTCATTTCTCAATGCTGCTAAAGCTTAAAGAAACCCAGATCTGAGTAGAAGTTAGACAAAGGCATGGTTAGAGAGGTTATTTAGTGTCGTCTGTTCCACGAATTTATTAATTCCAGCTTTCTTTTTCCATGAGCAGAAAGCTGCCATGAATACTTTGCTCCCAAGGAATTCACCATCCAGAGATGGTAATATATGAATACATTAGCATCCCAATGGTAGAGAAAGGACATAATTCCTAAAGAGGCATAAGTAGACCACATTATTTATACGTAGGTATGGGCACATCTATGCATGCTTTTGTGGGTGTAGAGCATGCATAGGTCTGTGCAAGTGCACATGCTCGTATGTGCATAGAGTGCTGGCATGCATACATTCAGCCGTGATTTTCCAGAAAAGAAGAAAGGACAATGTCAACTATATATCTAAACTTGTACTGTTGTGTCATATCTAACATACATATATACATGCACCCTTTGGGAGTCGAACTCTCCACCAACAACAATGATGGTAGAGTGTCCTGCCGTTGAGCTGACACTCTCGGTGTTATTTTGTACAGTTGATAAGGAGAAAATGAACAAATAATGATGATAGCATAGACCCCGAGCACCTATTCTCAAATATAGATCACTAGATGAACTACAAGTTTGTGATACTAAATAATGAATTGCATTTAAGAAAATCTTCTTAGTTATGAGTTTCATGCATACATACAATCAATTTAGGTAGGACAGCACATCAAAATTGTTTCATTTGAACCGTTTGATGGAGAGGACAATGCCAGTATGCACCCTCCGAGCATCGAACCCGGAACCTGCAACTTGTGAGTCTGAGACAGGTATTATGTCGCTGTTAGAAGGTAAGAAAAGTGCGCATGTTGCTTGGTGTGCAGGAGATGGTGCTAAGACAAAATGGAGATAAAAAGGGATCCTTGGCGTGCAAAGTGACGATGCATAACGAAAATGATAACTTAGTGGTCATGTTCTTGTCATATTCTAGCTTTTTTCTTTTCTTTCCATATTTCTTTTTCTAATATTCCTTTCTTTAATTTGGATTTTGTTCATTTAGCAACCATGAAACGAAGGATACTGGTTATGTTCTAGAATATTATATTTTGAACTTTTTCCTTTCATGATCTTTACAGAAAAATATAGCACTTTAGAATGTTAAATCTTGAAAAGTATCACTTTATATGTGCATCTAGTTCTTCCTCTTTTTCCACATGCATATTGTCTCCAAAATAAATACAATATGTAGAAAAGATGTTTATAATAAAAATGGAGATGTTAAGATAGATCTAGGGCCATACTTCTCATTATATGAATTTATGATGGAGTTATTAAAGAAAAAGTTAGTGAAAGAAAGATATAAATAAAATAAAAAAGCATACTAAGATGAGTTAAATATATGAAGAAGTGACTTGATTGAGCTTCTTTATGATGTGAAAAATCAAATAGTAAACACTTTAAAAGATGTGGATTGTATCCCAAGAAACAATAAAGTATGATTTTCCTTAGAGAATTAAATGCTAATATGACATAGGATTGAGCTCTATACTCGATAAAAATCCATATAGTTACTCCACCTAATGTTTCGTGAGCGAACTACCTCGTGATGGTTCTGGTTTCGGTTTCAAAACCACTGGCGCCATTTTCAATTTTTCTTGAAATACAAGCACTCTCTAGAAGTCGAACTCCCCACAAGCAGTGACAGTCCCTACCTATCATTGAGCTAACAATCCTTTTGTGATAAGGGGTTTTAAAAGATATATCTAAAACATAACAGCAGTTTTGAACCGCTGATTTCGGTTTAAGGTCGGATTTTGGAGGCCATGAACTGGTTACGGTTTTGGAGTCGGTTCAATCAGTTCCACGAGTGGTTCAGTACCTGTTCAAATTAACTGACCGATTGCGAACCGGCCATATCTAACCCAAAGTACTGTTTTTACCATGGGTTTAATATTTTAAGACAACCATTACATAATGTTTTATGCAATATAGAGTATGAAAGAAAACTTCGTTAATGCCAACTTATTTTCATGTCGGATTGAATTTTGTGTCAATTTACAAATTAAATATCTAAAAGAAGTTGTCATTTCAATCTTTCTAAGATTCGAGCATCTGCATCTCTTGTGCTTAATGAGTCTGCATCCCATGTTCATGGTGCGTGAATACCACTAGAGGCTGCCCCATCCTTGCAGGCAAAGGTTGGTCCTTCAGTCTTGAGCCTAAAAAAGCAGAAGACCATCGGTAGCACGTCACTTCACGCAAACGCTTTTCACGACGCGGGTCTAAAATCCAACTTGACCAAGAACAAGGGCACGACGCTTCAACTGACAGAATTCCAATATGGGGCTGCACGCCATGGAGTAAGGTGGCTTCACAGTTCATGCCCTGAAGGTGTATTTGATTTCAGGTTCTAGGTCCGAACACGCACATGAGCTCGAAACCGAAGAATTATGGTTTTGTGTTTAACTCGCGAGTGAAATTGATGTTTATGTTTTTTTGCGAGAGGGAGTATAGTAACATGAGAGAGCATGAACTCTTAACAGAGGAATCGTGGTTTTGTGCTTGACCTGTGAGTGAAACTGATGTTTATGTTTTTGGTGAGATGAAATTTAGTAACATGAGGGAACATGAGCTCAGAAGCGAGGAATCATGGTTTTGTGTTTGACTCGTGTGTGAAATCAATGTGTAGTTTTTTTGCGAGATGGAGTATAGCAAAATGAGAGAAAAGGAAGTGCTTGGCTTTTTCATGAATCCCATGAATTTAGTTCTTGTGGCCCACCTCCCTCATGGATCCCGTTCTTGTGACCCAGTTTCTTTGAAGTCTACAATTTTAACTCAAATTGGATTGTGGAACCATAGTTTTATATCAGTCACGAGTTTCACACATTTAATGCACAATGAAACTTAAAACTATAAGCACTAAAAATCAAGGTCCGACTCCTCTAGAAACCATATATCAAATACACTATTAAGGTTCTCTGACTCACCCGCCCGGTTCCCGTCAGCCCAAAACCTAGAACGTAATTGGTCCAACTTGAGTTGGTATAAAAAAATTAAAAAATATCAAACCCAATTTTATAAAAACTGAAACTGGAACTAAAGTGTGTTTTCTCTGGTTCTTAGCCTGGTTTCACCGGTTCTTGGCCCTGTTTGGTTCCGATTCCGATCATCATTCTTTAAAGCTCTTAGGATAAGAGTTTGTGTTGCTTCGAATAATGGAATTTGGATTTGGGATCGGCCAACTCTTTGTAAACCCAAAAAAAATAAGAAAGAAAAAGGGAAAAGTTACATTCTTAATTGTATATGAGATCTGGATGGTGAACTGAGTTGTCGATTCAGATATATCGGAATTAACTCGATTGTCGGTTAGTGTAGGGGTAGTAGTAAACATATTGCAATTTTATACGACATATCTTTATTGGCTCTACTGCCCATACGATCGATATTGGACGCATGATGAAAGTGAGACGTGTGACCAAACAAGTTATTGGACCATTGTTCCATTATTGATTGCTAAAGCACTACCAGTGATCTTTCCATTATAGAATTGCTTTTGTGTGCAGTGAATCCCCTGCATAATTGGATAGCACGCAATGCTAATATTGACTGTCAAACTCGAACATGCTTGAATGCACTTAAGGACTGTCATGCTTTAACAGTGCGTTGCGAAACACACACACACACACGCACACACACATATATATATATATATATAGAGAGAGAGAGAGAGAGAGAGAGAGAGCACTATATATCACACTACATATCTCTGGTATTACTTTCTTGAAGAAAAGGCAAAACATTCCATAGCTGCTTGTAGTATAACTTGAGGAAGAAGACTTCAACACAATCAATGTTGGTTGGTCCTCTTTTGAACCAATGGTTCAATAATTCAATCTCTCTCTCTCGTGTGTGTGTACTATCTCTGGCCACCAGCGTGCAACGCACCAATATGGTAGTGGTGCAGCTTGTTTTCACTACGCATTCACCTAGATAAAAGCGTGTACAACCAGTATCTTTATCTCAAATTTGAATGGTGTTTATGAACTAACACTCCACTTCATGATGTAGATTCCAATCACATCAGATAAGAACATGGAACAAACGCACGGGTGGTAAGTTATTCCCTAGATTTCAAACCCATATTACTGAGAAAAGCCAGTTCAACTATCACAAGGAAAAACAGAAATATTCTACCTGAAAAAGGTTGGATGATAGAACTGTTAATGATCACAATACCCAAGCCATTGATCAATCTGGTTTGAGTGTTTTGAAGTGTCAAGAAGCAGGATTATACACGCTCAAAAGCACGTCAAACAGCCGCAAAAAACACGGCAAATCACTTCCTTTTGTTCAAGCACATTCAGAGGCACTACACAGCATATAATTGCCCTTTTGGACTACAAACAAGAAGAAATATTTACAGCAGAGAATGAGTCCGCCATTGTTTGAGTGCTCTGTGACACCGGACCCATGACCTTTGACGTATCAGGTACTACGCGTTTCTTCTTTTGGCTTCACAACTCAATCGTTTCCTGAAAAGTTGAGCTAGCTCTTGGGGCATATAACAACTGGAGTTGCTGACCGGAATTAGGTGCAAACCATGCTGTACCTTAAAATTGACATTGATGACAGCAGTCTTTGTCCCGAATCGAGATTCTGATCAGTTCAAGTTTGAATAGACCACACACAACATGGACATCAGTGACTGCAGAGTTTATATCGTTCTCTTCTTTAATAGATTTGCTCCTGTAACATCGTTGTTGCCAAAAATGCTAAAAGTTTTCAGGAAAGAATAGTTTCTCTTCCTACAATGTAGAAAGATATTGAGCTTCCTATAATTGATAATCCTACCATTTAAGAAGATTGATATTCAAAACTCGATGATAAAGCAGAACAGTAATTCCTGACAAAGGTGCAAAGCTCCCACTAAATGTGAATTGCCAGTTTCTTTCTGTAACCAACTTCTTTCAATTGTAGATGAAGGTTCACCATGTCAATAGAGGCATCTCCTGTTCATCCATTGTCAATTTTTGCCTTCTTTGTCATTTCAATTGTTTTACCGCTTTTGCCTTCAAATTAACTTCTCTATCTAGATCAGTTGATGAAAATCCCCTCCATTTGCCTATGATTCAATCCTCTACATGCGTTTGTCTTTTACCCGAACTACTGTTCTGAGGGATGGATGTGCAAGGAACCTTTGTTCGTTGGATCAAACGTCGACCACATCAACTGTAAGGCATTGTGACTCGTTTAAGAGCTGAGCACTTTCAGGCATGGTTTCTTGTGTGTTGTCTCAACGAACTGTACGACAACCATCTAGACATGTCATGGTTCGGGTTAACCTGGAACTTAGAACAGTAATCGAACAAGTTTCGGTTTGAGAAATCGATAATTTATCTAAAATTTTTGGAAAAACGAAACCAGTAGTTTAGTCGGTTTCGGTTCTTGTTTTACCTTTTAAAACCAGAACCGAACTGGGTGGTTCCCGTTCTGAATTCAACCGGTTCCTGACTCGATTCACTTTCGATTAAAACGGCCTGACTGGTTAGGAACCAGTCATGTCTAGATACAGGTATAGTGTCAGGTCAAATTAAAATCCAAGCTCAATCCCACAACGACAGTTGGATGCATATAAGCACCGAGCTTATACTGTTCATATCGTATCATTTCGTGTTAATTTGTGTAAAAAACAGGTCACTCAAACAAGACCCGATCTTCTTTCATGTTCTTTGAGTGAATACCACGACGAACTTTTCAGGTTGTCCATGTGGGACGTCATACTCCTAGTAATTCCATGAAATTTTCGTGCTTTTCAAAAACAGGTCAATTCGATCATTATCAAAATTTCGTACTTAAGCAGCATAGAAGTCTACAAACGAATGGAACATGCCAAGAATAGTGAAACATTTCTTTTACGAAACTTGGAAAGGAGAGAGAGGACAAAGGAAACTTGGCTGTAGAAAGCTTTAATGGAAAAGAAGAATGTTTGGACCCTCTGGCTGTGCGTAGTAGGGTACCACCATCATAATTCAGAAATCAAGGTCTTCATTTGGCCAATAAAAAGTTGCTCTCTCTCTCTCTCTCTTACGTGTGTGTGTGTGCGTGAGAGAGAGATGCTGATAACATTAAGCAGTGTGGAATTGCCACTGTTATAGTATCACAGTGATGCTATATACCATCTCAACATCATAATTTCTAAAATCTATTCAAATCAAAATCTTAATTTCGATTATAACCATATTTCTAACAATTTATTCATGTTCTGATCTTCTGAATTCTGTGAATATACATAGCTAGGGGGTTGACAAAAGGAGAAAGAGAAGAAGGCCTTTTTTCCAGAGTAAGTTCAATTATGTTTCTCTCCCTTGCTGTTTCTCTATTTCTTTTGGTTACATAAGGAGGCCAAAGTCTATCACAGACATGGACCAACCCCTTGGGAATCAAAGCCACCACTGTAGCATCGGGGCAGAGAGCCCTAGGGTTGAGCTAACACTCTTGTACTGCTCTATCTCTGATTTTTATTTTCTTTATATATGTGTGTATATATATATATATATATATGAATGTTTGTAAGTATGTGACTCTTTGACTATAAACTGCAATAGGTCAGGCTTAGCACTTCGAGGAAGAACACTCATATTCTGTATTATTGGTGTTGATGAGCACCTGCAACATTTGGTGAAATCAGCTAAGAGTTATCCGACCTCAAGGTCGGGTGCTTAAATGGCCAACATATGGATAGGAACATGACATGTATGTGTGTATGTAAAACTTCTATGCACATGACCTCTTCAACACCTAAATGTCCTGGTTGACTTCGTATGCATAGCCAAAACAAGCTCGAGATTGGCTGAGACAGTATGGGCTTTAATTATCGTAACTAATGATGTGTGTATGCATGTGTGAGTGAGTGTGTGCGTATGAATTTGAGATCATGATTTAAAGGTGAAACTGTGCTTTGTTATTAAATGATTATGAAATGATGCATGCTTTTAGTATCATTTTTGTTTAAAGATGTTTAGCCTCCCTACCGAGCCATGTTAGGGAGGGTCATGTGAGAGTCAGCATGGTTACCGTCGTGGACGGGGTTATCGAGGTCACGTTAAGGAGGGTCGGATAACTCCTGTAGCCTTTGAGGCAAACACAGTATGAGCTGTAATTATCGTAACTAATGATGTATGTATGCATGTGTGAGTGAGTGTGTGCGTATGAATTTGAGATAATGATTTAAAGTTGAAACTGTGCTTTATTATTAAATGAATGTGAAATGATGCATGCTTTTAGTATCATTTTTGTTTAAAGATGTTTAACCTCCCTACCGAGCCATGTATAAGAGCTCACCCCATTATTTTATAGCTCATCCTGAAGCAAACACTTTAAAGGCACACGGAGCAGAGTAGAGGTTGGATAGAGCAACATTTCTATATTTTGGATGGTATGATAAGTATTTAACGATTTAGAAAGTCTTCTTATTTGGGGTTATTATTAGGTGGGCCCTGCATCATTTTGAGCGAATTGTTTAGAACTTTGATATAAATATTTATTTCATTGAGTTTGAGTGAAATTAGTATTGTATTTGGTCACTGCCCACCATCACGCCCGCACGAGAAGCGGCCACGTGGCATCGGCTTGGGCCGGGTCGTGGTCGCGACCCGAGCGGGTGTGACACCAAGTCTCATAAGATCCATAAATTTTCAATACAAAAATATTAAAGAGGTATTCCTTTTGGGTATGATATGGGTAAGTAGACAAGGCCAATCCTGAACTGGACCAGTGGTTCTAAATAGAACCAAACCAAGTCAAGAACCGGTTGGAACTAGAACTATTAAAACTAGACCCAGAACCGAGAACCATTTACTTCATTATCGATTCCATGACCGATGCTTTAGTTACTTCCAAGATTTTTCCTTTTTGCTGGAGTTCCATATCCCGATGGTTTTGTTCATCCAGTTCCTAGGATAGATCATTCATTTGTAGGAAAAATGGGAGTTTCGGTTAAAGATAATAGTGCTTCCTTGATTGTTTTTTTCCCAATGAACGGGCAAAGGATATGATAAATAGAGATAATGAGGTGTTTGCATCTGCTCCAGATGAGTGTACAACGACTAAGCCTTTTCCCATACTAGATGGGGTCGGCTATATGAATTCTTTGTTTCCATAGAACCCTATCATAATTTGTAGAATCCATGGTAAATAAGTCCGACAAGGTTTTATTCTTACTGTCGGAAGCCTAACGCAACCCTCCTCTTTTATTCGGGTTTGGGACCGGCCATGCAAGGTAATCCATTACATGAGTAAAGTTCAATTCCAGATCAGTATAATCATAATAATTATATATAGAATTTGGATGTTGTCTACCTTTTACTTTTTAAGGACATTTTAATAAAGTTGTTTTTATGTTTTCTTCGAACACCCTTATAACTAAGTACCATTCGTGCCCTCAAAAGTAAAAAGTGGACATGAGTATGCATTATCAAGAGTGGACAACATCTAGTTTTCCTATATACATTTTGTGAGTGTGATGACGTGCATGTCGTGTGTGTCTTTGTCATATGATTTTTATTTATTTTGGTGATTTGTTCTGATCATTGACTTGGTAGTTTGTTATGTGGTGAATGGCAGACATTATATAATAGAGTTCCTTAGTAGTTCAATTTCTTTTCACTAAAGAGTATATTAGCTTAGTTTGCTAATGTTTAACTCATTCCTAATCTTTAAATTTATGGTTTCATTGGATAGTCGTGAGTCTCTTGATTTAATGATCAGCATCAAACTATTGTTCATATAGAAACAAATGTCAGCGAGGCAAGCAAGTTGACCCTTAAGTCATGACTTGACCTAGAGACTCAAATTCAAGGCAGTGGGTTTCCATACACTGGCTTGGTCATTAAAATTTTGGAATGTTCTTGATGAAAATTTGCTATCACGGCAGGTGGTGCTTTGGTGCAAAACTGTGGGGATAGTGAAATTGGCAAAGCAGTCATTGAATCGACAAAGGAGCACAAGTTTCAGACTATTAGTATAATCGAGGACAAGCCTGGGAATCCTAAAACTATTGAAGGGCTCAAGACTCTTGGAGCAGATACAGTCGTGCCAGAGAGTTGCACAAAGATATGGTATACCTCTTTTGTAATTGTGACTACTAATGTTATTTCAAATAAATGTCAACGATTATTCAGCATAGTCTGTGTGCTCATAAATAGTCACCTTGATGGCATATGGTGTCTTCTACACTTGTTATTGAATTGAAAGGAAAATAATGCATAATTTCTGCTCTTCATGGCAAATAATGCGACTATGCATTTTCACGATGTTGCGTCCACTTGCCTCCCATGTACTTTTATTGATCCAACTCCTTTAGTGGTCACTTCATTCAAACTTGATCTTAAGATGCTTCAGAAACTGACTTACCCTGTTCTATACAAAATTTTAACAGAGTTTTACATATTCTGGCATCTGAACTGCAACATACACATGTTTTGTTATGAACTGCTCTAGTCGGTAACTCATTCCTACTGAACTATATCGAAGTTTTTAGTCCTTTGTACACAGGTGCTCCACAACTAAAGGTTTGCATGAACATTCTGCATTCCTCTCTTTGAGGCAGGGGTTATTTGAATTCTAGATATCTTTGTGTCTAATACGTTTTTCTTTATTGAGCTGTTTCTTTCCTAATCCATCTGAATTCGATCATTGATCTGCCTGACGTTAAACTTGTTTGAAAAGTTGAAAGTTGATGTGAACCATAACATGCTTAAGATATATATGTATATATGCTTATTTATGATATATTATGTTATGCTACAGGTTACGTAAGGATACATGAGTGAAAGTGAAATCTCCAGTTATAAACCATGAATTATTATTATATGGCGACAGCTTTGCTTGAGAGAATGAAATCTTGGAGCTTTGAATTGCCAATAAATGGCATCCTACAAGGAACTGAAGAAATGTGATTCATCATGAAGGTCGACCCGCAGTGTTTCTGGCATCTCAATGGGTGCATTAACCAGATGGATACCCCCTTTCTTTAGTCCAATGCCTCCAATTGAATTGCCACACTCTACTGTCATGTTCATCCTCCCTACCTCATTTAAGAGGAGAACTATCCGATCTAGCACGCGAAAATGCCACAGGCAGATGGTATCATTGTTCTGTGATATATGAACCTTCCAGAGATTGTTCCAAGATCGTCAATGGATCTTTTATGCTGTCCCCTCTCTTGAACTTCAGCAATGGAGTAACCCTTTTGTAACCATCATTCTCTTTCACTCCCTCAATCCCAAACACTAGATACAAAATCAGACCACTGATCTGCGAACTAGTCTCTAGCAAAGTTGAGCCTTGGAATGGCAGGCAGGAAGATCACTGCTCGAGATGCAAAAAGTTTGGAGAACGTAAACATACTAATAACCCGTCCATGGTGCCCAATCTCGTGGTGAGCCAGTGGTCTAAACTTGGATTCGAAATAGTGGATTTTGGGTTGGGGTGGCCTGTCCACGTAAGTGGGATGCTTCCTTTGTGCTTATTTCTACCCGTGATGTACGGCTCAAAGGCTGTCAAAGTCTGTATAACCGTATCCAACAGTAAGGCCCATAGTTTAGAATGCTACTTGAAGGATTTGGGTAATGATGTAATTAAGGACCCAGAAAAGGCTGGATCTCCAATCCAAACTGCTTGGAGGAACCGAATCAGATCTTGTTTGGCTATCACAGGGCACGTAAGACTAGTTTCATGTTGTGCGGACACAATAATACGAGTCCTTTTGCCAGTGCGCACTTCTTTGTTTTCTCTAATTAGCATTGTCTTCATGTTTTTTCCCTTTTGCTTAATAACATGGAGTTGATGGTGGCCTTGTTTGTGTTGCTGTCCGCTTAGAGTACCTCAAAAGGTGAGCTTTTATTTGGGGTTCAAAAGTTCTAGGTGATGGTACTCTCGACACGGCCGGACGATCATCTGGCAGCCGGTAAAACAAATAAACTAAATATAAAGGCATAATTTATAAGAATCCTCATCGACTTTAAACTTTCTACTACCAGTTTCCTTCGCTTGCTAGCTCTTACATGATCTAAGTTTTATGAGGAACGAAACCCTTCTTGTTTGGCTCTTAACTATTATGACTTTTATATTTGTGAATGAAACTTTATAGGTTTTCCTTATCCAAATTTTTCCTTTTTGTTTACATTTGGTTTCATTTTGGATTGGGTCTAAGCCCAAACCCAGACCCAAGAATTATACCTTCTATGTGTTGTCCACTTGGAGTACCTCAAAAATGAAAGCTTTCATTTGGTGTTCGAAAATTCTTGTTTGGTTCTTGAGTCATAGTTGCCGAGTTCAATCGATACACCTTGGTCTAAGTTCATTTGATGCTGTATCAGATGATTCTAAGTTATTGTGCCTAACAATATATCTAACACGATCCAGTCTATGTTGAACCATAACGTGAATTTATGGTTCTATGAAATAAGTATAGAATCATCGTGCTAGCCGATAGAGTTCATGCCTATGAAGAACCAATATGCGATAAACTGCACAAAAGTAAAGGGAGCCAGTCATTATTGTACGCCTCCAAGCTACGATGCATGGGAACTGCCCGCTTCTTGTTCCCAGAAGAAACCGAAACCGTTTAGTTTATGAAACGTTTCAGTCACGTTAAGGTGTTCTTTGAGTGACCGAAAGGTTTCTCCGTCATGTTTCAGGTGATGTTAAGGTGTTCTTTGAGTGAGGTGTTCTTTGAGTGAGGGAAAGGTCTCAATCACGTTTCAACTGATGTTAAGGTGCTGTTTGAGTGAGAGAGACGTCCAATTTCATGAGAAGCACTTTTTTTTTGTTATGTTTTCTTTACTTGCTATTTTTTCACACAAACATGAATAAACACATATACTATATATATTAAATGTGACTTGGGTAGGTTATTTGATTATGATGATCTGATTGATCATACTAACAATGATTCTAGTAACTCTGGCTCTCTCATTTTTTAACCGTTTCTTAGTTTTTGCACACGTTTTCGTTTCAGTGCAACACAGCCTCCAAAGATACGTCGGGCGGCTGTTGGGGCTTTTACCCAACCACTCAGGCAACTGGATTTTGAGGATATGCTCACAAACTTGGGTGGTGCAATGCAATTGGATCTCTGCTGAAACATCATATCATACCCATGGGCCACCGGAATCGGGAAATCCGGTTGCAACATATTGGTCGTGAAGGCAGCCCATAGTCACTCTTGCTCGAAAACGGTGTCTTGGTCTCCGTGTTTGGGGTTACGATCCACAGCACATCGGCGATGGACAGTTGCTCAAAGATGATTGGTTGCTGTGGTCCGGGTTTCCCGGTCTAATATGTAGGTTTTGCAGGCTTCAGCCTCCTTAGCGTGTTGTCTGACGACTGGCTGGTGAATGAAAACAGAATTGCCTGTTGACTCTCCTCAGAAAAAATCTTTTCTTTTCAACCCATTCAAGAGACGATAAAAAATTAAAAAGGATTTTTTTCCTTATAATAATTATAGAAGATAATATAAAAGTTTTTCTAAAGATTTCAAAGAAGTGGGAACCGAAGTGTGTGTGGCTTTGAGTAAGACTAGGTTATATATAATGTGTTATGGTGCATAATACAGTCATATAAAAATATAACAATATTTTTTTAGTTTTAAATTGATTTTTTATCATTGATCATACTAATAGAACGGTGAAAAAGTTTATGTATGATTATACATTAGAAGGAAGAAAAAATTATGTATTTAAAACTATCTCTATATATTATATGAAGAACTTCATTGGAAAGAAGATATTCTGTATTTAGAATTATCTCTTTATATAAGAGAATTTCATTGGAAAGAAGATATTCTGTATTTAGAACTCTATATATATTACGGGTGTCAATTTCGTGTTACACAATTGAATCTTTATGGCCATCTTTAAATGCCAATACCTTTTGCCGACTGTTGCTCCTTTCTCCGCATTCTCTCTCTCTCTCTCTCTGAATTATTTCCTTACATCATTCATACACCCTTAGTCCAAGAAATCAACGATGGCTGTTAACTATGAGCTCCCAACATGCGACGTCCGTGATATGGCCGTGATCCGGCCGGCCTTACCAACCCCTCACCAGACCCTCTGCCTCTCTAAGCTGGACAACATGCTCTACCAAAGAGTCTATGTCAAGTTTGTCTTGCTCTTCCGCATAATCCCGGATATTGAGGCCATGAAGTCCTCCCTTGCTGCGGCTCTCGTTCCCTACTATCCTCTCGCCGGCAGACTGAAAGAGAGCCCCGAGGACGAGAGGAATCTGGTGGTGGATTGCACGGACGAGGGCGCGCTCTTTATAGAGGCCTTCATGGATGCAACGCTAGACGAGTTGCTAAAGGTTGAGAGTGTACTCGGTGCCTCATGGCCGAAGCTTCTGCCCTGCAAAGAGCTGGATAAACCCTTCCTCTCCATCCCTCCTCTGATAATTCAGGTGCGCATTTTGGGTGAATTTTTATCATTTTTTTTTGTTTCGAGTATGATGGCATTCAGGTAAAAGTTCATGTGATGATGTAATCTTACATGTTAAACAAGTAGAATCATATGGTTGATGAGATAAGACATGAACCCAGAAGCAATTCGAAGTAGACCTGTCATGTCTGACCTGGTCCCCTTTCATATTACATGACAGTGATGATTAAGATCTTATAACCATTTTCATAACCACGGTTTATGAAGGTTAAACTGAACCCATACCACCTGTGGAATGAGGTCAGAAATAAGACGGGGGGAATCGGAACAGGAAACGAACTAGAACATCCCCATATTTTGAAGCAAAATCAAGATGTATACATAATAATCTTCTCAACAGTAGGTATCATTGATTGGGTCAGTCATGGAGGCAAGAACATTTTCCTTCCCCATTTTGCAGCCATTAATGCTGCTATTTCAATCTAGTTTTTTTGGTCTCCTCATCTTCCCCATCCCTTGGTTTATACAGCTGACCAACTTGATTCATTCTTACCCGTTTGACAACCTTTGGACCTTTCTGGCTGTGTGCAGCTGGGAGCCCGAGCAGTACAACTATGAATTTCATGGTGGGAGTGGATGTTCCAACCTGTCCCCTGGCCGGGGAATGAGGCCAGGGACACCAACAATGAACTCCTGTACTGACAATTTTAGTTTTTTGATACAGGTGACATATCTAAGGTGTGGAGGGATGATACTGTGCATGGCCGGTAACCATTGCTTTGCTGATGGGATTGGGTTTGCTCAATTCCTTGGTGCATGGGCTGAACTGTGTAGGGACCCCACATCCCCTTTGTCCGTCCCACCATGCTGGGGCAGAGAAGCCCTTATGCCCAAGGGCGCATTAAAACTCCAGTTACCTGAGGAACCGGGTCCAGAACCCAACCCAGTAAGGGATGAACCACTTGTTCCCATCATGGTCACATTTGGACTGGACATGATCCAGCAACTAAAGAACCAGTGCTTCCCCAAGCTAGACTGCACATCCTTCGAAATTGTTACGGCACACGTGTGGAGATGCTTCGTACGTGCCATGTTTGAGGGAAGACCCACAGATAAGCAGACATGGATCGGATTCGTTGCGAATATACGTTCTTGCATCAACCCATCATTGCCAATCGGATATTATGGGAATGCAGCAGTCCATGGTGTCGCACGGTGCGAACCAGGTAGGCTCGTGTCCGAGAACATCTACTTGGCCATAAGAGCATTGCAATCATCCAAGGCTTTTGTTCTTTCGGATGGTTATGTACAGATGTTCATGCATTTTGCTGATGGCCTTTCTAGTAACCCCTCCATGGTGCCCAATCTGGGGGTGAGCCAGTGGTCCAGACTTGGATTGGAAATGATGGACTTTGGATCGGGTCGACCCGTGCAAGTAACTGGGCACGTTTCTGATGATGTTCCTTCGTGCTTACTTCTACCCGTCATCGACGATTCCGGGGCCGTCAAGGTCTGTATTACTGTACCCAAGAGTCGGGCCGACAGTTTGGAATGCTACTTGAGGGATTTGGATAATGGTGGAATTAAGGACCCAGAAGAGGCTGGGTGTCCCATCCAAGCAGCTTGAAGGACCCGCATTAGATACTTCTTGTTAGGCCAACTTAGGACACGTAAGGATACGTGCAGGCTGTGAAGATCCAAGAAGACGTGTCCTTGAGCCCGTACGAACGTTCTTCTTTTATCAAATTTCCATTGCCTTCACTTTTTTGCCCTTTTGCTTAGTGACCTTGTGTCACACCTCGGGTCCACGTGCCTCACTATGGTAAATTCTCGTGTTTATCGATTTGATGTAATATTACGAGCCTAAAGCATGATAAGATGCTACAATTATCTAAATATGTTAGAAGATGGTTTGGCTGCCAATAAATCTTAAATGAATGTTATGTTTTGGGCGATTCAAATTATAATTTACTTAAGAATGGTAAAGATAAAAACCACACAAGTGTTAAAAAGAAACAATACAAAGTGATCTCACTTATGTTGAGCTAATTATTAGAATGACACGTGATTGAACTCTATGAAAACAAAACTCAAGTATGAAAAAAGACTAAATAAATTAACCTAGCGCTAGCAGCACCAGCTCGAGAGCTCGATCGGGCTTCAACCGCGAAGCTAGCCATCGGCACGAAATATTATCGAGCAGCCTTCAACTCCACACCTTGACATAAATAAATGAATCGAATCACGATCCCTTCAAGTGGCAGTGCTCTCCACTTGAATGAAGTGGGGTGCAAGTTCGACTCCCGGGACATGCCTACCCGGCTTTGGCCTTCCCTTGTAACAAAAAAGAAAGACAAAAAACTATTCAACAGCGTGTTCTTCAAGGAAATGCAATTAAGTAGGAGCCGAATCTCAAGAACTGTATGTAATTAATTAGTAACCAATTATATATATATATATATATATATATATATATGTATGTATATATATATATATATGTATGTATGTATATATATATATGTATGTATGTATATATATATATATGTATGTATATATATATATATGTATGTATGTATGTATATATATATATATGTATGTATGTATATATATATATATGTATGTATATATATATATATATGTATGTATATATATATATGTATGTATATATATATAAAAAGTGATATTGTTCACAATGTATGTATGTATATATATATATATGTATGTATGTATATATATATATATATATGTATGTACATATATATATATGTATGTACATATATATATATGTATGTACATATATATATATGTATGTACATATATATATATGTATGTACATATATATATATATGTATGTATATATATATAAAAAGTGATATTGTTCACACGATTAGAAAACGGGATTTGGGGATGGTTTATATGGAGGTAGCGTCCACCTTTTCTTCAACATACATGATTAGCATTGGGATCAACTTAGGTTTATTTGGGGGGATTTGGGAACAAATGGTGTCTTTTGTGCTTGTAAACAAGCGTGCTAATTTATCTCTGGGTGCAAACTCGTACTATTTTACCTCGATATCTACTGACCAACTGAACTCCTAAAATCTACAAGGCTTTAGCTTCTAAGATCATGATTTAATCTTCTAGGGTTCCACTAGAGGTGTCATCCCGATGCGAACGATCAGCATTAAGAATGGGCAGCTTGTGACTATGGCGCACCACTTCTCTCCAAGGAAAACAGCGCTTCAGCGTCAAGCTTATTTGTAGGTTAAGATTTAAAAATAAAAAACGACTCACACTGGTACACAATTAATCTTTATGGCAATCTTTAATGGCCGATACTGCAACCCAACTTCTTACTCCTTTCTCCGCATTCTCTATTATAATCCCGTTTCTCAAGAATTACATAGTGCCTTTCTCCCCCTATCTCTCTGTGGTGGTGTTGGTACACCCTTAGACCAAGAAATCGACGATGGCTGTTAACTATGAGCTGCCAGCTTGCGACGTCCGTTATATGGCCGTGATCCGGCCGGCCTCACCCACCGCTCATCAGACCCTCTGCTTCTCTAAGCTGGACGACATGCCCTACCAAAAATTCCATGTCAAGTTTGTCTTGCTCTTCCGCATAGCCCCGGATATTGAGGCCATGAAGTCCTCCCTCTCTGCAGCTCTCGTTCCCTACTACCCTCTTGCCGGCAGACTGAAAGAGAGCCCTGAGGACGAGAGGAAGCTGGTGGTGGACTGCACGGACGACGGCGCCCTCTTTGTAGAGGCCTACATGGATGCAACGGTAGACGAGTTGCTAAAGGTTGAGAGTGTGCTCGGTGCATCATGGCCGAAGCTTCTGCCCTGCAAAGAGCTGGACAAACCCTTCCTCTCCATCCGTCCTCTGATAATTCAGGTGAGCGTTTTGGGTGAATTTTTATCATTTTTTTGTTTTGAGTATGATGGCATTGAGGTAAAAGGGTAGAATCATATCTCAAATGATACATGACATAATTTAATTTGTTCATGTGATCATGTAGTCTTTCATGTCAAACAGGCAGAATTATTTAAGCAATTCCAAGTAGATCAGAAGCCAGATTCGGACCTGGTCCGTTGAGTTGCACTGAACCCAAATCACGTGTGGAATGGGTTGGAACCAGTGGTAACTCATTTTAGATCAAGGTGAGGCAAATACCTCAGTTGAAATCTAAAAAGTTCAGGAGTTTGTCACTATATAGAAAAATATAAATATTTTATAAAAATAAAATACAAGTGCACTTCATTCCAAAAGAAACTCCTAAGTTCACAACTAGTTGGAACTGAGCCACGAGGAGAGGAACATTTTCCATCCTTCTAAAAGTTCGAATCCTCATCTTCCCCTTGGCTTAACATACGTATCTGTTTGACTTGATTGATCTTCTCCATTCGACAAGCCCAATCTGCTCCCTGGCTGGGGTTTGAGAGTGGGGACTCCAGAGTTCGGTTCCAATTTTACCTATTGGATAGCTGAACTGGAATTGTTAATTTACTACTGTCAATTCGAAGTAGTTTTTGCTTCCGGTTCTAAAATATTTTCACCATATTTTCAAGTAAAAAGAACAAACAAACTCAAAGCACACGTTGTTTGAAGCTGGGACTGGAACTGGACCGCAGACCAACAGAACCAGAACCAGACTAGTATGGTTGCCGACTGGTTTGGTTCTATCATTTAGTCAAAGTCGACATACCTTCTTGCCCTGAACAAGATACGTCTAGTCTTACATTGGTTGAAACCGGAACTGTTAATTTAGAACCATCTGTATATCTGTGTTCCCACACACACGCATACATATATATGTATATGTATATGTGTATATATAAAGAAAGAGAATGGATCTCACTTATGACACCATACTCATTGCATGAGTTTAATAAGAATGTTCTTCGTACTTTATCAAAGCTTCTTTAAAAATTTCAAATCACATTGATGTTACTCAAAAGCAATGGGTTGATGTGAGTGAGCATGATCCGGTTTCTCTCTCTCTCTCTCTCTCTCTCTCTCTATCTCTATCTATCTATATATATATATATATACAATGAACTCGTGTACTAACAATTTTGGTTTTTCGATACAGGTGACATATCTAAGATGTGGAGGGATGGTGTTCTGCATGGCCGGTAATCATTTATTTGCTGACGGGGTTGGGTTTGCTCAATTCCTTGGTGCATGGGGAGAATTATGTAGATGCCCCACATCCCGTTTGTCCGTCCCACCATGCTGGGTCAGAGAAGCCCTTATGCCCAAGGGTGCACTAAACATCCAGTTACCTGAGGTACCGGGTCCAGAACCCAACCCAGTAAGGGATGAACCACTTGTTCCCATCATGGTCACATTTGGACTGGACATGATCCAGCAACTAAAGAACCAGTGCTTCCCCAAGCTAGACTGCACATCCTTCGAAATCGTTATGGCACACGTGTGGAGAAGCTTCGTACGTGCCATGTTTGAGGGAAGACCCACAGATAAGCAGACATGGATCGGATTCGTAGCAAATATTCGTTCTTGCGTCGACCCACCATTGCCAATCGGATATTATGGGAATGCATCTGTCTCTTGTATCGCCCAGTGCGACCTGGGTAGGCTCGTGTCGGAGAACATCTACTTGGCCATAAGAGCATTGCAGGCATCCAAGGCCTATTCTCTGTCCGATGGTTATGTCCAGTTCTTTATGCATGCTGCTGGCCAATACAATAACCCGTCGGTGGTGCCCAATTTGATGGTGAGCATGTGGTCCAAACTTGGATTCGAAATTGTGGACTTTGGGTCGGGGAGACCCGTCAACCTAAGTGGGTACATTTCTGATCACGTCCCTTTGTGCTTATTTCTACCCGTGATGGACGGCTCAAAGTCTGTATCACCGTACCCAAAAGTAAGGCCCATAGTTTACAATGCTACTTGAAGGATTTGGATAGTGATGAAATTAAGGATCCAGAAGAGACTGGGGCTCCAATCAAAACAGGTTGAAGGACCCGAATCAGAGATTCTTGTTTTCGTATGCATTTCCTACAGTTCCCCCCCCCCCCCCCCCCCCCCCCCCCCCCTTTTGTTTAGTAATAAGCAATTGATGGTTGCCTTGTTTGTGTTGTTGTTTGGTTGGAGAACCAGAAATATGAGGGTTTTACATTTGGTTTTCAAAAGTTCTAGTTTGTTTCAGGAGTCATATTTGTCAAAGTTCATTTATACATCTATTGATTGTGGGTAAATAATAAAATATATTGTTGTATGTTGTATGAAGGTTAATACATATTGCACCAACCGTGTGTTGTTGTTTGTTGGATAAGCAGTTGAACTCATATACGTATCTACATTATGAACAAAACACTGTGTGTGCTTTGACTTTCTCTTGGCACCACCAACACTTTTTGCGTAGATTGCTTCCCTTCATCATACCGACAATCTCCCACTCTTTGCACCAAAGGCACTTGTGCCTCTCTTCTTAGGGAGAGCCTTACTGGGGGCGTCTCCCCTTTTTCACAGGAGAGGGACGAGGAGAGAAAGGGACGGGGTGGTGCCAAGAGGGGGGAGAGGAGAGGGCCTGTTCTGCAGTGATAATGAAAGGTGCCCTCAAACGCCAGCACGAGAGAGTGTGCAAGCGAAAGGCTCGGTGGTAGGGCTCTAGCGGCACAAGAAAGAGAGCGAGAGAGAAGTGGGAAAATGAGGAGACAGTCAGGAGAGAGATGAGAGGAGAGAGAGGGACTTGAGCTGTAATGGGTCAGGTGGTCCGGATCCAGACCTCATCGGATCTAGACCCGCTCAGATATTAGAGCATCATGCGTTACTGCACACGTTTTAGTGCACAAAGACCGTAATGGTAGCCCCATTGCTGTCAATGCCGGACATTTACTGGATCTTGAAGGCCTTCAAGGGGCTTCTATGGTGGGAAGGAGGACGGCCTACTGTGGAGCAGCCTCTGGAGAAGACGCACAAGCCGAAAAATGTAGAAAAATCAATCGGAATCCAATGAGTTTGCCCATTTTTCATCGTTTTGGCAGGTTTGGATAATCATCATTTTGGGCTTGGGTCGAAGCATTGAGGTAGAACAAAGTGTTTTGGCGGGTTTGGATAAGTCAGGGTGTCGATTTCACCGAAAAACGGTTCTGATTCACCAGATTTTTCATTTTCTGCAACTTGCCCTTTTCATTTCTATTTTCCAACGAAACGCCACCACCAGTGGTTGTTCTTGGGCTTGGTCGAAAGAGGACAGGTAGACGAATAGTGGGTCACCTTTAGTGGCCTTAATCGTCGCCAAAAACCGACGAAATCAATGTGGGAAAACCATGAGAACCAGCCCTTTTGGGCATCCTGTTTTCATGTTAGGTAGTGTCAGACACGACGTATCGTATCCGGAATATCATGAATTGATACGGGTTCATGTCGTGTCCTCGTGTCGCATATTAAGAACCAGTTCTATGTCAAAACATGTTTTGTGTCAGGTTTGGGTAATGTATTGAAATGGGTTTCTAGGTTAGAATCAAGACCTGTGTCAGGTTATGTGTCGACATAGTGACACAGGCTACCTACTATTTCACTCAATTTGGATCGGATATGGATATAGGTATCAGTTCAAATCTCAGATGGCTTAAACGGATTCAGATTGGGTTTTGGATGATTTTAGGATCATTTGAGATCCGATTTGTATACAGTTTATTGCGTTAGATTTATAGTTAAATAAATTTAATATTTTAATTATTTATAATTTTTTAGAGATTAAAATTGGAGGATTTGACGGTGATAAGAGTGGCCCAGCGGTTTGGGGACTGAATCTTAGTGCTCCTTCAGGTAGGGGGTTATGCATTCTTTTACAAAACCATGGTAGAAATGATTTTACTTGTTTTAGATAAATTTAAATGTGCATGATTGAAAAATATTTTATTGATCTTTATGAAATGTTATTCGCAATTATGGAATATGTTTATAACATTTATTGATAAAGAGCATGTTTTGATATGCATGTGTTGTTTGAACATGATATTTAAATGTGGTATAGATATGGATTTGACTTTGGATATTAGTGGATCTGGATATGATTTGTGAATGTGATGAACTATAATTGGTTTTAGAAGTGTAATGATGTGTGAATATATGAGTCGTGCTTGTGTGAGTTGTGTGCGGTCTCTAAAGACTTGGAAGTCCCTCGAGTGATCTGGGGCGAATACAGGGTGTGTTATTGGGCACTCTGTCGTGAGATTCGGCATGGTTATCATCGTGGACGGGGTTACCGAGGTCACATTAGGGAAGACCGGATGACTCCCATTGCCTTTGGGGCATACACAATATGAACTGTAATTATCATAATTAATGATTTGTGTATGTGTATGTGAATGTCTGCGTATAAATTTGAGATCATGATTTAAAGGTAAAATTGTGCTTTGTTATGAAATGATTGTGAAATTGTGCATGCTTTAGTATGATTTATAGTTAAAGATATTTAAGCATGAGCTTACCCCATTATTTTACAGCTCATCCTAAAGCTAGCACTTCGAAGGCACAAAGAGCAGAGTGAGAGTTGGATAGAGTTGTATTTTTATTTTAGATGGTATATTGAACTTCCTGACGATGCATGGGCAAAATTCAAGGTAATTTTCTTTTCTCTTGTGTTTCAACATCTTAGCATTTGTTTTCGCCAAGGCTTCCACTTTGTGGGGCAAGACATGTATTTCTTTTTTTCAAGCATCAATTGGTGCATTTGCCCTATGAATCATTAACATCATCATAATAGCATTAATTTATAGCTTGCTGGGAGTTGAATATGACATCTTGGAGGGAACAATACGTTAAGCTTATCTTTCTTACCAAGATGTGTGTCCTCATAGTTAGATACTAAATACAACAAACAACAACAATTACTAAGCCTTTTCTCATACTAGATGGGATCGGCTATATGAATTCTTTGTTTCCACATAGCCCTATCATGTGCATGTTAGTAGTTAACTCACAATAAGCTAGATTATTCTTTATTATTTATTTCTAACACTTTGGTGGTCGTCTTCAACCACTTTTAATACTTTCAAAATTCAGTTTTTCATACTTCTTAATATTCTTTTGATCTTCTTTTTATATATCTAAACCATCTTAAATGATATTCTTTTATTTTATCCTCTATTGGCGTCACTCCTAATTTGTTTCTAATAACCTCATTATGTATAGGTCTTGTATAACCACTCATCTATCTCAACATTTTAATTTCTATCACAAACATCTTTTATACATGTTTATTATTAACTACTCAACACTTAGAACCATAAAACATGACAGCACTAATTGTTAGTCTATAATAACTTTAATGGTATCTTCTTATCACAAAGAATATTTGATGCTCCTCTCTATTTTAACCAACCAACATTAATTATATGCAAAACATCTCCATGAATTCTTCCATCACTATAAAAAATTGACTGTAAGTATTTAAAACTTTCCTTTCCAGGGATGCAAAGTGTGCCAAGTTTAATTTCTATGTCCTTTGAAGTAACCAAATGATCAAACTTACACTCCATATATTATGTAAGTCGAAAGCCTTTATTTTCTAATGTTTCTCTCTATAGTTCCAATTTTTTATTAACTTTTTCTTTATACTCCTCCACTAACACAATATCATCTTTAAATAACATACACCAAGGTACTTCATCTTGAATATGCTTTGTTAACTCATCAATCACCATTATAAATAAGTATGGACTTAAAGTTGATCCTTGATGTAACCCAATATTAACTTCAAAGTCATTCTTTCATGAGTTCTCACACATATTTTTATACCATCGTATATGTCTCTTATAAGGTTTATGTATATCAATGGAATACCTCTTTTTTTCAAGGTTCTCTAAAGAACTTTTCTCGATACTATTGTAAGTTTTTTTTAGATCAATAAATATCATGTGAAGGTCTTTCTTTTTTGCTCTAAAATATTTCATAAGACGTCTGAAAAGGTGAATCGCTTCAACAATAGATCTGTCTGACATGAATTTAAATTGGTTCTGTATTGTACTCGATACTTGTCTTAACCTATGTTCGATAATTTTTTCTCATAATTTCATAGTATGTTTCATTAACTTGATACCTCAATAATTCACACAATTCTTAAAGTATCCCTTGTTCTTGTATATGATTATAGTGCACTCGCTCTCCATTTCTTTGGGCATCATTTGGTTTCTTCATATTTCATTAAATAGTCTTGTAAGCGAAGTGATTCATGTTTATCCTAGGATTTTCCAAACTTTATAATAATATTGCCTGGTTCTACCGATTTACCACCCTTCATATGTTTAAGAGTCTCTTTGACTTCATTCTTTTAAATACGTTAGTAGAAATTGTGGTTTATATACTTTTCTGATTTAGCTAACTCACCTAAACTAATACTAACATCTTTATTTTCATTAAAAAGCTTATAAAAATAGTTTTTTCATTTTTTTATATCATTATTTGCCACTAAAATTTTTTTATCCTCATCTTTGATGCATCTAAAAAAATTAAGATCCTTAGTTTTCTTATCTCTAGCCCTAGTTATCCTAGAAATATCTCTTTCATCCTCTTTTGTGTTGAGTTTTTTATATAAATCCTCCCAAATTTTAACTTTTTCTTCATTGATGACCTTTTTCACTTCTTTTTTTACTTTCTTATAAGCTAATAAAATTCTACTAGTTTTCCTAGCATAATATAATTTGTAATATGCCCTCTTTGCCTTGATTTTATTTTGCACTACTTCACTCCATCGCCAAGTTTTTTTTGGTGCCAGTACATATCCCTTAGATTCACCTAATACATCTTTCGCCACTTTTCTAATATGTACAACCATATCGTTCCACATATCACAAAGTGTACCAACATAATTTGAAGCATCTCCTCAAAGGACTTTCTATTTAAATATATTTTCTTTCTCACTTTTGAGGTTCCACCATTTAGTCAACTCGATTCACTCTCTTCTTTTTTGTTCACTTTTTTACCTATAAATCAATAACTAAAAATTGATGTTAGTGGTTAAGCTTTCTTTTAGAATTACCTTGCAATCTTTACAACACGCTCTATCTTTTTTCCTACAAATAAAATAATCAATTTGTGTTTGTAATAAACCACTCTTATGAGTAATTAAATATTCATATCGTTTTTTGAAAATAAAGAGGTAAAATGTTATAGCAAAATTTAAAATCTTCCTACCTTCCTCATTTATATCTCAAAACCCAAAGTTTTTGTGAATACCTTGATATCCTAATACCTCTTTACTAACATATAGATTTAAGTCTCCTAAACAAATCATCTCTTTTTGTGGAATTCTTTAAATCACCTTATCTAACTCTTCACAAAAAGTCATCTTTGTACTATCTTCTAGTCCTACTTGGAGTGCGTTAACACAAACTATATTCAAAATCTCTTATCCTAATACTAATTTCAATGTCATAATTCGGTTACCATGTTTTTATGTCTACTACACTATCCTTTAAATCTTTATTTATTATAATACTAACTCTATTTTGAGTCTTTTCCTCACTTAAGTACCATAATTTAAAATTTATATCCTCAATCTCATTTGTTTTTTCTCCAACCCACTTTGTCTCTTGTAAAAATATGATATGAATCTTTTTCCGAATCATAGTATCTACCACCTCCATTAGCTTACCGAAAAATGTTTCGATATTACAAGAACCAATACGAATTTTATTATCTATGACCAACTTTCTTACCCTCGCATCCGTTCATATTGAAAATATGGAAACCTTCTTTGTAATTTATTCACTATAAATGTAGTGAAACTAACTCCTTTACCCATACCCATCCATGATGTGGGAACCCTCTCAGTAATTGATTCGCTATATACGGGCGAAAATGTAATGGCTCTTTCTTACTTTTTACCGTATTCAAGCTCAGCAATACGTCGTTAGGAGGAGATGCCCCATTGCAATGCTAATAATTTATGTAATTCATGGTATAAAAATTTGACAAAATTTTACTTTCATTGTCGAAAGCCTAACGCAACCCTTCTTCTTTATCCGGGCTTGGAACCGGTCATGTAAGGGTGATCCCTTACATGAGCATAGTTAGTTAGATACTAGCATCTTTGAAAAATTAACTAAGTGCAAACCCAAGAAACCTTTTGGTTCATAAAGTAATTAGGAGTTTCAATTATAATCAAGCTTTTCATTACCAAAGTCTTCTTGATTGTACAACGATCTGATGATACTTCTAATTGTAGAACTTATTCACAAATCTGGTGCAATGGTGTCAATGGTTTCTAGCTATTTTTACTTGCACGCATATTTCGGTTCGGACAGTCCCGCCACGGTAGCACATATTCTTTTGGGATTGAATGGAAGCTTATTTTGTTCTCGAGTGATCCTTTTCTGTTCAGAACCTACTAGGATCTGCTGTGCCAACACCCCGGTTCAGAACCTATTTTTACTTGCTTTGGAAATTGTTATTGGCATTGATGGCATCTGGAAGGCTCAATACTTCCTCTGTTCCCACAGACGAGCGTCTTTCTTCATGGCTATAAGTTTCACGGACATAAGCAGAAGATTTCTCTACCTTATGTGGATCTCCGAAACACCACCGAGGGGAATCAGCAGCGGGTATCTGTACTTTCATGTAAAGAGGACCTTCGAGTCACTAAAGAAAATTACAGTTCACATTGAGGCGGAGACGGCAGGCGGCCATCTGCTCTTGTAAGCCGAAGAGCAACTTGACTTGTATGACAGCCTTTATGTAATTCAAGATATCAAAACCATCGACCTTGAAGATTAAACTGAATAACTTTACACCTTGGCCGTTTAAAAGGAAAAAGCGAAACTGGATCCAAAATTCAGTAAACAAAAGAGCCTCGTCATCCTTACCTACCTGCTACATTTATCGCTTCCTCTGTCCTCTACTGGACTTAGCGTAGGCTCGAGAAGACTTGTTAGCTCTCTCTCTCTCTCTCTCTCTCCCGAGGGGGTGAGTGGTGGGAGGAGGTGGGTATGGTTGTGTTTCGTGATAGTCCTCTGTACAATTTGGAAGTGTGAGCTGAAAGAATTCCTATTGCCACTCTGGACGCATCAATGGACTTTGAGCTGAGGAAATTTGGTCGCTGAAACCGCAACATCCGGGATCAATTCAACTAGTCACTTTCTTGAATCTTGATTACTTTGGTAAGTTGCCTGCAAAACAGAAAAAGTGCCGTGACAAGTCCTTCTGACCTACATCATGAAGATGCTCAGTTATTTTAATAGAATGCTGCAAGTTGCGTCCATCATATTAATAAGAACTATGTTATAGCTGATGGAGAATCCGCGAGGCAGACTAAAGCTTCCTCCTTCTCCGGTTGCTGGAATCGGATGACTTTCACTCCATGTCTAATCTTTGAGATAATCTGCAATGGAAATGAAGTTTGGGTGGTGTTTGAGGTTTGCAGCCTTTTCCAGAGAGACAATATTTTTGTATATTATTGTTTTTCCTTTATACGCACTCTATTTATAGAGGAGTGCATGCTCCATGTTTCCTGACTTTTCACGCTGGGTTTCCCTCATTCGGATCATCTATATCAAGACTGTTACCGGAAAATCCGGTAACGATGCGACAGTTACAAGTCTCATCTGTAACTCAGGTCTCATCTGTAACTCCTGTCACGGTAATGGTCTGAATGGCCAGTCCAATCGTTACTAGGTTGAGTTGCCAAGAATGACCACTATAACATCTTTCACTTGGCCATTCGAGCTAAGTGTACTGACATACTGGTTTTTCTCTCACTTTTCCAAGGTTTACCTAGTAATGTCAATTCTTGATTGTTCCTGCAATCAATACTTGTTGTGGGGTTATTTCCCTACCCGTTGTGTGGTTATTTCTTTACATAACATTTTATCTGTTGTGTAGTTGTTTCCCTAAATAACAATCAAACATACCTCAAACCTATGTTTGTAACATGTTTTAAGAAAAGTTTCTCTGTTATGCCTTTAGTTAAGGGGTCTACCAACATATCATTTGTTGGCATGTATGAGATGGATTTTTTCTCTCATAACCATATCATGAACATAGTGGTATTTCACCATTATGTGCTTATTTTTTTAGCAATTAACTCCACTCTTAATAAGAGTAATTGCTGCATTGTTATCACAGTAAATGATAACCGGCTCGTCGGTTATTTTCAACTTCAAATCATGTATGAAGCTGCTTATCCAGACAGTACTTGTTGCAGCCATACAACAAGCTACATACTCAGCTTCCTGTGTATACAATGCTACGTAGCCCTGTTTCTTAAATGCCCAAGAAACACCACCACCTCCAAATAATAATATTTGACCCGAGGTTGATTTGTTGTCATCTTTGCTCCCAACAAAATCAACATCTGAGTATCCTACCACTTTCAGTTCATCTGCTTAAAAATACAGTTTCAAGTCTCTTATTCCTTTTAGATATCTTAAAATCCTTTTTATAGCTATCTAGTGGTGCCATCTAGAATTACTTTGATATCTACTTACAAGACCAACAATAAAGCTGATATCAGGTCTTGTATACAACATAGCATACATCAACCTACCCACTGCTTGTTCATAAGCAACATTAGGCTTATCATCTCCTTCACCGAGACAATCAGCCTTACTTAATTTGACCCCTTTTGCAACAGGTGTATAAGCAGACTTGTATTCACCCCTTTTGAACTTCTTGAGGATATAGTCGATATATCTCTCCTGACTCTGGCATAAGAGTTTAGATTCTCTATCTCGAGAGATCTTTATACCCAGGATATAGGATGCTTCCCCCATATCCTTCATTTTGAACTTAGAGTTCAACCATGACTTGGTTTTGACAATCATCTTGTTGTCGTTTTCAGTTAATAATAAGTCATCTACATATAATGATAGGATGACAAAGTGGCTTCCACTGTTCCATACATATATGCAGTGATCAAGTTTATTAGCCACAAATCCAAGTTCTATAATGGCATTTTGAAAAGTCAAATACCATTGGTGAGGTGACTGTTTCAGGTCATATAGGGGTTTTCTCAACTTATATACTTTATCTTCTTGGCCTTCAACCACCAATCCTTCGGTCGGCTGCATGTATATGATTTCATCTAAATCTCCCTTTACAAATGTTGTCTTTATATCTAATTGATGTAAATCCAAAGCATAGTATGTTGATATTGTTAAGATTATTCTTGTGGATGCAAATTTCGCAATTGGAGAATATGTCTCAACATAATTTATCTCTTCTTTTTGCGAAAAACCCTTTGCAACTAATCTCCCATTAAACTTGTCGATTATATCATCGACCTTATATTTCTTTTTCAGAACCCATTTACAGCCTATGACTTTTCTTCCTTTTAGCAAATCAATCAATTTCCAAACTTGGTTTTTCTTAATGGATTCAATTTTCTCACTCATGACTTTTCCCTAGTTTGATGCTTCTGATGAGTTTATAGCTTCCTAATAAGTCAAGTTATCAGTCAACTCATCTAAGTCCACAGAATTACACACTTCTTCTACAAGACAAGTGTGACAATCCTTTAAGTATGATGAAGTGACCCTTGGCCTTTTATATCCACTTAAGGCTTCGGTTGTTTCAGGAAGATCTTCTATCGGCTGAAAAGATGATTGATGTAAGTCTACTAGATCATCAACACATTCATCATTATTTTCCAAGATGTTATTCTTAGAATCTTCTAAAAATTCAGCATCTCTGCTTTCAATTAGTTTGTGATCCTTATAATAAAATCGATATCCCTTTAAACCTTTCGGATATCCAATGAATATACATCTTAAGGACTTACTGCCTAGATTATCTCTATACTGATCAAGGATCTTTACATATACAACAGATCCCCACCTCCTGAGATGACCTAGGTTAGGTTTTCTTTCAAACCACATCTCATATGGTGTAGTGAATACATGTAAGATAACAAAGAAAATACCCTCGTAACTTAAGAAGATATTGCATTAATTAATTTGGAATGAGCGCAACAACGTTATCGAGGAGATGAAGATTTTAATTTTCAAGCAAAAAGTGGTGATGATGATGATGATCTTCAGTAGGGGAGGATAAAGATTATTTAGCTAATGATATTGATTACAATATGTAAATGTAAATGTATTTTATTTTTTGATTTAAAATATATAAATTTGGATGCAATTGTTCAATGTTGAATGTTCAATGTGTACTAAACTTTGCATTATATGAATTCAAAGCAATTACCAGATTTTTCCTAACTTTTCATGATTTTTTTTATTTGTTTTGTATTCTTACTAATTTTTCTTTATTTTTAAAATAGTTTCTATTTTTTAATATTAAAGTATGATACGATATGCTATGATACGCCCGTATTATAGAGCTCAGTGATACGATATGCATCAGACAACACTGGACAAGATACAAAGCAAAACACGAAACAAGTGGTGGTCCATGTTTCAGTTGATGGAGGCCTTGTAATGGTTATGTGGAGATACTTCGAAGTAGCTCTTTTTAGTGGAGATATTGTGGATTGCTTTCACACACAAGATGGATAATCTGGAGAGGAATTTAATGGTTCATGTTTCAACGAGTATTTGTCTAGTGTGGTGAAACTCGATCTTCCTACAAGTAGAGATGATGAGGACTGGTAATTCAGATGAACCCTGAACACCTTGAACAGCACCAATCAACAGAATAATGTTCTCATTGCTGTTGCAACTAGCTTGGCTGAATAGAGTCAGGTAATTTATTTGTTCAATGAAATACGTGTCTGTACCTGTGCTTCCACACCTTTAAACACCTCTCATTTCTGGGTTTCTCTCTTGATGAATGTTATGAAGTAAGTTGAACTTCATGTGTCTTCACTCTTCAGACGTGGTTCCTTTTTGGGTTCGTGCAACTTGCAAGAAGCGCTGTTATAGACAGGGGACACCAATATGTGTCATCTTCTTGTGTTTTATTTTTCCATGTTTTTGGCTCTCTTTTTTTAATGCAATATGGTTTTATGGGACGGATAGTGGTAAGAAGTTCCAATCACTTTATCTTGGATAGTTGTAAATTTTTTCCCAACGATTGGCAACCCTCAAAATAATTGTAAAACGATCCAAATAACATTTTATTCCATTGGTCAAATTTCTTGCCTCCATCAGGACGCTTTATGACTGATCTGTGGACAAGTGTAAGGAATGGAAGGAGATGGAGAAAGACCAGAAGTCTGAGCAGAACCCATAGAAGGAGCTGAACTGTAGCCCGCCGATGAACCTGGACCGCGGGGAAGAGGAAAACAATTTGCTAATGTTACAACGAATGATTATGTTTCTATCTACCATGGATTCATCCAAGAAGATTTATTTATTTTACTAATAACCTCAGATACTTAGAGTGGACGAGGTGCCCCTTGGACTTCTGGCTAGATCAAGCTAATCCTTCGAGGTTTATTATTCTTGACCTATCCAAAGTATGATTTGTGGTCTGCAGAGTAATTAGCTAAATCTGAGAACCACACCGTACTAAGAGGTCGTTCGGTTATATATATATATATGTATATATATATATATATATATATATATATATATATATATATATATATATATATATATATATATATGTATATATATATGCTTGCTACATCTCAGAAAGGAATACTTTATCACGGTTTCCAGATTTGCAACACTATAAGGCTCTCAACCTTATTTGCTGCAATCAACTGATGAAATTTCGGACTCATTTTCTGTGTTCTTGAGAATTTCGCATAAGATGACAAAAAATCTGTCCTGAAAATCGGCCCTCGGTTCTATAAGAAGAAAACATAAACAATATCCTAACCATTTTACAAAAGATAACCAGGTAAATTAGTTTGGTCGATGATGCTTTGCTCGCTACAACTGAGGAAGGCTTTGTTGAAAACAGAGTGTTATTCTGCAATGAAACAGAGGACCAGTTTCAAACTTAAAATCTACTAGCACGGCAGCCATCTAATGATGCATACGGACGCCCTTCCTTGTTCCCTATGGACAATCAAGCGAGCAAGTGAAGTACAGGTATATGATGAATTATATGCTGTAATCATGAATGAGTCGCCTTCTAGTCAATAACATTCTAAACTTAGGAAACAACGTGACTGTTCCATCGAGTTGGACGAGAAACAAGCTAAAACTAATTATACAAACAAGAAAACCTGAGGCACCTACATCCTTTGTATAAATAAAAAATCGCTTATATGCTTCACACATGGTCGATCCAATCTTTCAGCGCATGAGACAAGCCGATTTGCTGTAAAGATCTATCTCTACATGAATATCTACACCAACTTCTATTGCATGGTCCGATTAGAGGCTAAAAGCATCTTCCAAATCTTTACA
Source organism: Brasenia schreberi (assembly GCA_036023115.1). NCBI lineage: Eukaryota > Viridiplantae > Streptophyta > Magnoliopsida > Nymphaeales > Cabombaceae > Brasenia > Brasenia schreberi. The sequence goes on along the minus strand of JAYKKT010000065.1, from coordinate 18,684,926 downwards.
AATTGTTTTTCCCTGTTCTTGTTTGTAAACATGGACACTAGCATTCTTCAACTGCAGGCCTCGTATAGCATAGCAGGGCTCTAACATTATCCCAATCATACCGTCGTTATTCAGAAGGTCAAACACCTCATGAGGCTTTCTCTGATGCCACAAGTACGTGTTGGCCTTATAGGCAGATACTGGAATTCCAGCAAGAGTAAGAGTGGTTTCTTTCTTCCTGCGTAAGTGAAGATTCCTTCTGGAGGGATCCTCCATCATCTTCACTTTAATAGTTGGCTCCATATACAAAACTTCATCATTTGGTTCCTCGTCATCAACTTCAAATACAAGGCAGAGAAGTAGGCCGCAAATATCATCAGAGCCATTTAATACCAGGAACTCCCCATATGATATCGCTTGATGCATGAACCAGCTGGGCAACTTGCAATCGTAAACGCTGAAGATTTCCAAGTGTTCAAAAGTTTCCTGTCACAAAGAATGACCATTGTGAACAATGATGTCTTAAATAATAGCATAAATCAATCAACTAAGATTACTACCTTAGTGAGTTTCTTCTTCGAGACATTCCTGAAAAGACTACACCCAGCCAGGTGCAAGCTTCTCAGCGACTTCAGACCTTCAAGTCCATGAGTATCAATCAATTTTGCGCAGTTAGTGAGGTGAAGATCTTGTAAATACTCCAATTGTGAAACATCTGGGAAACCTTCCAGAGAAGTACAGCAGCATGCACGAAGGATCCTTAAGGATGAAGGAAGGCCATAAAGATCACGAAGTTCTCGGCAACCATTCAAAGACAACTCCTTGAGTTGTGAAAGACTACTGAATCTTGCAGGAATTCTAGACAACTTGCTGTAATCCATCCTCAATGTCTCTAATGAGTTCAGTTGGCAGAAATTTAGTGGAAGCAGGCTAAGCTTAGAGCCATTCCTCAGGTCTAAAAACCTCAACATTCTCAACTCTCCTATATGTTCAGGCAGTTGTGTGATGCATTCACAAGAATCCATCCTCAGAACGCGCAAACTTGAGAGTTTTCCTAGTCCCTCGGGCAACTTCAATATGTTAGTTGCTCTGATGTTTAAATTTTCTAAGCATTTCATATTTCCCATTGTGGTAGGCAGGAAAGTTAGTCCCTTGCACTGTGAAATTGATAACTCCATGAGCTTTTCTAACATTCCTATGGTGTAGGGCAGTGATCTGATGCTGGTGCCGTCAAGAGAAAGAGTGGCCAAGCTAGAAAGAAAACCAATTGATTCAGGCAACATAACGAGCCTTTTGCACCAGGAAGAGCTTATAACTTTTAGCCGAGTCAAGAACTTTATAGAGTCAGGTATACAGTTCATTGCAGTACCATCTAAAATAAGTTCAATAAGAGAGGTTAAGTCTCCAATAGCTTCTGGTAGGAATTTCAATGACTCGCACCCACTTAAAACAGAGATGCTCAAGATCCTTCAAATTCTTTATGGAATCTGGGATTTCCTTGATAGCTGTGTCACTAAGTAGCAGCGCTTGTAGTGATTGCATGCTCCAAATCCCAGCTGGTAAGTTTGACAATCCTAAGCAATGAGATAGATCAAGTACTTGGAGAGAACGCAAGGAACAAATTTCATCAGGAAGTTCCTGCAAATTGTGACAACTTCTCATGCTCAAGACTTGCAAGCCCTGTAGATTCTTCAAAGACCGGTCAATTTCAACCAGGTTATAACACTCATCAAGTACCAATTTTACTAAATTCGGGAAGCCAGAAAACTCAGTTTGATCTATGGAACCACAGGCACTGAGGTTTAAAACTTTCAGTTTGTCCAGAACCTGCGAGTTCATTATGAAACAGAATATCTTATGAGAACCAAAGCATAATTCTAAGGGGCATCTGAATAACAAAAGACAGGATCAAGAAGCAGTGATCAACGGCAGACCTTGTTAGGAGATTGCTGATTCTTATTCTTCATATCTAGGTTCTCACTGTCGGCCAGGTCAAGAATAATGAGCTCCGTAAGATCAAAGGGTAATGTGTCCAAGGGACAACCATGCCACTCCAGCCATTTCAAAGTTGCAGGAAAGTGCTCATATCCACCTTGCAGATTCAAATGATCGATATGAAGAAATCTAAGATTGGGCATGTTGGAGAAGTTCTCAGTACTGCCCAAATCAACGCAACTTGCCTCCCCAAAATTAAGCACTATGCCTTCGACCTGACTTTTTTCCTGGAGCTGTAGGAAGCAAGTACATACTAACTTGTCAATGTATTCTGCAAGCATATTTATGTTCAAAGTTGTGGGCCTTTCACCTTTCCCCATCTTAAAAATCAAATCTTACACTAAATTTGGCAACACTTTCTTACACCATAAATAAACTATATAAAGGTCATTCGATATATTAGATTTCCATTAGTTATGTGAAAAGTGCATTTGAGATGATGATGAGATGGTCCTAGCTGAAAGTACCATCTCTCTCTCTCTCTCTCTCACACACACACACACGCACAAATAGAGACACGCTAAAATCCAGACTTCCTGTATCAACAAAACTTTTATCGAGAAGAATAATAAGCACCTATGGAATTCTTGCTCTAGATTTATGCTTTACATTTTCATGAGTCTAGAAGGGACCAACTCCATAAAAATATATTACGGATATCTCAATGGTAGTTCTTAAGTAATAAAGCAGCAACACAGACTAAACAAAAACAAAATGACAACTAACCTCTGAGTTTTTTAACATATTCAATATTTCTGCCTGAGGATCCCGCAGTGTGATACGTCTCAGAAGCTTTGGGCTTTCTTCTTTATCAATCATTCTACCCGCCTCTTGAAATTGATTATTCATCTCAAGCTTATTGCTTCCACCATTATTCAGGATGAGGAACCTGAGTTCAAGCTCTTTAATTTCTGCATCCACATCCCCATAACAACCAGCCAACACATGAACTATATCTCCAACATCCTTCCCAACGAGCAAGCATGCAATGCCCAAAAAAATTCTTTTTCCTTTGACACTATGCCCGGCATAATTTTTTCTCAATCTTTCATAAACATTGACACGTTGAACAGGGTTAATCAGTCTCAATGCATCATCCCATAAGATTGGCACATTTGGACGGTTTGATGCAAATGATAGAACGCATAGTGGGGTTCTTGTTATTTCTGATACGACTTCTTTAGACTCCTGAAACTCCTCTTCTGTTGGCTTGACTCCCTTGAAGGCGTGGAACACATAGAGTTGAAGTGCGTCTTCATAATCTAATTCTTTAAGATGATACATTTCCTCTCCTTTTAGTCCATGTTTTTCTAAAACATCATTGCTTGTGGCTGTAATGATGATCCTGCTTCCTTCCCACAACCACTCCCTGTTAGCAGCCAATGCATAGAGTTGATACACATCATCAACATCGTCGAGGACAATCAGAACTCTTTTGTTCCAAATTTTATCCTTGAGCATGTGCATCCCTTGAATTACGTTGCATATATGAGGAGCATCATGCATACAAACATCACGGAGGAGATCCTTTTGTAGGGAGATGAGTCCGTTTTGTGGTTTTGAAGTTCTCCTGATGCTTTGTACGAAGCTGCAAACTTCGAAACGTGAACATATTTCAGTGTAGATTACATTTGCTAAGGTTGTCTTGCCCATCCCGGAAATGCCATATATCCCAAGCATTCTTACATCAGGTTCTTCCAGTGCCAAAAGCTTCATCAGATCTTGTATCCGAGAATCAAGTCCGACAAGGAATTTGTATGGATTACACGGATAAACAACAAACTCTAGAGCATTTCGCGCAATTGTTTTTATTGTCTCCGCTGCAACCCTGATAACAAGTAATGTTAATGCTCGTGATATTTGCTCATAAAAAAGAAAATCAGCACGAAAGACGATGATTTGAGACAACAACGAAACAAACGGTGTGATGCCAAAATGAAGTTTCATGGTTTTTATTGCCATCACGGATGACTCAGTTCGAACTGCAGAAAGGTGCTGTTAGCTGGAGCTAGATTCTGGCTCAGATTGATGGAGTGCGGGACGTTCCACTCAACATCGACCTCCGTTCTCAGACAATCTGGATTAGACTCAGGCAACAGCTACGAGTCCCTAAGATTCCACCTCAGCATATCCCAATATCTTTCGTGCTACAGCTTGAGGATGGATCTCAATAGGAAAGACCTACTCGAGATATCATGATTAGCAAAATAGAATCCATAAAAAAGAAAATCTATCTTGATTGATGAAAAAGGGGCTACTACAAACGGCTAAAGCTAGTAAGATGTAGAAGACTACTCCTAGAAATGGAAGGACTCAAACGATGAACAGATGTCTCTTATGTGTCCGTCCTCTCTTGTGCTCCCCTCCCTCCCCTTTTTACAATTCTGCTGACATGGTTCTAGAATAGCCAATTAACATTTCATCGATTTGTGCTTGAGAGACGTTTTTCTCCTTTAATCCCCTGATATCTTAATGCCTTGATTATAGGCTCGATATGCCCACTTTCATGTTCCAGGTTTCTTGGCTCACTCTTCATGACTTTCCTTGTTGTCACAATTTTCGACGGTAACAGTTTTACAAATTAGGCTTTAGTTTTTTAGCCATCCTGACATTCGTTCTTCACTTTTGAGTGATTTCGAAAACATTCCCTACTTAATTAGTCTGGTTGTCGCCTGTCAGTTTAAAGAAAGAGAACAAATGTACAGAATATAGCCTACACTTTGTCCTTTCAAATGAATAATATAGTATATAAGTTTAGATTTCTGATTTCTGTCAATTTTGTCGAGACATAACCTTGCATCCATGGAGAATTGTGCTATTTTCTTCCGCATGGCCTCATAAACACAAAAAGCAGTTTCTGGGTCACTAAAACCGGATATATAGTGATTATATGAGGTTTTAAATGTAAAAGGTTTTTGACCATTGAATTTAGAATCTTATAGAACACTGAGGTAATTTATTATATGACAAGTGGAAAAGTAGATGCCCATAAAATTAAGGGCATAAATATACCACCACACATCAAATGTAAAAGATCTAAAAAGAAATAACTTAAGTGTTTCATCTCAAATTTAAGATCTAGGGAGAGGGTGCAGAGAGGAGTGGGGTATTTCTCATTCATCTCCCTTTGATTTCACATTCAAACCCCAAACTCGATATTTTTGTGGATGGGTATCGTACAATGTCCTCGCTACTATGATGTTTCATATTAACTACAGGAATTTCCTTAGCCAACGTATCTAGTTCCCTCTAAATCGGGTAGCTAGGAAAATGCTACTGTGGAAATTTCCATAATGTGAGATAGACCGCAAAAGCTATTCCATAGCTAATCCCTAGAAATTCTATAGATATTCCATAGCTGAACTCAGGAGAATCAATGACAAAATTTTGACATATAAGTTTAGCTAATTTATTAGGGAAACTCCATATCTGCACGATGTAGGTAATAGTTCTTAGCAGATTCTATGTACCTCTCCCAATTCAGGAGCTGATCCCCTAGCAAATTTGTTGTCAAGTATTTTAGCAAATCCATCGCCAAGACCACATAAAAGTATAATGTCACATAAAAGATATGTATTGCTTAAAACTTTAAATGGTAACAGTTAAAGTCGTGCCTGCAATTTCAAAAGGATGACACTTTATGTATATTGATGTCAATAGGACCCCTCAATTACGAGCATGGTTTGTATCACTGTTATCTAAAATTTGTCAAGTTATATTGGGAAATAATAACCCTCGCATGCGACATTATAGAAGATTTCCTTTAAAACAAGCACTTCAAACTCCTTTAAGTTAGTTCTCCATAAGTATTCTTGGAAATTATAACTCTAGCTTAGCAGAATATGTATACGCCTCTACGCATGCATGGATTCATTTAGGATATCAAAAAAAAATCTAAGGTACTTAACACAATTATACACATGAATTTTATTGATGCCATAATTAAACAGTACATGTTAATATATTGCCAAACAATGTGAAAACTATGGTTGCTTTCAAGCACCAAACAGCATGAACATCTTGAATTTGAAAACGAGAGAGAGTAGAGAGATCACCAATCTGCCTTATCAGGGGGGAGAGAGTGACCAACAGCATCACCAGCTTTGGCTAGTGCTTTCTTCCAACAATCTATGTCCTTCTCACTGTTGTTCTGCTCAACAGTTGCGAAAGCTTTCTCTACGGGTCCCGTTTGATGCTGAATATCCGATTGATCAACATTAACGAACACGGGAAGAATCCTCGTCTTCTCTTGAACCGCCAAATTAACTACTTCCAAGCACCACTCCGATTCAAAATACGACTGCGTAAAAATCGGTATGAGCACTTTCGTTCTTTGGATGGTGGATAGAATTTCGGAAGTCGATTTTCCCTTGCTTGGTATCCCACCATCCAGGAGAGTAGCCACTCCTAGCCGTTCTAGTGCCGAGAAGAGATCAAAGCAAAAGCTACTAATCGAAGCATCTTCGTTCATGAAGCTCAGGTACACATCAAACTCATATTGATCACCCCCAGGAAATAGCGATGAGATATAATCAATTGTTCTCTGAGAATGATGTATCGGTGAACATGGCTGAGACAGAGTTGGTACCGAATATGCTCCAGAGGAATGGGTGTATGCAGGAGCGGAAGGAGGAATACTTTGTGAAATTTGAGATTCAGAATCATCCCATCCAATCACATGAATGTTTTGTTCCCTCAGCCAGCTCTGTAAGTCATGTGCTGCTGCCAATTCCGTGCAGCCTTCCAACGACAAATGTAGGCAGTTCAGGTTGCGTATGGAATCAGGTATTGCCTTTATAGGAGTGAAATCAAGGGCAAGCTCACGCAGCGATTCCATGTCACCCAAGTCTTTTGGCAAGACCGAGAGTTTGGAGCAACCTGACAAGATGAGGGTCTCGAGAGAGACCAACGCACATACTTCATCTGGTAAACTTCTCAGCATTTTACAGCCTTTCAAACTCAACAGAACCAATTCCTTCAAATTCTCGATGGATTTATGAATTTCAGACAAGTGATCGCAGCCATCAAGCACCAATCTCTCTAGCACCGGACAATATGCAAAATCAGGACTTCGGACCAGGTTTTTGCAGCTACTGAGGTCCAGTACCTTCAAGTGTGGATAAACCTGTCAACAGCAGAATTGCCTAAGCTGCATTGACTTGAGGACTCACGTAAACGAAGAAAATAATTTGTTTTTCGTAGTTCTAATTTTCATACCTTTGGCAACACTTTGATCTTGCTATCAGACAGGTCAAGGACGACAAGTTTCTCGAGATTTAATTGATCCGGCAAAGATAATAATGGAGATCTCTTCCACTCTAGCCAGTTCAGCTCTTTAGAGAAATGCTGAAAATCGGTACCCGTGATCTTCACACCATTGAGGCGAAGCAGCTTAAGCTTGGGAAGATAAGAAAAAACCTTTGCCTTTAGTTCTGGCCATTCTCCATCTCCCAAATTTTCTAAATTGAGATTAATTGCTCCAATGTTTGTTGTTTCCTGAAATTAAATAGATCAAACTCATTGCTCCGTAATGTATCAAGCTAGCTTGATAAGTTGGAGTCATTTATATTTAACAAAGGAAATTTCAAGAATAGTATTATTCTGATGGCAAGCATTCTTCTTTATTTCCAGGATAAACAAGCTGGGCTTGGACTCTGTTTCTTAATTAGTCATGATCACACAGATAGTAATGGCATATAATATTTGGCATTGGTAGCCTGTGTAACCCCCGATAAGTGTAGAGTTTTTTTTATCAGAGGCATCAAATGCATAATCTAAATTCATTTAATTTCCTAAATAAAAATTAATTCATCATTCTATGGTATAACCTGATGTCAACTCACAAGTAATGGCGGATCTACATAGAGCGAGGGATGCTCCCCCTGAAATTTTGAAATTTCACTGTAACCAGTGAATATATAGTTGAGATTTATACTTCCCCCCCTTAACACGATGAAGTATATCCGTCATCCCAACACTATTTTCTAGATCCGCCACACAACCAAGGCATCTATGCATAGACGTACTTTTCGCAGTTTTAGGTAGCTAGAAACAAAATTATACCAGCAATTCTGAAGTTAACTAGGAACCTGGCTCAATGGCAATTTCTGGCATTGGCTCGTGTGAGGTGTTCTCGAAAGGAACCGACCGAATAATGCATGCGTTCCTCGAGATTAATGAAACCAGAATCTACTATGAAAAACAAAAGAAATTATGGATGGCAACGTACTTTGCAATTGAGCAAGACATCCAAGATCCTATCAGAACTCCATGATCTTCCTTCCATCTCGTACAGGTCATTATGCATTTCATTCGTGATCCGTCTCCCCATTTCACGAAGCAAATTGTGCATCTGGAACCTATTTGATTCATCAATCTGGATAAGGCTTCTATGCAACAGAACTTTGACTGCAGAAGTTGCATGTAATCCATGTCCTTGCCAGAATGCAATTGCATAATGTATGTCACAACCAACAAACAAGCACGCAATATCAAGAAATATTGTTTTCTCCGCTGCAGTTAGAATGTCGTAACTAATTTTCAATTTATCTTGGGCCCAATTTTTCTCCAGCAGCTCCTTCCATTCAAGTATGTCTGTCCGATCAAATAAAAAAGATCCTACAACTTCAAGCGCCAATGGAACGCATCCAGTAGTATGAACAATGTCTTTGGCAATATTCATGTATTCCTCCGTTGGTCGGGTGTTTCTAAAAGCATAATAACTGAATAATGCAAGTGAATCTTCATAATTTAAGACTTTGGGACTGTAAATTTGGCCGTCAGTTAAGCCACTTGCTACACACATATATCTTGTGGTAATGATGACTCGACTTCCCCGGCCAAACCATATTTTCTCTCCTGAAAGTGCCTTGAGTTGGTCTAAGCTATCAACATCGTCTAGAACAATCAAAACCTTCATGGAGGAAAGCCTTTGCCGGATCATTGCTTTACCTTTATCCGTGTCATCTATTTCCACATCGTTATCCCTTAGAATATCACGAAGAAGCATTTGTTGCAAAGACACCAACCCATTCCGCTGCTTTGATTTTTCACTGACATCTTTTAGGAAGCTACTAGCCTCATACTTCAAGAAAATTTTGTTGTAAATGACTTTTGACAGTGTGGTTTTACCGATTCCTCCCATGCCAAATATTCCAATCATCCTAACGTCATTTTCCTCAATGCTTAGTAACGCCATTATGCCTTCTACATCAGAATCAATTCCAACGAGAGGCACAGCTACAGGTAATGGCACGTTGTTTAGATTGGCGATAACAGCTTTAACAATCAGTTGGATCAACGTTACTTCGTAACTGTTTGGTACTCATGTCAAACAAAAGAAAATCTATCATAAGAAAACAAAACCGTGAAATTATGCAAAGTAACAGAATTCTTCTATACATGAGAAAAAAATGGCATCCTTCTCTATATTTTAGTTAAATTTTGTTTGGACCCAATTCAACTGCAAGAGCTTGGTTTAGAATGAAGGAACTGGATCCAGCAGGCACACTATATTCAAAAGCACTTTTGTAATTATGTTTTGGATTGGCAAAGTACTTCTGGAAATTACGGTACTGTAATCTCAAAGGTAGGGGGCAAGTCTAAACATGGCTCAAACTGCTAATACCTTTTATTCACTTCAAATACTCCATTAATCAAAATTATTATAAAGGTTGAATTTCTTATGAATTAGTGTCCATTAGAGACCCATAACTTACGGTCCCCAGTCCTCTCATCTTTAACACATTGGCAGGCCACTAGCCTTCCACATTATTGACCAGGCCATACAGCGGAAACTACGAAATAAAACCAGCAAGACGAGACTTTTCATGTGGCTCTGAACAGAGATACGAAAGAAGCCCGTCATGTTCGTTATCATACGTCCTGTCTGTAACTTGTCAAAGGCACATACCAGAGCATAGGTTGTAAGCTCGCCAGCCAAACCGATGAGGTAAAGGTGAAATCGACAAGTTCAGCTCGTGATGCACACAAGCGAAGCTACAGCTCATCAAATACGGCGAGCTCTCATGATCTGAACCGGCCTTTTATTGGCTAAAAGGTAAGCAGCTTCTTCAGCTACAACGCCATGCCAAACCCCTATCTAAATTCTGAGATGGCATTTTCTCTATATTCTGAAGATCAAGTATTCCAAAACCGATACAAATTTCATCTTCCGTCCGTTCTTTGGGGTGTCAGTGCCACTTGATCCACTCCAGACTTCAGCTTGATGCAGATAGCTTATGCAAGAGATGGAGTTGGTTCTGACCCAAGAACAGAAGAAGAAACGAGAATTTTGGTAGTTATGTGAAGTTAAAATGGAAGGTAGTTTGATCTAAACAATTACGGCCATAATTTTGTTCAGTATGCCCATGGAGTTGTTGTATACATCTAGCTAGATTACTACGGGTAATAAGTTCAGACAAGGGTGAATTTTGGATGCATTTATTTTTCGTGCCACTTAAGTAATGTTTTTTGGATACATAATTTGTCTAGTATGCCAATGGTATCGCTACTTGTATTTATGTCATGGGGATTAAGGACTTTTCGCAGAAGTCAGATTTGATGATGTAGCATATATGCTCCTACTTACATATTGCTGTTTAACAACTACTAATGGAAATTGGGCAACATGTGCAAGAAACACGTTGATTACTTTCGAAAGGAATTCTGTTCCATGATCTTCTCAGATCACAGGTTGCCATCAAGAAAATCTGTTCCGTGATGTCCAATTCCTCGGTTCAAGGTGTCCGCAATTCATGCACCGCCGGAGATTAATGTTTGTGGATTACTACTGATTTCTCTTAGAACAAAAGGACTTCAGACCGGGAGTGTCAGTAAATGAAATTTGTGTTTTCTGCCTGAAAACTTATCCCCAAACCAGTATAACTGGAACTTCCAACCAGGGCACCTTATTGGTTTTCGTTTTTTGAAACTCCCACCCACATGAACAGTTTTGTGCGTGTGTGTGTGTGTGTGAGAGAGAGAGAGAGAGAGATCACCCATCTGCGTCGCTATCAAGGTCGAAACCGCTTAGGCAGCTGACACATATCAACGACTTCCTCCACTCTTCGACTTTGTTCTTGAGATAAGGTTTCTGTTCGTATTCGAGGAATGCTGCCTCAAATGGACCCTTCTGCTTTCGCACATCAGACGGACGCACCCAGAAGAAGACGGGAATGATGATCTTGTTGCACTCAACCATCATGGCCAGCTCCATCAAGCACCAACGCGAGGCAGCATAATTGGGAGAGATGATGGGTATGCAGATAGACGATTCCTTGATAGCGTTCCAGCTGGTGTTACTGTCTCTAGGTTTCAGAACCTCAGCACCCAAAAACACATGGATGCCTCTTTTTCTAAGGGCTTCATTCAAATGGCTGGCGAAACCCTTCCCAGTGTCCTCCCCCCGGAAACTAAGGAACACGTCAAAAGATTGTCTGGTAGAAGAAGAAGACAAGGATGCCATTGAGGTAGCGGTTATGCCCAGCGCCCCGCATCCAGCGCGCGAGAGCAGTTACGCCCGACGCGCGGGAGTGATTACGCCAGCGCCCCGCGCCTAGCGAGTGGGAACGGTTACGTGCAATCGTCTCTCGGGTTTTGAGGCCTACTGGCCAAGCTCTATTTAAGGGTCGGCCTTCCCACTTGCAAGAGAGAGAGACTTGCAGAACCAAGTGAGAGAGTGCAGAGAAGAGCTTTGTGGAGAACCGAGCAGGTGCCTTGAGTCGTGCGCCTCTTCTCAACCTCAGCCGAGTACCCCTCCTCTCGATGCCCCAGCCGTTTGAAGCCTCTTCTACAAACGCCAACAGAAGGGTCTTCACCCCTTGACGCCAACCTTCATACTTCACCTTTCAGCCTTCCGTCCTTCAGCTAGGCTCATCGCAGGACCCCAGGAGCGCAGCCTTAACGCCATAGTGTCAGTCAGGTGCACAGCAGACCCCAAGGTGCGGCCTCTAGCGCCGCAACGTTCAGCAAGGCGCCTCAACCGGGTGCCACGCGCCTCAGGACAACGAAGCCTCCCTATGTTCCGCAGGGTTCAGCCAGGCTCTCCAACCGAGTGCCACGCGCCACAGGATCGAAACCTCTTTTTGTTCCACAGCAACGTCAGCAAGCGCGATACCCCACGCCCAGCCCCGTCAAGTGTTGAACGATGCTTGCAGCCCAGCGTCAGCCTTCCTCCTTCAGGTCGGTCTTCATCCATCAAGCCGATTGGAGTTTTGAGAAGTTGTGAACCTCCCTTGACCTTAGTTAGGCGAATCTAGCATGGGTTCTTCCGAACCCTTAACTAGTGCAAAGGAAATCCCGATCATAGGAGGGTGAACTGTTTTGGGCATGTTGCTTGGTTTTAATCAAAGTGTTGTTTCATTCACTTAGCGTTCTTGTCTCAAGCCTCGGAATCGATGAAAAGATCGGTATAATGAAAGGCTGATAGAATCCAAACGGTTTCTAACCATCACGAGTGTTAAAAGATTTCAAAAAATTTTCTTTGAAAAATTAACACCGTGACAGATTCACGCATGATCCACTTAGTTATTAGGGAATCTGTTTTATTGCAGTCACATTATTGTTAGATATTAAATTAAAATTTAATATAACTTTATTATTATTAAATTTATCATACAATAGATAATAATATGAATGAATATTTAATATTTATTATGCTAATTAATATTAAGTATAATATTAAATATAAGCTAATATGATGGTAATATTGACATGATAGTATTATTAAACTTAGCATACAATAATTATTAATTATAAATAATATTTAATACTTATTAATATTTAAATTAGATTAATTGATCTTTAAATATAATATAATATGATGAGTGAGGTTGATGTAACATAACTAATAGAAACCTTCTCATTTAATACTTTCATATCTTGTTACTGTTCATTGCTAAGAGATGTCTTTATCATGATGAGTCATAGCCACGATCCAGCTGTAGACCGCTCTCCCTCACTAACGAACAAACTTCAGAAAGAAAAGATTAATAATTTCAAATTTCAGAAGGAAAACTTGGGCACAAGGGCACCAACGTTGGTAGGCAGGCCACAATCCAAATGAAAAGATTTAACAATTGGGCAACAACGTTGATAGCCCACGTTTTTGTTGTTTCGACACCTAACAAATCTTTATTTTGAAAATCAATGCGACAAATCTGTGTGCAAAGCAACAAACCTTGGACGTTCATGTATGTCCTCCTTCGTTGAATTCCACAGAGAAGTTTGCATCCGTCTTGGAATTTCTATTCAGTTTCCTTTCATTACCCAAACCTGCTTGGGCGTTTTATACGTGTCCCACTCCGTTTAAGAGAGAGGAAAATATGGAGGCCCAAATCTCTGTCTCCTCCGCTTCATCGCCGCGATTCGAATACGACGTCTTCTTGAGCTTCCGAGGGGTTGATACACGGTGCGGATTCACCAGCTATCTCTATTGTTCTCTCGAGCGGGATGGCGTCCACACATTTATTGATAGCGAAGGGCTTAAACTCGGCGATGATATAGACCTCCTGTTGAGGAGGATAGAGGAATCCAGGATGTTCATACCCATTTTCTCCCCGAACTATGCAGATTCAGACTGGTGTCTCAAAGAGATAGCCAAAATCGTGGAATGCGATCGGTTCATCTTCCCCGTGTTCTACAAAGTCGAACCTAGTGATGTATGCAAGCAAGCCGGACCCATCTTTAAGCCATGGTTCGAAAAATATGACAAGGAATTGGACGAGACCACGGTGCAACAGTGGAAGGGAGCTTTAAAAAAGGCTGGGAAGAAGAAAGGGAGAACCATAGACGATAAAACTAATCAGTACTCTCTCTCTCTCTCTCACATACACACACATAGCACGGCACAGCACATCTGCGCCTGACCACAAAATGCTTTTGATTTAGCACTAATTTCCAAAAACATGATGGTTGGACATGTTCAAAATGCTTATGGGACAATCTAAAACTACTTTTAAAAGAATTCTCGAAGTCCTGCTCTAGTTACTGTCTTTAGGTAGCCCCCATATATATATATTTGCAAAATTTGCAGTTCATTTCATATATTTCAACATGAGGGTGCTTGATGTATTCTGGGCTGTCACAAGCCGGATGTAGGTGACATGAGGTCTGTAGGCTTGAGCATATTCATGGCAAATCGAATCTTTGTAAGATCTATATGGTTCTTGAATAAAATCTGGTTTTTGTGGGTTAGGTTCAATTTCAGATTTGGTCGCGAAAGCTGGAAGTATGTTGGTTCTGATTTAACCAAATCTAAGTCCCTTCTAAAGTATCCCTCAACTTGAATAAATTCGAACAAAGCCGATATGAAGGATCAAGAAAGGAAAATGATAACAAGGGTGCGTTTGGGGGGGAATTGGTTTAGAGATGAACACGGTTAGAAAGGGCTAGAAACTAGCTTTAACAACAATAAATTCAAGGAAAATGAACTTGATTTGGTAGGATAGATTACCACGTCCACTCGATTTTAGTCTACATGATGCCAATAAAATTGTGAAGCATTGTTGCACTCATACCGTTACCTCACCTGGGAATGCTTTCGATTCATGGGGTGCAAGGCGCGAGTTAGATCCGTGGGGCGTGCATACCTGGCTTCGACCTCTCTGTCGTAACAAAAAGAAAATTGAGGCACGCGAAAGGAAAGGATGAAGGGAGAAGCCATTGCGGCAAGCTTTAGGGTTTCTTCCTTTTGTTAACTGCTGCTTTCAGTGAAGTCACAATGAGCTCTTTACATTAATATTTGTGCTGACATACTTGCAAGGAATTTCTATCAACGAGATGATTTCAAGAAATACCCCTATTATCTCTTGCTTATCATTATTTAATTAGATGATTTGCATGCAGAGCAAAGGAGGTCGAACTAATTGTCATGAAAATTCTAAAAGAATTAAACATGACGCCTTCGAGCACCGGCTACACTGTTGGACTTCAGCCCCGTATAAAAGATGTGTTAACTTTGCTGGACTTGAATGACAGCAATGTTACATTTATTGGAATCCATGGAATTGGCGGGATTGGGAAGACAACGCTTGCTCATGCTGTTTACTGTAACATCTTGAGCAAGTTTGATGGCAGCAGTTTCATTGAAAATGTAAAGGAAGCGTCAAAACGTTTTGGTGGTGTTGTTAAACTTCAAAACAAGTTGATTCATGATGTTCTAAAGAACACAAAGACCCATGTCAAAAATGAAAGAGAGGGAAGAGGCTTGATCCGCGAAAGGCTTTCTCGAAAGAGGGTCCTCATTGTTGTTGATGATGTGAATGATAAAGAACAACTCGATGCATTGGTTGGAAATTCAGGTTGGTTTCATTCAGGAAGTAGAATCATCATTACCACCAGATATCAATACATACTAAAGGAGCACGGATTGGATGAGAACTGTTACAACGTTGAGGTATAAAGTGACCGTCACTCCCTTGAGCTCTTTAGTTATAATGCTTTTGGAACTGATGCCCCAAAACAAGATTTTGAAGAACTTTGCAAACAAGCTGCAGAAAGTGCCTGTGGACATCCTATAGTTCTTAAAACACTGGGGAAGCATTTATCTAGCCAAAAAGATGTTAGAGAATGGAAGCCTTCACTAGAAAAGCTGAAAAAAATTCCTCACAAAGATGTCCAAAAGTGCTTGAGGGTAAGTTATGATGAACTTGATGGCCCTGCGAAGAGAATGTTCCTTGATATAGCTTGTCTTTTCACTGAAATGCAAATAAAAGATGCTCTTCACATATGGAAGAGCTATAATCTTTTTCCGGAGACGGACATTGAGATCCTATTGAAGAAGCATCTGATCAGGATAAACGATGATGGAAACTTTGAAATGCATAATCCATTGCGTGACATGGGAAAGGAAATTGTTCGTCAGGAAAACGAGACAGATCCTTCAAAGCGCAGTAGATTGTTTGCCCAACATGATGTCTGGGATGTCTTGCACAGTTTCAAGGTAATTCATGAGCACTTTAACATATTCATCTTTCTTATGCACAGATTTGGCGTTACTTTTGTTATACCCGAGTATCAAACTTGATTGATTGGGACACGTTAGGCTTGATTGGCGACTGACAACCTTTCAAACTATTCTTGAATTTCATATACTTTTAACAAGAAAATGCCTTTCTCTAGTCAAAATCCATGGAAGGCACTTTTAAACGCCTTGTGTATCTTTTTCGCACTGAATTGGGCATGTGGCTTTTCCCAAAGAAATGAATGGAACCTCTAAAGAGTCTTGCTTGATTGTCATTGATCGGTTGGCTCTGCAATTTTGCCAGGAATCAAGCACCGTTGAAGGAATCGTTCTTGAAGCACCACAAGGACAGAACGAACCAATAGAAACAGAACTATTTGCCAGAATGCCAAATCTTAGATTGCTTAGTGCTAATCACATACGCTTGAAAGGCAGCTTGAGTTCTCTACCGAAACGGTTAAAATGGATGAGGTGGTGGTATTGTCCCTTGGAAGAGTTGCCAAATGAGTTCTATCCAAAAGAGATTGTTGTGCTCGATCTATCACATAGTAACATACATAGACTGTGGAACCTTACCGAGAGTAAGGTCTGTGGAAAGCTTATTTTGTTCCTCTAGTATTTTTATTTGGATAACATGTCCTTTTATTTATGGTTTTCTTGTTTATAGGTTCTTGACAAGTTGAAGGTTCTTAACCTTAGTGACAGTGCTCACCTTGATGCTACGTGCGACTTTTCTGCATTTCCAAGAATGGAGAAATTGGTTCTCAAAGGCTGCACGAACTTGGTTAGGATTCCAGAGTCTTTCTTGGGGTTAAGGAAGTTGATCTTTTTAGATATGAGAAGTTGCGGTTTGCTGGAGCTGCCAGATTCCATTTCACATCTGAGTTCACTTAAGATGCTTGATCTGTCAAATTGCCACAGCCTGGAGACACTTCCACCTTCAATCTATCAGATGGGTGCTCTTGAAATCCTTAGGCTCTCTAAATGTGGTAAGATCAGAACATTCCCTGAACTTCTGAAGGAAAAGAGGTCCACCACATCGGCAGAAAAAGTGAAAGGTTTGGGGTCCTTGAAGGAGCTGCTCCTTGATCGTACTGCCATTAGCGTTTTGCCCGATTCCATTAGATACTTGCAGAAACTTGAGAAGCTAGATGTCTCATGGTGCCACAAACTTAAGCAGTTACCGATTGAAATTGGTGAACTTCATTCGTTGACTTCTCTACATTTGAAAGGTACAAAGATGTCAAGACTACCAGAATCCATGGGGCAGTTGAGGAATCTCAAGGAATTAGATTTGAGAAATTGCCCACTACAACCGACAATACCTTGTTCTATCTTCAATTTAAAAGACATAAGAATCGTGAAATTGGATAAGAGCAATGTAGTAGGCAAGGAAGATCCTGTCTGGTCTCTACAGAAGGTTGAGATTTTTGGTGGGGGAAACAGGAAATCTACTTACAATTGGAGTCTTTGTAAATAGAAATGGCACTGATCTTTAGAGTTCACTTTACATCTCTACAATAAAGCGACGGTCAGCCTCTTGGCATTGGTTGCTCATAGATGCCATTGAGCTTGTTCTACGAGTGGAAGCTTTCCAACTAAAATCAGTACCAAGATCAAGCTGAATTTGTTTATGATGGACTTTTGAATTAAACTATGAGAAACCACTTTTTCAAGTTGAACCAATTTTAAACTTCACAACCACAACACGTGATTCGCATGAATAAACTACCACCATTCAGTTTTAAATTGCAGGTTATTCCAACATCTCCATGGAGAATGGACGACTTAAATAATGTTTGGGAATCAAACACGTCTGTAATTAAGGACAGAATCATTGCGACAGGTATGAGGACAAAGGTGATGAAGCCAACACGGATTGGGTGCTTAAAAGTATTCTAATTAAATCTGTCTGGTCATGTTCTAAATAATGTTTGGGGGATCAAGCACGCTTACAAGAGCAATAGTCGAGCTTCCTCACGTGCACCTGATTATTTGCCTGAACAAGCCTGAATTTTTGCATGCTAGAGAAAAAGTGAACACAAGACATGGCCTATTCTCTGCCTAGCAGAATAGGTATTATGTAGGTCCACTATGGACTAGACTCGGGTCACCTAAGGGGTGTATTAGGCTAGATATGGACTAACTTGGGTAAGTTGAAGATGGTTTGGTCATAGTTTAGGTCTGGTTAAATCGGGCCGGTTAGGTCTGGTTGCAAGTGGTTTCAGCTAATGATAGGATTTACTTGACTTGGTTAAGATTTGTGTGAAAGACAAGGGTTAGTTGTTTACTTCGGTGGTGACAAGGTAGGTCGAATGAGGAGAGTGCAACTAGGATCTGGTCTATGAAATTGACTCGATCTGGTGGTTAGTATATTCAACTATGTCTGCGGCTATGTGGTTTGGTTTAAATCAGGAGAGTGCAACTAGGATCTGGTCTATGAATTCAATACAGAACAGGTCTGAAAAGCGATATAATTCTGATGTATATAGTTTGATTACGTTGGCCAGAGGTAGGTTTTGGGCTGTGATTAATTTGGACGATCTGGTGGTTGGTTGGGTGGAAAAGGGATCCCTGATCGGTTGAGGCAGCAAGGTCGACAAGCACAGTGCAGATTCTTTAAGATTCAATGAATATCCAGCAATGCAAACCAAAACAATGGGTAGCAACAAAACTTAGGTGTGCACAAACAATTCACAACAATCAAATCTATATGCGCTCTCAAACTGATGTTCTTGTAACAATTCTAAGGAATTTTGATCAAATGGACTTGCTAACCATGTCCAAGTGTAAATGCAGATTCGTATGAGTATATAAAGACTGATATATGAATTTGGGTCAATCAGGGCAAATGTTAGTTCAAATTGGACTTAAAACCCGCACTGGACCAAGTAAATAAGTATGGGTTCTAAAATGTAAAACATGGTTAGATCAGGCTCATTGTATTGAACTTTGAATGTGTTTGGGCTCAGGCTTTATGGAACTCTCTGTTCAAGGCTTACTAGGGACCTAGAAGGCCAAATGCGGTGGTCGTGCCTTCTGTGGCCACAGTGTTGACTCGATCATGAGGTGAGCGCCTCTATGTGAACTTGATTGAATCTCCTCTTAATAAAGTATCTGATTTGATCTTTTGTAGTCGAGATCTAGATCTCTCCTGTAAATGTTCAACATGTACCATTTAGATCTCTAGCTGCATGGAAAATGCTATTGAAATATAAATGTCTGGTCCGTCCCGAAGATGTCATGTCTCAGAAAGACTTTTTTGGAAAGACGCCATTCTTCACCTCATCACGTCCACACGGTCTATGGAGAGGTTCATTATTGTCATAAAGAAAAAGGGGAAAAAAAGGAAAAGAAATTTATGGAGTTTAAGGGGAGCCGGTAATGCGTGCCTCCTATTTTAGCGGCCCTCGGCCGAACTGATTGCAGTCCCAAGAAGTTTGGTAACTGATTGAGAAGGCCATGGCTGGTTCACAGTGTTGTGAGAACCCTCCTTCTCTTCACCCAAGCTATGGGCAGGGAGGGGTGGAAACCCTGGCGGGCATTAAGTTTTATTTCTCTGGCTCTCCCTCCACCAACAAGGCAATCATCTTGGTCTCTGACATCTTCGGTGAGTGCCAAACTCTCTCTCTCTCTCTCTCTCTCTCTCTCTCTCTCTCTCTCTCTCTCTCTCTCTCTCTCTCTCTGTGTGTGTGTGCTTGCGTGTTTGTGTGTGATGCCTGGATTCCTTTCCCTTTGTCTAATTTGATGGCGGTTCGATTCTAACTTCTCACTTACCATTCATTTGGCGAACATGAATAATTTTCAAGCTGAAGCTAAATTAATTCCGTATTCGCAAACATAGATTCTGTTCCTATTCGTATTTCAATGAAGTTTTAGTTCAATTCGTATTTCAATGAGTGTTGCCGCTTTTAAATCAATGCAAAGTTCGGTGTCACTTGCACTCACTTGGTAGTCAACTCGACCGACTCTTTTGATAATCACTTTTATGGTGACCCAGATTCAAACCAAAATATTATCCAAATCAAAATCCAGGCAATTTGATTTAATATGGAAAATAGGATGCCGTCAATTATAGAGTTGAGTTGGATCTAGATTGAAGTAAGTGTCTCTCGTGATTTCAACTCGGACTTGTTTCGTTCGTACAAGACCAAATCAGATCCCTACTTCAAACAAATGCAGTTTGATGGTTTCAAACGTGAGACCCCCAAGTCCACCATCAAGACCACGCAGAACGTCAATACCATGAGTGGAACTTGTCAAGTTGCTAGAACAATTACTTCTATTTCTTGCCACAAAAAGCACAGTAGCAGTAAATGTATTATGCACATAATATCTTGCGCATATTCTTCAAAATATCACACGCTTAAGGGTGTAACACAGCCCAGTCTTTCTCCGGCATGAACGAGCTCAACTTAACCCGTTAAAGAGATGCTTTGTTCGAGTTTGATCAAGCTTTAATCTTTAGGCTTGAGCTCAGCTCACGAGAGCTGACAGAGTTCAGCAACAAAATCGCCTTTTCCTTTTGGGATTTACTTTCGTATATGTGTGTGGATCTTATGAAGAGAATATGGGAAACAAGCTTGGGCATTGTATGCTAACATGACTAGCTTTTCTTTGAGGCATAAGGAAGGCTGATCGAGTGAATGAAACTACTGAAGCAGAACTAGTTTGTAGTTGGTGCTGGTGCTTTTTTTCTGGTTAGGACCACTTGTAAATTTAGAAATTTTGCTCGAATAACTTGCAAATTGCAAAATGATATTCTTAACAAAATGCAGCACTAGTTCTAGGTGTATATTTGTGCATCTTTATGTATTGCCTCATTTATTCTGTTGCATAATGACTTTGCATTCCTTTCCTGCTTGCAGGATTTGACGCCCCCAACTTGAGGTAACCAAATTCTCTTTTTGGAGCTCAAGGAGTTGCTAGTGAAATTCTAGAAATTGATACCCTGCTACTTTTGGAAATTGTTCTTTTGTACATTTATACGAATTATGTCATTTAGTTATTTCTTTGATATTAAAGTTGTGATGTTCGAATTTCTATTTTTGGATGAACTTTATTCTCACAAGCAAGTCTCTATTGGAGTTTCATAGGAAGCTTGTAACATGTGTGTTGTTTCTGGTTTCTTCAAAATGCTTCCATTTTTCAAACTTCTGTTTGTAGTATCTGATTGACTTATGCTGCTATTCTCGTGCTACTTACTGATCTGATCCATTTGTGTACTAAAAGGTCACAGATTTATATCTTTATCCAATGATTTTCTGTCAGATGTTTCATGGTCAAATGTTTATACATGGAAGAATTGCCTCAATGAGATCTGACGTGTGTTTCTTCACCACAGCTTCTTACAAATGCGAGAGACTCAATAAGATCTGGTGTTAATTTTTCGGTTGGTAACATGTGGCAGTCTGGTTTTTTTGATGAATGTTATACCTTTTCTTTATTAAGATGCACAATCTGTGCAAGTACCTGAATTCTAGGTGATTATGACTACTTATATGAAAGGTAATCAATGAACATGTATCCGCTACATTTTCTTGCTTGATTGTCTAATAAATGAAGATTCAATATAATGTAGTAAAATAGTGAATTATTGTATAAGTGGAACGTATGTTATAGTTATTTCAGTCAAAAAGAGTGCCTTTTGGTTTGCTTCTGCGTTGTTCTTTCTACCTAACATATTCGAATTTTAATTTTCATTGTTATGCACCTTTGGACCTGCCATATTGAAGGAGGACATTCTCTTTATTTGGCAAATTTATGTTTTTGCAAGATCCTATGCATTCTGAACTCTCTCACTCTAAAATTTGATACAGCTTCATTCTGAATTGTTCCTTATGCATCAATAGTAGCACAGTAAACTTACTGGGAAATTCGTTGGTGCCTCTTTGATTGTGGTGATCTAATCAAACTCTAATCTTTACAATTTATATGGCCTGAAAAGGAAACTTGCTGACAAAGTTGCTGAAACTGGATTCTTTGTGATTGTCCCTGACTACTTCTATGGAGATCCCTATGTACCAGAAGGTGGTCCTATTGTTGAATGGCTAAAGAATCATGGTCCGGTAAGTACTATACTATTTTCATCTACTAACAGATCGTGCATATTTTCCCCCCTCTTTTTGGTGTGTACTTATTTCTAATTTGAGGTAATCGTTAAAGTGTGTATTCATCATATGTACTCGTGTCACATTTAATTAAAATGCTTCTCGCTATGAGTTTTTATCAATAATTTTGCATTTCATGTACTAATATAATTGCTTCATTATTGCCTTCTTAATCTTATGTGGCATTTGCAAATTATGGGAGCACTTTTGCAGTTTCCCATTTGTATTTTCATCAACTGTATTGACGTAATAATCAAGTAGATACACTTTATGGTAGAGATTCTGCTTAATTACACATAAAATTTGGTAATAACATATAGCTGGAGATGTTTATGATCATTAATAAAAAATCATGCAGATATAAACAGACCTCTTATATTGCCATTTCACTGGTTTGACGTGATTGATGATCTGATGGCTCGGAGTCAGCAAGTTCTGGCAATCAAAGTTTGAGGAAGGTCTAGACTGAGCCACTCACATTGTTCCTGGTTTTTGTGCTCAGGTTATAGGCTAGAGAGATTTTAAGAGGAAGGTCCTTCCCAGGATAGATCATGAACCCTTGTAACTCGACTTACAATGGATCAGACTTTTGGTCTAAAGCCAGAAACAAACTTACATTATTCATCTTTCTTTGGAATGTGATTTTTATCTTTTTTGTTTTCCTTCTACTTTTGATGCAGATCATAAGTAAAAGTTTTACCCCTTACAGGACAAAGGATTTGAGGACACCAAGCCTTTTATTGCAGATTTGAAAAGCAAAGGGATATCATCTATAGGGGCTGCAGGTTTCTGCTGGGGTGGTGAGTTGAATACTTCAAATTGTTAGACATCAGTTATAGATTAATATTATGCCTGTGCACTCACTAATGCAAGTCCCTGTACGGATAAACTTCATGATTTACAGCAAAGGTGGTTGTGGAATTAGCGAAGACTAATGATATCCAAGCTGCAGTTTTGTTGCATCCCTCACTTGTCACTGTTGATGATATCAAGGGTAAGTTCAACAATCAAGCTTTCTTCTCTTCAGAAAGAGGAACTTGAGTGAAATTAGTACCCATCAAGTGTGAAGCGTCTCTGACATCATCCTGTTTCTGTTCCAGAGGTTAAAGTTCCTCTTGCAATACTGGGAGCAGAAATCGATAAGGTATCACCACCTGAATTGGTGAAACGGTTTGAGGAGATTCTGTCTGCAAAAATTGAGGTAAAAGTTACCTTTTTAACTTTAACTGGGAGGTTTCATATAATGATCAATCCGAATACATTTTTCACTATTTTAATGGGAAACATATGAAGTATATGGTTATATTGTAATCACGTGTTTGTTCTAGATGTTGATCTTCTTGATAATCATACATGGGCAGTTGAGAAATTTTGGCCAAATGGTTATTTTTCTTGATTTGTCCTTTCCTCTAATTTACCTCTGAGTAAAGGCACGTTGATAATCCTCTAATTCAGTTCCTTAATAGAATTCTTGTTAAGCTGATTAACTCAAGATTCAGTGGTGAGAAAGTACTGACTTGCTATAAGAGAGTAAATAATCGCAGAATGAGATCAATAGGTTTTCTCTTGGGAATTAGTCGTTATAGATTCAGCTTTGGCCGTGCATTTCATAGAATCTTCTTGTAAATGGGTCTGTTCCAGTACATTATAGCATTGCACATGAACCCACAGGACTCATTGCTACATCCTGGTACTTAAATTCAGCGACCAATATCTCATTACAGATTAATTTCGATGAACTGTCACAAAAAGTGACTGATTACCATGAAAAGATGAACATCTCAATCATTGTGACTTGAGCGCATAAAACCCCAAGGGAAGCACGAAAAGCAGCATGCTGCTTCAGCCTTCGACTTATGTCGAGGGATGACGAAAGGTATAGAACTCATCGAGTTATACAGTCATATAACCAACCCTCTAGCGGATTGATCGCCATTGTTCTCCAGGGCTATTCTCCATGAGTTTCTGGTACTGAAGATGCCACCCACATGCACCTCTGTAATATTCTCAGGGAGGTTGCCGAGAGTATCACATCAAAACACTTGGAGGATTAGTATCTCTTGCTAAGCCATTTATATTTGTTTCCCTTTCTCTTTGACATTACGTAAGTTTGCTTTGACTGCTGCAATATTTTCCTTCCGCGTGAGTAGGATTTTATTATGTTCCATCTCTTTGAAATACTTGTACGGGAAAAGGCTTAGTTGTTGTTGTTGTTGTTGTTGTTTATTTCTTTGAAATACTTCCATTTCATTTGATTAAAAAGAGTTTAAGATGGAAGCTTCTTGTCACTGTGTGCAGGTCGATAGTGTTGTCAAGATCTTCTCAGGGGTCGCACATGGCTGGACGGTTAGATACGACACAAACGATGAAGCGGCTGTGAAGAATGCAAAAGAAGCACACAAGGGCATGATTGAATGGCTCAGTAAATATGTATGACTGAAACTTCATTTAACTAGCAAACGTATGGATTATTAGGTTTCAGCTTAAGTAATGCATGCTTGAGAACAATGTTCTCAATGCTATGGGTCTTTAGAATTTGTTGTATGGATCCTTTTATGTTGGGAATGGTTTTGTGCTAGAAAGCAAGTACATTTAGGTCAACAAACACCAAAGCCCCTTGAACGTAGGCAAAAAGTGTATTTGATTACAATAACTTAGAAACTTGAATACCAAATTTCAACTGGAGAAGTGCATGTTAAACTGGATTTATCGGCAATGACGACAAGAATCATGGAGCAACAACCCCAAGCTTCTCTTTTAGTAGCGTCATGCAGGATATCAATGTCCCCATATGGAGAAAGTTGCACATATCTCATCATGGGACAACATAGTTCCCAGAGGAGAAGAAAAAAGTTAATCTGCAAAATCTTGCTCCTGCAGTTCAATATCATGACTTCACGAATATCGAAAGATTTGTCTGCATAAACAATAGAATGGTGTTTCAATACTTAAAATGAAAATTAAATTATAAATTGTCACGAGAAAAAAAAAAAGGTACTAACATAAGGATGAGACATCCGGTCTTCGTAACAAAGGAGCTGAATTTCATAAAGGCATGTTATCAATGGTTTTCTTGGTTTGCTTATAGAATCAGAAACAAAAAAATTCTCTAGATGTTTTCAGCCTTGATCATAACAAATGACCAACGGGAAGATTGTTACTCCTCTTTCCTTTTTTTGTAAATTTCCTTGAAGAACTGAGTCAAGTCCTCAACTAAACTTTCTGGATAGCTAGTATGAGGTTTGGATGAAGCAATCACCTACTAGAGGAAAAATCAGAAGAAAAGGAAGCATTCAACTCTAAAATTGATTAACTGGTTCAGGAATCACATCGAAATTACAGGGAAACAAAAGAAGCAAAACCAATATAGCCTCCATTGGAACACGGTGAAAAGCTCTAAGCCCCACTCCTGGACCAAGTAACAAATCTTACACGTATACTCCACAGAGATCAACTCGCATTAGGTAGGATGCCTAATGATTTCTCTTCGACACCACAAACTTGTGAAAAGAAGCAAAACGAAGTGCCGTTTTTGGCGCCCAGCAGTCCCGCACACCGTGCCACACACAATCGGTAGAGGAGAACGAACGCTTAGTCCCCGATTGGCGGTCTTCAACGGAAAATAGCAGGGACTTTGTGGCGCCGATGTGCCCTGTCAGGCCTCTCACGCAAACACCCTTCTAAGCGCTTTTGGCAAACTAATTATGAGGATTGTGATTCTCAAGGCATTTATTTTTTAATTGGGAGTGGGCCTGATCTAGTGGGAGAAGGCTTAGTTGTATGATCCTGAGGATTGTGATTCTCAAGGCATCTATTTTTTAATTGATAGTAGGAGTGGTTTTAAGAAGACAATTGATTCAACCTATCTTTATTTGACGGTAGTTATAAACCACCATTTGTGAGGCATGAACTTACGGATGCTAGAAATTCGATTGCCTTGTTCCCAACAGAGATCAAAAAGTCCTGGTAAAAGTTCTCTCTCTCTCTAGTGATCATGTGCTTGAGTAATACCCATATCTTTGTTATTTTCTATCCCCTTTTTCTTTTTTGATATTTACTTTCATGTATGTGTGTAGTTTTCTGAAGAGGTGCTATGTTTTGGAATATGGGCAAAAAACATCTGCGTTGTACTCTAGCATAATTCTATTTCTTTTCCTATTTTGGATACATAACTCTAGCTTTTCTTCGAGGCATTGGAAGGGGTAGAATGAACGAAACTACTGGAGCAGAATTTTACAACTTTTGCACAACAAACTTGCAGTTGATGCTGGCGTTTGGTTTATTCTCCTGACTGAGGCTGGTATGAAGTTAGGATGAAGCAATTACCAACTAAAGGAAACACCATCGAATAAAAGAAAGCATTCAACTCTACAATCGATTAAATGTTTCAGAAATCACATTAAAACTACAGGGAGACGAATCTCTTGGAAAAACAAAACCATTACTGTTTGTATTAGCATTATCTGAAACAAGTGAATGAGGCCCTGTTGTATTAGCTACCGTATATTCTTTTTGGCTTTTCACTTGCTATCAGTAAAGTGCTTCCAGTAGCTACAACCCTTTCCAATTTTCAATAAACACAGGACCATATTTGTACTAAGAAAGTGTTAAATGTAATAGGATCACAGACCACAAGGGCGTGACTGAAGGTTATGGAATGGCACAGGCCACTAGGACCCGTTGCCAGCTCCCAATGCCTCTCTTTGGGAGCTGGCCTCAACTAGGCCGTGAACAACATGAAATTCAAAACTTTTGCCAACTACGCATCCATTTGAATTTGACTTCAATATTCTCTTTATGGAGTTTAACTCTACCCCATGTAAGGGATAACCCTTGCATTGCCGGTCCCAAGCCCGGATAAAGGAGGTGGGTTGTGTTAGGCTTCCGACAATCAACGTAAAACCTCGTCGGATTTTTATAACATGAATTCTGCTAACATGGTATACGATAGGGATATGTAGAAATAAAGAATTCATGTAGTTGACCCCGTCTAGTATGGGAAAAGGCTTAGTTGTTATTATTCTTTTTATGGAGTTTGAATATTTGTCAAGGATGCATCTTTTGAATTGGTTTCATCATCCTCTTTATGGCGTTCAAATATTTGTCAACGGAATACTCAAGAAGTGATAACCTACGTGAAGTATCTTGTTTAATCCTTCTATATAAGAATCAAATGAAACAATGGCATGTTTAATATGCTAGGGCTGCAACACCCGGTTAAACTGTTAAACAAATGAAGCATCCACCGGAGCTGGTAAAAGGTGGAAACTAACACCTGCATAGGCAACAGAGACTTAACCAAGGGGATACCAAGTTAAAATTCTACTAGAGATGAATTTTCGCCAACCTAATCATGGAGAGCAAGCAAAAATGATCAAGACAACTGAAACAAGTCATTCATCCAAACAATAACAAGATTTTTTTTCCTAAACTACAGAAGGAAGAAACTCACAAGGTATACAGATATTTTCTTGGATCCAATAGAGCTATGCAAAAATACTTAAGTGAAGGCCTCCATTCTCGTGGTATGTCCTTCAAACAAAAGTAAGACCAAGAACTTAGCTTTGCAAGATCACCGGTAGCAGATTCCTCTCCTTTAGCGTCCAACATCTGAAGGTCGACAGTTGTTTGAACACCAAAAGACTAGCCTCATCCACCTTGATTCTACCCGGTGTCCCTCTCAATGCTCTATAATTCGTCGCACCCCAACGTCTAGTATCATAGCCGTTGGGGGTTGGTTGCAGTCAGCCCCCTCTTTCCTCCGCTCACTACTTCACTCTTTTTCTCTATAAATATTCTTGTAAATCATTGTAAATTTAAGCCTTTCGTGGCTAGTGAATAAAGATTATTTATTAAAGTTTATTTTGTTTTCGTTATCTTGTTCGTATCCACTTGTTGCTCTCGGTTATAGCCTTTTTCTAAGGCTTCGTGATTGTTACATTGTGAAGCTATCCGTTCATCAATCTTCCACAATTATATTGAAGTATTGCCTTCATTACATGGTATTAGAGTCATTTTTTGATCGTGAGAGTATTGTTTATTGCTTCGGTAAGCGTGCTAATTATATTTTGTAATGTTCGTCACTTCGGGAAACGTGCTGATCGTATTTTGTAAGTTTACGTCGTTAGTTTCTTTCTCGTTGAAATATAGATGATAAAAGGGGTTTCAATTTTCATCTAACATCTTCAAACTATAAAACATGGGCCCAATCTATAAAAAACTAATTGTATTTCAAAAATTTATGGGGCTATGTAAGTGGTTCGAAAGTAGAACCCTCTATCAATCTCAAACTTGAACAAAAAGAGGAATATGAAGGAGGTCATAGAACAATCCTATGTGTGCTCATGAATAATGTAAACGAATATCAATTCCTAAGAAGTCTCCGGGAAGAATTTGAAGGGGTAAGATCATCGCTCACTCATAGAAAACCTTTTCTTACAAAAGAAGAGATTTGTACCGATCTTCAAATAGCAGAAATAAGAATGAATGAAGCAAGACTTCAAAAAGACACCGCCTTGGTCGCATCAAAACCTGGAGCAAATATGAAGGCTTACCGATCTCCTCGTTTCAAAAGTGAAGAATGAAGAAAAGCAACTTGAAGCTCAAATGAAGGAAAAAGTAATTGTTGGTGTGGTTTGCTCCTCTTCAACAAAAGAAACTCAAGGTATGATCTCTGATTTTTTATTCGGGTGTTTTATTTCATATGACATGTAATGAACATATCTTAAAATCATGTGTTCAAAAACCCTTATCATGTGTTTATATGGCGGATGGTACACAATTAAATGTTGATAAAGTTGGTGACTTGCAAAACAAGAATTTTGAAGTTTCCAAAATTAGTGTTGTTCCAAAACTAAATTTGAACTTACTTTTTATATCCTAAATTTCTGATAAAAATTGTGTTATAACCTTTTTATCTACCGAATGTATTGTACAGGACCGCCTCTCGAAGAACGTGATTAGGCGTAGCCATAAAAAGGGCGAACTTTACATTATGGACTATAGGATATGTTAACGTTTTGATAAATGATGCCCTTTTATGGCACAAGAGACTTGGACATCTTAATGCTCAAAAATTGTATCAATGTCCTCTTGGAATGAAATTTAAGGAATATTTTTCTTGCAAAGATTGTGTTCTTGGTAAAATGCAACATCTCTCATTTTCAAACAAAATACATGTTACAACAAGACCCTTCAAAATAATTCATTCGAATGTATGAAGTCTGGCACCTATTTTATTTAAAGGAGGTATTTTCTATTATGTTATTTTTGTAGATGATTTTGTTAGGTATACATGGATATATCTTTTAAAAGCAAAATTCGATGTCTTTCAAAATTTTGTTATTTTTTATAACATTGTAAAGAATAATTTGATTTCGAAATCAAAATTTTTAGATCGGATTCGGGAAGAGAGTTTATCAAAGGATTTTGAAAACCATCTTAATAAGTTTGGGATTATACATCAAACTTCTTCTTCTAACATTCCGCAACAAAATGGTGTTTTCGAACGAAATCATAGACATATTTTGAAAACTATAAGAACTTTGCTTTTGTCAAGCGATGTTCCTAAAAATTTTTGGGCAAAAGCTATTATGACTGCAGTCTATTTAATTAATCGGATGCCCTGTTTGGTTTTACAAAATATGTCTCATATAAAAAAACTTTTTAAAGTTTTTCCTAATTATTTCAGATTGCGTATTTTCGGATGTAAATGCTTTGTTTATAGTGATAAAGATGATAAATTATCATCTCGGGCCATAGAATATGTCTTTCTAGGATATGGAATAACCAAAAAGGGATATAGGTGTTATGATTGTAAAAATGATAAGCTTTATGTTTCTCGAGATGTTAAATTTTTTGAAAATGAATATATTTTTAAAAGCATGGATGATGATAGCTCTATTAATGACTCCTCCTACTCATTCTTGAATGATATTTTAGGTGAAGAGATAATTCATGAAGAAAATGATCTTGATGAACCTATGATTTCTAGACATTCTATTACTCTCTTTGATCAACATTACAATAGGAGATCTATGCTTATTACTAGAAGGTCAAATCGTGATTATAGACCTCCTGAAAGATTTGTCTCATATGATAGTTTTTCACCAAGACATAGAGTTTTAGTAACAAATATTTCAGCTATAAAGGAACCTAGAACCTTTAAAGAAGCTTAATTATTACAAGAATGGACTCATACAATGAATGAAGAGTTGGATGCTTTGTTTAGAGCTCAAACTTGGGATATAGTCTCTAGACCATCAAACAAAAAGACTATAGGTTGTAGGTGGGTTTATAAAATCAAGACTAATGGTGATGGCTCACTAGATCGTTATAAAGCTAGATGTTGCCAAGGGTTATTCTTAAGAATATGAAATTGATTATGAAGAGACCTTTGCTCATATAGATAGAATGACAACTGTTAGAACACTTATAGCTATATGTATCATTCATCGTTGGAATATCTGTCAGTTAGATATTAAAAATACTTTTTTGAATGGTTGGTTGAAGGAAGAAGTATATATGAAGCCACCTCCTGGTCTCAATCTTCCTAGAAACCAAGTTTTAAAACTCAAAAGAGCTTTACATGGTCTCAAAATGGCTCCCAAGACTTGATTTGATAGAATGATTGAATTCATGACATTGCATGACTTTACTATATGTTATATTGACACAACCCTATTTATAAGAAAATCTTCTACATGTATTGTTATCCTTTTGCTCTACGTCGATGATATGATTATTATAGGTAGTGATGACACAGGTATCCAACAAATCAAACAAGAACTTGGTAATGTATTTGAAATGAAGGATCTTTGTCAACTTTCCTATTTTCTTGGCATTGAGGTAACTCGTGATGATAGAGGTTTCTTTTTATCACAAACTAAGTTTACTAATAATGTTATTCTTAGATCAAGTATTACAGATGATAAAGTTGTTGCGACACCAGAAGATGCGCTTAGTTGATGGTGAACTTCTGAGGGATCCCACACCTTATCGATAGATGGTTGAAGCACTCACATATCTCACCATAACACAACCTGATATTGCTCATGTTGTTCATACTGTAAGTCAGTTTCAGCATACACCCACCTCAGTGCATATGAGTGTTGTTATGAGGATTGTTCGTTATATTCGACAAACCTCAACTAAGGGAGTATTTTTATCTTTCTCCTCGTTACTTCAGTTGCTTGCATACACTAATACTGATTTAGGTGGTGATGTGAATGATAGGCACTCTACTACCGGATATTGCATATTCCTTGGTCACTCACTCATTTCACGAAGATGCAAGAAACAATAAAAGGTGTCTCTTTCGTCCACTGAAGTAGAGTATCGTGCAATGGCCAACACTACTACAGAACTAACTTGGCTGCGACAACTACTTCAAGACTTGGGCATACAACTGGAAGCTTCTCCAATAATGTTTTGCGACAACAAAAGTGTTATGTATATAGCCAACAACCATACCTTTCATGAGCGCACAAAGCATATAGAGATGGATTGTCACTATATTCATGAAGAGCATCTACAAGACAACTTGACACTACAGTTTGTAAAATTAGAATATTAACTTGCAAATGTGTTCACCAAGTCCTTACCTGCCCCTTAGTTTCAATCTTTAATTGACAAACTTCAAGTCATAGAGCTGTCAGTTTGAGGGGGAGTGTTAGGAAAATGGAACTGGGCCTCTCTAGCCTGGCTGGGCAGGCCTTGGCCCACTGGACCATCAGGGCCAGGGGGACCACTAGCCGTTGGGGGCCCACTCTTTCCTCCCCTTATTACTTTACTCCCTCTCACTCTCTTTCACTCTTTTTCTCTATAAATAATCTTGTAAATCATTATAAATTTAAGCCTTTCGTAGTTAGTGAATAAAGATTATTTATTCAAGTTTATTTTGTATTCGTTATCTTGTTCGTATGCACTTATTGCTCTCGGTTATAGCCTTTTTTCTAAGACTTCGTGATTGTTATATTGTGAAGTTATCCGTTCATCAATCTTCCGCAATTATATTGAAGCATCGCCTTCATTACAGAAACCTACTCGAAGCATGTCATGATTGTCATCTCCTCAAGAAATTCATGAAGCCTGTATACAATACGTATATTATTGACTGCACGGTACCTCATTGACCGATTGGATATAAAATAGAGCTCGATACTTGTACATACCAAAATGTATTCTGTCAAGGCTCCTGTTGGGAAGGAATTCATAGACAAGAAGACTTTCAGCACCAGAGAGACTGCATCCGAAAAACCTCACGATGTTTTTGTGATGAGCGTGACTAATAATGTTTATTTCATTATAAATCTCCTGACCTCGACTTTTTATGTTGCAAAACAATCTCTTCACTGCAATTTCTCTCCCATCAGGCAAACTGTGTTAAGTAAAAAATAAAGTAGTATAACCAACAACTTTGTTTGTTATTTATAAGTTAAATTTCAGGCACCTTTTAACATTTATTCAGCTGAAAAAAATAAAATTCTTCCTTGGACACAAACATAAACTCTTCGGGTGGTGCTCGTAGAGTTCGATGTTTGTGCCGTGTTTTGTACTATCAGTGGGAATGACACCTTGCCGTGTGTAGCACCGGGATCCAAACGCAGCACAATGTGATCTGTGAATCATGATCTGATACCAAACCACGTATCTGTCATGAAATTGTGTAAATGTGAGATCCAGGTGCTACATCTTGATCTCACTTATCACCCGGATTTCACCTTAATTAGGCATCTCAATGTCCATTCGGGTTGTTCGCTTTGAATGATGCTCATGAGGCTGTGATCCAACTATGGCAGCCATCTTCTCCCTAGAGATCGCAACCCTAACCCACCCCGCTCATTAGGAGAGGAATAGGGATAGGTCTATTATACAGGACAGGTTGAGGTCAGGTTTATGGTAAACCTGCTTTAGAGCATTGTCAATGTTAATTAACTTAATATACATCACCTTCCATTTCTTTAATGATGGATCACTCTCCCCTCACTTCTAAATAGATGTAAGAGGCGAGGAAGAAAAGCGAAACACTAAATAAGGTGAGATGTTTGAATATTACCATAGTTCCTTTGCCATTTAATTAAGATTCTACCAATGAATGTCTCTATGACCATATCTCATCAAATTAATTTGATATATAATTACCTAGTTCGTTTGATTAAATGCACTAAATTACCTTTTTTAAGAAAATAAAAATGTGGTTCACAACAACCTTTGCGGGTCAATTGTGGGTCAGGTGTGGCTTTTGAACCCTGGGTAAAGCGGGTGTAAAGGTTTTCTTCAAGCAGGTTCGGTTGGGGTACTGATCCTCTCAGTTTATAGCAGTCCTTGAGTCATCCCTCTTATTCATATAAAGGGCTTTATGTGGCAATGAACGGCTTCAGATATAAGCCTCTGAAAACTATCCTATTGGGAAAGCAAGCTGAGCTTAACCAGACCCAGTTACATTCCACCTATCATTGACCCCATTACTGGCTATCAGAGTCACTGCTCTACCACCACAATGTGCATTAGATTGGCCACTTTTAAAACTCGCATTGCAGACATAACTTTGCTTTGCACGTAAATATTTTCATCAACATTCTGTTCATTAACTCTCTTAATCAGGATGGTTAACTTTAACAATCTTGGCGTCACAGCTACAAGAGCAGATAATAAGCAGCAAAAGAGGACCATGCATTGGTTCACTACCATCGTGTGGCAACTAAATTTCCCATGAGGCCTCCACCAATCTCATAGTGCTTTACATTTGAAAATCCAACTTCCTCTGCCATTTTCTCTTGATCTCGTCCTGCAACACAATTCTGAATTGCTCAAGATAGAAATTTTATAATAGGAATCTTAAGATGATGGCAAACAGATTTCAGGATAATACCTCAGATGATCCATTCTCTAGGAAAACAATTGCAAATAAGTTTGTTAGGAGAAGGAGAAGAAACCATCGGTCCCTTCTTGGGGAACAGAAAACCAACCTGTCAAGAACTCTGCAATAGAACTTCTCAAGTATGCGTATTCCTCTCCAAGTCCGTATCCATTTCCCACAGGCACCACAATATTGTCTATGAGCCACCCCTTGAAGGATGAAGAGACGCTTTGAGAATACATATTATCCTCTCGAGCATATATAATGACAAAGAATGCCAACTTGAAGTATCAATTACATGAACTGATTTAATGGGAAGAAACAAGACAGGCTCCATATTTGTGGATTATCTCAAGGAAAGAAATCCATTACATGTTGACTGATGAGATAAATAGATAGATTTCATCCATTTTCTGTTTTCTTGGAAATGCAGCATTTGACCAGTTTCAATTAGTTATCATCATAATATGACTGAATCAAGAATCAACTAGAATGAACAGGAAAATCTGGTTTACAACCTGAAGGAAATCAAGAGATGTGTCGGTACTCTTGTTAAAATCCAAAATGGACACCTTTGAGCCTGCAATAGAGTAAGCTCATTTTTCTCAATGCGAAAAAGTTACCTGCAAGAAAAGATTATTATTAATACAGATGAAATTTTGAAGGAACCTTTTCTGAGAACCCGATAGATTTCCTCAAATGCTCTGTGCTTATCTACCAAATTATGAAGTCCATAGCCAATCGTAACAGCATCAAAGGATGCATCCTCAAATGGGAGATCAAGGACATCACCTTCAATCCACCTACAAGTAGGCAATACTTGAAAAAGTGATTTCTCTACATCTTGGCAAACCATAAAAGCTGAGAGGTGTACAAACTAACCCTCTAGAACATGACGCACATATCATCAAGTGAGCCAAGAGTTTGAACAATACCAGCACAAAGATACTGGAATAACATTAGTTCATAGTTTTGGATACATCCAACCAATATACGAAAATTAATTAGGTAGACTACAAGACGTGATCTAAGCTCCTGTATATTTTTTTTATATCTGCTAAGCGGTTACTAATAGAGTGGAAATTCATTCTGGGTAAAGTTCCTTTACACAAATACCGTCCTAGAATACTGCAAATTCCTAGAGGAGAAGCTATATACCTACATATGGATGTACAAAAACATCGATGTTCCATTTAGGCTACACATTGATTTATATTAGAATTTGCTCAACTTCTAGAAAGCAAAACAAAAGGTATAACATCATGACTCAAAAGCAACACTTCGTATGGGGCAACGCACGTCTTCAAAAGTGGGGGCACAGTGCCATCACGGTTATCATTTTATACATGTGCAACAGCCTCATTTACTACAAGCATTGACATAGGTATAGTGCATGAAGTAGTCAACTTTTTGATACCTCCAATGGCAATTAGTTGCTTCCCACACAGGTTTCATCACATTGCTGCAGCCTAGCCAATGGCTTCAGCTCATACACTGAACTATAAATGTCTACAAAGAATATAGGAAAGACTCAATCAACTTTAGACATACAGTGTTGTCAAATTCCATTTATTTCCATCTTGTTCATCATGGAAGTGACGAACTGGTTTCCTTTGAAATGATTAAGGAACCAATATAATCATCAGATTGTCATAGAATCCCAAATATCTATGAAAGTAAGGAACTCAAGAATGGCATAAACTTCACAATCCTTGTTGTGACCTCAAAAGGACTTATGCTTAGAGTGAGGTCTCTCCCATGGTCTTTCCACTATTAAGGTTTCCTTAGTACCACACAGTAGCAGGTGAGGACGGTGGTACAACCAACAACTTTGTTTATGTGTATCCACACAATTTTAGAAAACTTTCCACGAGATGAAATCCCACTGAAGTGGTCTCATGCTTTGTTCATCAAGATCAAAGACATTCGCACATATGAAAATGACATGTTACATTTCATCACTCATGCACTCTGCATGTAAACTTGTACTCATAACACAGTCACTTATATAAGTCTGACTGCCAAGCTAATTACCACATTAGAACATTTAAAGGGTAGAATAGGAGAGCAAAGTGTATGCATATCAAACAAGCAAACATTCAAGATGATCTTCTGTAAGTGGGCAGAAATAGAAAAAAGAGATTCGATAAAGCAAGTTTCAGCATTTTGCACTGCTTTACTGTTGTATCAAACTGAATATTCTTTCTTCGTCATAACATAAGTTCATTGGTCCAGATAGCAAAACAAATATAGAAAGAATAGTGAGAAATATTGGATCTCACACAATATTCTTGTAGCATGTCTTCCAGAGCGTCTCTTGTTTACTTGAAGCAAGTGATAACTGATCCCTTGAAAAATCAACAGCTGACACCTACACAAGTCAGTAAATGATAACATATATGTTATATAAGCATTTATATAACATACAGGAGACAGGAGACTGTACATAAATAATTTGAGAAAGAGAGAGAGAGACCTTTCCCTGCAGCCCAACCTTCTCAGACAAAAGGAACGAAATATCCCCACTCCCACAACACAGATCAAGCACTGAATCCCCCTTCTTTGCCCTAAAGCCCAAAAATTAAAGATGTCAGCGAAGCCCATGAGCAATCACTCTCGATCATGCTATAAAGACAAACTAAATTTAGGTTTATCATTTTACCCGCTCCAGGAAACAGACATCCTTTTCCAAACAGGGTGCTGACTCAAAGTAAGTAAATCATTCAACTAACACAAACAAAACATGAAATTAAACCATAATTTTCACCAAGAGATAAACAAAAACGGGGAGACTTGAATAATATACAGAGTATAGCAACATTACATAGTCATAAACGGGAGCGATACGGTTGAAGAGGATTTGACGTTCAGAAGAAGACCACTGAATTCTTGAGGATTCAACTAATGGGGTGCAGAGTGGCTGCTGCGGGAGCGAGGCATAAAGCAGCAACATTTGCAGCGGGGGTTGTGGTCAATGATGATTTTCTTCAATTTTGAGATAGGGAAAACTTGTAGGCACAAGACTCCACTTAACATGCAACCACAGGTATCACAAAATCCATTACAAAAACAAATAATTCAATCATTTTAATCTGTTCCCTATTCTTTTTCACAGTTCCTCTGCATGATAACACTAACGACCACCAAGTGGAGACTGCAAACTAAAGAACATTGGCTAGAAAATTACTGCAAAATGTATCGAAATTGTTATTTCCACGACCAATTAGAGAACAAAGAATCGGCTAGTCAAAACAACAAATCACTTGGAAAACAGTGTGTGTGTGTGAGAGAGAGGGGGGGGGGACCTGATTGGGATTCCTGAGGCTTCGGGGGTTTATTAGGACGAACGAATAACCGTTTTACTCAAAGAAGAAGATTAGTCGCCGGAGAGAAGGCAGATAGCAAAGGAATGGAAGAGTTCGTGATCAAAACATGGATGGATACTTCAGAATGAGACGTTGAACCTCTTTCTGATAAAAAAAAAGGTTCCGGATCTGGAACCCAGTTCCGGTCCCTCTGCAAAAGGTCCACCTAATCGAGCGATCGAACCGAGCGTCACGGGTGTTCGTGCTCCGGTTTGGTTCAGTTCTCGCCTTACCTGAACAAAACCAATATAATTGGTTCTCAGTAATTGGACAACCTAATCAAACCATTATTGCATGTATTAACACAAAGAATAATTCTTGAGTCTATGAAATAAATTTCAAGAATTGATGCTTGTATCATTTTCATAATAAGTTTTTCAATTAATTATCATACCGAGGAGGAAAAAGAAGGTTTAAAAAGTGTTGGAAAGATTTTAAGGGTTTGCAAAAAAAACACAAAGAACCATGTCATCAAAACTACTGATCAAGGATTAGGATTTTACCAAGTTATAATATATATAGACACGGAGAGGGAGTTGTTAGACAGCTTCTCATATTAAACATTGCATTGTTTTATTATCATCACCCTTTGTGTGATCAATCGGATCATAGTAATCAAGGCATCCATCCCGTATCATATTTAATATATTCATAATCGGATGGTAGTTATTAAGGCATCTATCTCTATCGTATTTAATATATCAATATGCATTAAATGGTATTAATGACAAATAGATCAAATACAAATCACATGAACGAGTATGGCATGAGAGGGTGTGTAGCAACTCTCTCTCTCTCTCTCTCTCTCTCTCTCTCTCTCTCTATATATATATATATATATATATATATATATATATATATATATATAGAGAGAGAGAGAGAGTATATATATATATATATATATATATATATATATATATATATATATATATATACATGTGGGGAGAGGGTTCGGTCCCAACCTTTGAACCGTAAACTAAAACCACATTTTTTTATGGTTGTAAGAACTGAATTAGACCGAACCACACAACGAATGGAACCAAAATAAATCTTGAGCTTGGTTCATTTCCAGGGGTTTCATCCGGTTTTATTAGTTCCTTGAGCACCCATAATCACAACTCGAGGGAGTAGACATGTACGTGATTGAGTTCGAGACTCATATGTATCTTAATCGCTGAGATCCTTCACCTTTGATCAACTCACGAACCTAAACAATAGAACTTTCAGATAGGTAATCTGGCCAACATTTGATTCAAGCGACAAGACAACCAATTCCAATGCCGCTGAAATCTTTGGCCTCTTTAGATATGTGAGAGGTGTCGAACACTATGATTCCACTGCCGGCAAGGACAGCCTCGACTGAATTATTATTACGAGAGGTTGCCACTATGGATTTCACCGCCGGCAATGGCAGTCTCGATTAAGTTATTTTTGCAGGAGGTGTAACAAGAAAATCAGCTTGGCTGGAAAATTTTATCAAGGTGGCCACCACAAGGTAGACTAGCCGGCATAGCCACCGCTCTGTACACGAGAAAACAGAAGGCAGCCCCATTGAAATCAGTTGCTTGATGGCTAGAAACGGTGGCGGTTTAACAAATAATCTTAGTAGCTACCAGTCATAAATAATGAGATGTTCCCATGCCTCCTATGCCATTGGGATATATATATTCATTTGATTCTACTCACAGTGACACTTGTTCACTCATGTTCTACTTTTGTATGGGATTCATATTACTTTTGGATTGTATGAGCATAATAAAAATACACTTCGTACTTTTTTTAAAAAAATTAAAATTTTAAATTATACTCATGTTACTCAAAAAGAACATACGAGGGTGAGTAGATGTCAATATATATATATATATATATATATATATATATATATATATATATATATATATATATATATATATATATATATATATATATATATATTTTTTCTATACGACTTATTATTGGAGCTTACCTACCTTTGATACATATTCATTCATTGTTTTTTAATGACATGAGTATAATAAAGATACATTTTTATATTTTTTTAAAGCTTTCTAAAAATTTTAAACCAAAATAGGTAATAGGTGGGCATGTCAAAAATGGGTTCGATCTTTATATATATATAGTGTTAGGAGGGGCAAAGAATGTATTTCATGGTGTTAAGGGGTGGCAACCATGTATTGAACTGTAAAATGTCAGTTTTATAGTGAAATTTCAAATTTTCAAAGAGAATGATGGCCCCACTCTTCTATGTAGATCAGATATATATATATATATATATATATATATATATATATATAGGAGAGAGAGAGAGAAAATGACATGATATAGTGACTACAGTGGTATATCTTAGCACTTGTCACGTTTTATATTGAGAAGTCTTTAAGAGTACATCCGTCATTTTTTTGCAAATTTGAACTTTCTGATGTAAAATGGTTAAGAGCCACGAGAGCCCTGGCTGATTCACCACAATTAAACAGACTTTTGGTGGCTCAAATTGTTCATTTTGCCGTCATGGTGATGCTCTTGACTGTGGATTTAATCACTAACAAGAGTTTCTCTTCCAGTTTTAAAAATGTCATGATGCGTACCAATATAGCTTGGATTGTGCTGTATAACGTGATTTCGGTCCAGTCACATAAAACTTGTATTATTCTGGCGAATGTGCATTTGGTGTTTTGACCGTGGACAGTCCTAGAGGTGTTAATGTTCCGGACTGGTTCTGTTCTAACCTCGAGCTTGAATGAAACCAACATAGTTTGTTCTCAACTTTTGAAAAACCAAACCAAACTATCAATTCCGGTTAGGTTCGGTTCAAATCACAGTTCATTACATTTTAATACCATGCTATGACTAATTATATTGAATAACAAATAATCAACATAAGTCACTATGTTTATATATAAAAGAAAACCGAATCCTACCCACTTCTGTCATGGTTATTCATGGCCTTTAATAGCATTTATGAATGTAACTTAAAAAAATTTAAGAGATTTAAAAAAGATAAAAACCATTGTTATGTTACCCAAATATGTAAGCATGAGTCTGCAGTGTCAGACGTGGACACAGGAACCAATCTGTGTGTGTGTGTGTGTGTGTGTGTGTATACTTTGTTAGATCTAATGTTTCGGTTTCAACCTGTAAATCGCAAACGAACCAGACTTTTATCTTTGAAACCGAATCAAACCAATATAACACCACTCACTGTCCAAACATTATAAGGATATCAACCATAATATGAAACACGAACATCTGGATTATGTAACAAAAAATTGTACCAGTAGAAAATGAAGAAAGTCATAAAAATACTCGGTATGAAACTTCACCACTTCCATGAAAACAAGCAAGGCGTGGTACTATTCTTGATTACCGATCGAAACACAGCATACAGACGGCATCTTGAAATTAGGTCATGTGCAAAGATGAAAGCGTCTTTAATGGATGAGAACACCAGAAAGATTGATGTGCAATTTAGTTGGCATCTTTTAGCAGACTGAACGGATGATACCAGGCTATGTGGAGCACCAAAATATGCCTCCATCAGGGATTACATTGGGGCATCACAGCAGCGCATTTCTCACGGTCGACAAACTTGATGCCATTCTCCTATCACCACACCGTCATGCATACATGTACGAGTGCAACATCGCCCCTAAAACCTAGGGTTCATCAGAGAAGTTGCATTAAGTAGAGATACGTGGCAACTTTGATCAACAAAAATCATTGCTATTTTTAGCCACCGTCAGCAATGCAGCACATAACATCAAAGAATGCAGTGCATTCAATGAGTTTGATCAACAAAATAAATATAGATAATGATATATAGAGGCAACCACCTCAGTCTCCATCATAGAAAGGCACAGAGAGGCTATCCATTTCAGAAAATTGCATGTTTCCGGATGGCTTCCAGTGGCGCTTCCTCTGGTTTATGAACCAGTTGTTTATCTGTTTTTGGTCCAGGCCAGTCGACTCAGCAAGTGCAATCTTGTCAGCTTCCTGTAACAAGGATCAGATTCAATCATCTGGACTAATGTAATTCAGCTTGCAGAAAATAAAACATGCTCATTTGAGATGTCTTTCATAATGGGAGAGGCAGTCAATCGAAAATGGCCACATTTGCTACAAGCTACTTGCTCTTTGCCGATAAGCTTCCAGCAAAGACTCGTATACGTTGTAAATATCAACATCGATGACAAAAGACGTTCAAAAAAATGGAAACCAAGGATGATCATACAACTTGCCCAAGATGTATTCAAGAACGTTCAAGAAAATGGAAACCAACGTCGTTCAAAAACACAATTTCATACATGAAGTCCCTTCTTTTGTCAGACTACCATCTACACCAATGAAGACCCACCCTGGAGATAGTCCGATGAACAAAATAAAGTTTGATTATCTGAAAAAGAGAAACAAAAAGTTCAAGATCGCGCTCAAGGATATATTCAAAAAGCAGTATTAATTATGATCCTAGCTAGATGCACGATTCAAGGATGTATTCAGTTTGTCTAATACCAACACAGATCGAGTAATCATATTGCACATGATTCACAGAAAATTCCATGCCCCAAATTGGTGATCCATGAAGAACCGCATAAATAGGGAGATGTTGAAAGATCAACTTCCCAACAAAACCAAATTCTGATTAATTTCTTCATAGATGAACTCTACAAACAATCTGAATCAATATAAAAACCTAACAAGATCCAATAAAATTAATTCGGCTGTTCACGGTATTTGCTCATCACATTCTTCCTTTTCAATCATTTCAGACATGCAACAGCTGAAGAAGCACTGACAGGCAATAAAAGATACAACAAATAAGAAAACTCATACAAGGAAAAAAATAGGTAGGCAGTTAAATAATACACTGACGAATTCATGGAACTAAGTCGATATACTTAAAGTTGTTCCATATCGGACAATGAAATTATCCCAGTTAAGAAACAAAAAGAAAGTTGAACCGGTTCTTGAATTGGTTCCAAATTATATATGAAAGCGTCACCAATATAAAAAAAGAGAAGATTATGAAAGCCCTTGAAGTTAAAAACCAAGAGTAAGATTTACTAATAAACTGATTTGATCATACCGTCGGATATGGCCACTTATAGTGTGAATTCCACCAATCAAGTAGAGTCTGTCTAGCTTCTTTGGGCAACTTCCCTTTCTTCTTCTTCTTTGAGAATTCTTGCTTAAGGCTACTTAAATAACCGCTGTATTTCCGTAGAAGCGTCTCTTTCAGCTCATGCTCTGGACAATGGGGACTAGAAATTTGGGCTTCAACCTCCCCACCACTCAATTCATCTTCCGAAGATCCAGCCTGCTCATCTATAGCCGGAAAGAATGGTAAAATATTATTATTACACATGTAAATAGAAAACTCAACCTTGGAAATAATGAACTTCAATGTGCAGCAGAAAGATGCAGTTATTTTGGAAACAATTAACATGTCTGGTAAAGAGAAGGTATAAATGGGACTAGAGGAACGTTCAAATACTGGTAAGTGAACCCTTATTTAGGGTGACCAAGGCAACATCACTAAATCAGGTGGTCCAAATCCCGGGATGTGATTCCGCCAATTCACAAAGAACCAATGATTAAGAGAGAGTAAAAGATGCAAGTGTGGTTTGTCTCGAGCAAGCAATACTGGGATAGCATGAAGTCAGGATCTAGTGTATGAAGAACCAACCTGAGAGTCTGTCAGGCGAAGGGAGAGCATGAAATGAGCTATCACTTATAAGGCAAGACAAAGTTATTTTGTATCGGACTCCATTTCAGAGATCAACTGCATAACATACTAAACGCATCCAAGGCCCATCTCAAAGACTATTTAGTACCAAGAGAAACCACTGATATCTACTCTGAGCTAACAAAATATTTATGCCACCTGATGTCTGAAACAAGTTGGCAAGACCGATGCACTTTACAGACATGTTTACAAGAATTTGCATCTTTAACAAGTTCTATTTGCTCCACTTCTAGTTTTTGTTTTCATTTCAAAAAAAACTTTATAGGATGGATGAATTGTTTTGCAAATTTTGTTACCCATTAATTATTTCCAAAATCATAAGATGGACTCTAACAGGGAAACCCATCACTAAATCCGTTAATCCAATGAGACAATCAAATCTTGACTGAATTTCCTTTTGGACTTCAAATTATGCAAGATGCAAACCATTGGTAAGAATTTCAACTCTGGATATTGATAACAGCTCAAGATATCCATGACACCCATCTCAACAGCAATATCATCAGCCTCAAATGTAATTCTGTGCACATTATGCATTCAATGTATCCATAATTAATATCACTGGTTAACACCAAAAGAACCCTCATTACAAAATTACGTGTACTTTGTGAAAGGCCAAAACTTAATTATCTCAGTTTCAAAAGATTTGTCAAAATGGAACTGAGGGTCATGGCAGGTTGACCCACTAGAAATACCTCACACTCAAAATTCCATTATGGGTTTATGAGGTAGGTGGGCACTTCATTGCTCAGCTGTTTGGTTAACTTAGGGAATAATGGATTTATGCCCCTCGACTTCGCTGCTTTCTCCCACACTTTGTCTATTCTGGTGCAGCCAACCACTTGAACACAACCGAACCACTGCTACATCTGTCACTTACATTCAACAAGATCAATGGTAGCCTGACTTTAATTTTATTTTGATTCTTAATATACATACTGTTTTGCATAGAAAATTGAGATTTTCATAAATCTCATGGTTTCAGTCGATCGGGAACCCTTTATAAGGGTCCCAGGGCGTATCACCCATATCGTACGATACGGGCGATACGCACCGTATCGTGCGATACGGTGCGATACTCTGTCAATTGCGATACATCCCCCCGTATCGTACCGTGTACAATACATATCGCACCGTATCGTACGATACAGTGCGATATGAATAACACTGATTTTTCTGGTGTACGCCTTAATATCAAAACTCGGGTCTTTTATTTCACCTTAGGATTTTAAGGTTAATTGAATTGGTTCCCGAGATATTTCTGATATCTTGCTTTATTATGTATTTCTTACTGTGGAGAACAGGTGATGGAATAGATTGTGATTCGATTCAGGTATTTGATCTTAGGCCTTATGCAAATCGATTAAGAAGCAATGATTTATTCTTTCATTTCCTTTATTTCTTACTTTAGAGAATAGAACGGCTCAATCTTTTCTAGTTTTACATATTTCTAGGTCT
Source organism: Brasenia schreberi (assembly GCA_036023115.1). NCBI lineage: Eukaryota > Viridiplantae > Streptophyta > Magnoliopsida > Nymphaeales > Cabombaceae > Brasenia > Brasenia schreberi. The sequence continues at coordinate 18,640,456 of JAYKKT010000065.1, read as the reverse complement.
ATATCATTTATTCTTTTTCTTATTTAATTATCATAATGTTTCTGAGTAATATCATGTTATGCATAAAAATCATATCAAGTTCAGGGATTATATTATATGATAGCTAGATTGCAGTTAGTTGCCAAAAGTATTCAGAATTAATTGTATCTCAGACCCCCAGGATAAAAAATCGTCCCTCCGCCCCTGACTATTGTGTTGCTTAATAATACATCATACTCAATATCAGTTAAGGCCATTTAGTTGATAACCAAAGGAGTTACAAACTATCGTTAATAATAATTCAACATGAATCGGACTTAACATAACCAGCGCATGCCGAAAGCTTCGAAAAATCCAAGAGCCTCACAAGAATCTCCAAATTGAAGATCAAGAGTTTGATATTCAAGGAGTGCACCTCGACTAGATAACCTGACTGCCTTTAAAGCTACAGAGATTCGATACATTCTCATTCAAACTATCAGATCATGTATCCAGACACTGTGAAAACCTTACATAAGCCTCTACAGCATCCGTTTGGAAATATAATATGCATCATACACTAGAGATTTCCTAGAAAGAAGATAAAAATGGAGTGAATCATTTGACCATTAATGTTCAAGACATCAAGAGGCTCATTTCGATGATTTCACCTTGGAACAATAACGCAACGAACGCTAATCATCCAAATATATCTTCCACCTCAAGTTCGGATAAAACTTCGAACATTCGTACAATGGACATTCATCGACGACTGTCAACAAATATAAGCATTCAATGCTAATGAATGTACACAGAAAGGTTTAAGATTCATCAGGAAAACTATATCACTATGCATTCTTCAAAGAAATTAACGTATCCCATAACAAAATTAAATACTGATCATCAGCTACAATCAGCAACATATAGAATGACAAAAGCGTCTTGTTTAAGAACGTAAACCCTAAATGAATCCCTTCTGCTTTTTCTTGTCCTGACAAGACATAACATAGAGCGAATCCATGCAGGTCAAGCGAAGAAAGAGAAGGCCATGAAAGCGCTAGAGCGTGCTGACACCGACAAGATTTTACGACTGCCAGTTTCAGTACCCAGCTAAAAAGCAAACGTTTCCTCCCAAGCCATGACCTCTCTCTCTCTCTCTCTCTCTCTCTCTCTCTCTCTCTCTCTCTCTCTCTCTCTCTCTCTCTCTCTCTCTATATATATATATATATATATATATATATATTAGCGCGAACTTCAACGCGTCTCGAAGTCATAGAACAGGCACTGAAAGTTGAAAAGAAAACACGAAAGATGCACAAACTACAACACATTCCGAGAAAACTACGTAGAACGAAAATGCTTTTGTAACAAGATGGTATAAATCAGGAGGAAATACTCACAACAACAAGGAGGAGAACGGGAAATACGGGGGAAAGAGGATACCAGAAGGGCAGTTCCCACTTGGCGTGGTTCCGCTGCAGAGGTTCCTGAGCTGCCTTTCGATCTTGTTCAGGAACGAAGTCGCCTCGTCAAAGGGCTTCGTCAGGTCCGATTTGTACTTCAACAGGATCTCAAAGTATGACTCCTACAATTAACAACCAAAGTCAAGAATCAAATCGGAATAAACTGATTAGAAAAAACGTCTAGCCTGAATTTCTCTCCAAGTTCGTGCTAATCATAAGAGTTCAAGAGTATAAGAACTCGGTATCGCGACTATTATTCATCTCCTTTTACTTTGACGTGAAGAACAGAAAGAACTCATTAAGATGAGAGGAGGACAAGACTACGGGGAAAGTACAAGACAAGGAATGATTGAGAGAAGAGTGCACCATGAACTCGTCGAGTTCTGGATCGGCGCCGAAACAACTAGTGATGGCACTCCCTTTGCAAGCATCGTTCTCTCGCCGGATTTCTTCTAAAAGCGATGCTATTTCGGGTGGTGCTCCAACCTGCAAGAGAGGAAGAGTTTAGGTTAAACTTCACGTAATTATCAAGTAATCAAACTGAAAGTTAGTCTGGAAAGAAAACGAAATTGGCATGGGTGGTCAGTAAAGGCAGAAACTAAAGAGAAGAAACCAAAGGGGTCCACTTACGAAGTCGAACAGAACTCTAGGGTGAGATCTTAATAACTCGTTCTAGAACAAGACAACATTCAGAATAGAATACCTAGCTTAGTATCCAACTGACAGTTTCCTTTCCATATAATAATTAAGTTTTTCCATACTTTCTTAGTACAACTTATGGATATGATGTTTCGTAATGCCAAAATCAGGTGCAAATTGAACCATAATCATGTAAAGAATGAATACAAGATACCATCATCGATCCATGTCATTAGGAAGGAACACTGCAGTCTCATCCGTCAAATTTGAACGAATGTGGTTAATAGAACAATATAATGAAGTGATTGAGAAGAGGTATCCAGAATCTTGACGTTGAATTCCCACACGAAATTCCTCGCCAAGTTGAGAAATTTCACGTTCTTTCCGTCTCTCTCGGACAGTGATGATCAATACCTTCCGGCACTCGATGTAGGCCTCCACGAGACTTGGGTAGCGAGGATGACACGCGATCTTCGCCTTTATTGCCGAGGATATCTCCATGGAGTAAGCCGCTCGCGCTTCCTCGTCGTCTCCCACAAAGCACGGCGAAGCCGATGACTCCGGCATGGACGCCACCGGCGGCATGGAGCCGACAATGTCTCCGATGGAAGAAGAAATTTTGTCTCGGAAGCCACCAGGAGGAGGAGAGTGGTAGCTGCAGTAGGGAGAAGCGAATTCTGGAGGACACGCGAAGCTATCCGGCGACACCGACGACCCGATGCCCGTGTGATCCGAGTAGTCCACCGACGATCCAATCCCGTATATCTCCTCCATCTTCTTCTCCTTCTCCTTCTCCTTCTCCTTCTCTCTCTCCTCTCTGAATTCTTGTGGAACCAAGTGAGAGGTAAAGAAAAGATGGCTCAATGATCGTTGAAACTCGTGAACGCTCCGCGATGAGAGAGAGAGAGGGGGCGGAACTCTCTGAGAGGACAATCTCTCTCTCTCTGAAATTTGTCTCTGGGCAGAGAGAAGGAGAGTTCACAGAGGAGCAGTTGAATCCGTTCCGTACGATGACTGAGGCTGTAGCAGAACCCTTTCTCCCTCCTTCTCTCTCTCTTCTTGGCCAACTCTTCTGTCAACCTTTCTTGTCAATCAATTCGTTGCTTACTCCCTTTTTCAACTACAGGCATCCTTTTATTATGCTGCACCTCTCCCCTATCCTCCTACTACCCATCTCTCTCCCCCTACCCCCATGCCAGATTGCTTCCTTGAAACTCTATTAAAAATATACACTTCGCAATTAATAAATACAAGAAGAATGTGTGTGTGCGTGTGAGAGATAGAAGATGGTCCACCATCAACGAAATTAGATGAAACCTCTCTCTCTCTCAAATCCAAATAGGGTACTGTCACATTTGTTTATCCCCGATCTCGCTTCTCTGAACTCCAGTTGTTGTCCATTATTCTCTCCAAGCACGCACACACAAATTGATAACGACGATTGAGGCTTCCCCTTTTGCTTTCCTCGTGAGCTTAATCAAGCTTCATACCTACAATTCAATCTCGTATATAAAGAAAGAAGAGAATTCAAAGAAACATAAAAAGAGGTGAAAGGCATAAAAGACGATGCATGATTTTCTCTCCCTTGTGTTTAAGATGGTGGTAAACTGTATTACCGATGCAAACTTCTCAAAAATTTAAATTTGTCGTTCTAATATAAATTGGTGGAGCTTTTAATTAGTATAGAAGCCCAAGTTTGAGTTCAATCAAATTAGGCTTAATCAAGCATATTTTTGAGCTTTTACTAGAATCTTTGTTTTCAACATAAAAAATTTTACCATTGAAGATATGGTTTGTATAAATTAAAAAGGGCTTTCCGGATATTAGTAAAAATGAAGGAATGAATTGGAAATACGCAGAATATGGTGGCATCCGGCTGCCCTACTTTTCCGCGATGTTACTGGTGAAAGGGGATTCTCCGATGACGGAATTACCCCTATCCAAACTACAAAAGTACACCTGCTTAGAGTGAAAAGCGGGTGGTGTATTTAATGGTAAAGCCACGGTAGCCTGCATTAGATTCCCTCTCACAAATGTCCCTGGTTGCGCTCTACTTAATTCATCAGCAAGAGAAACTAGACGTGGCACAGTTGTAAATTGTGGCTTGATCGTCGAGCTCAAACCCTTTCCTGGGTCGGGTATCAGATTCCGCCGAGACACATAAGCCTCAGACGTCAAATCCCCGTCATTTCACGCTGAGCATTTTGCAGCCCACTTTCAGCTACCTGCTAATAATTCAGAAAAGTCTGGGCGCCCTTCAGTAGATTCCGATTCTTCTCCACGTGGTGAGAGCCCAGATGCGAGGCTTAATCCCTCCCTCGGTGAACTATTTAACCGCCAGGCTTATTCGTGAAGACGTACAAGGAAGCCGACCCCGAGGTCGGGTGACGTCCCCTGTGTCGAGCCAAATTCGCAGTGCTTATTTTGTGAATGTAGTTCCCTGCCCGGTATGCACGGCCTTTTACGTGACGTTCAAATTGTGAGTCCCTCGCCGGTGAGCTATCGCTCTGAGTGCACGGCCAGGTGAAAGTTAAAATCCAGTTCTATGCATCACATTAATTGCGACCATGTAATTCGGATCTGCCTGCCTCGATCGAGTAGGAGGAATTCATGCACAATTAGGACCTAATGGCTAGGTCCTGACTGCTACTTTGTCAGGCAGGGAGCTATAGTTGTACTGAACAAAGGGGTGGTCTGGAAAACCATTCTAGTTCAAGGTCCTTAGCTCTATAACGAGGGTGGTGTGTGCATATGGGCCTCTCTCTCTCTATCTATACATAGAGAGAGAGACTGAGAAATGCTAGATAACTCATGAAAGAGACTAAGAAATGTTAGATAAATCATGCCAAAGTCTATTAGATGATTGTGTAGTCAAATTAAATACGATTTGAGATAGATTGTTTTGATCATTATTGTTACCGTTTAATTGATCTTATAGACGATGGTGATCATAAAGTAATACCCATATGCTGTCATACGCTACTACTCTCTATATATAATATATATATATATAACAGATCTTGTATACCCATCATTCAATAGGTGCGTGCATATGGTCTCTCTATTCATTTTTTTGATAACATGAGTATAATTTAAAAAAATAAAGAACAATATTAATACACTCTTACCCTGAAGTAAAGCATGAGTAAATAAGGTGAACATGATTCAATCACTATAATATAATATATATATATATATATATATATATATATATATATATATATATATATATATATATATCCTACTATCTCTTGATGACATGAATATAATTTAAATTTTTTAAAAGTATAAAGATATTATTATTATATTAATAACACACAAAAGCAATATGACAGCATCCGAGGTGGACAAGATCCAATACGTATGTGTTATAATGAGTAAACAAGATCATAAACTAAATTTTCAATGCTCTGTTTACAATAGAATCAATTCAGAAGCCCCTCTAAATATCTAAATCATGCACCCTTAGGTAGACATGTCCTGTTAGGTGCTAGATCGGCTATTCCAATCGAAACCAAATTGGGCCAAGAACTATTCAAGAACCAGTTGAATTGGGTCAGGAACCAGCAAAACTGAACCAGGACAACCCCTCTTTTTAACCAAAACTTTTACTTTTGAATTTCAATGTTCTTCATATTTTCATCAGTTTTGAACGATTTAAGATTCAAACCAAAACCGAAACCAGATCCCACCCAATCCTAATTCCTAGTTCAAGAAGAACCAGAACCAATGGTTTGGAACCGCCATTTTCTGAGTGCATTGAACCAGTAACTTGTATGATATTCGAAGTTGTGTTTGTAGCTTGGTAGGTAGGTTATATACATTGTTTCAGTAACATGGCTACAGAGTTGGATTGTACGCAATGGGTTTTTTTTTCTTTGAGGAAATTCAAAGGGATCTTGAGTTTTTCGTTCAATCACTCGATTGGTCTAAATTGAGACGGTTAAATTTCTCTAAGACAGTTTAATTACCTCGCGATAACTTAAAAGATATGGAAAATATTCTATGTGAAATCCCATTTTTGAAGTGTTTATGACTGAGATCGGACTGGTTCATGTTTGAAGCCTAAATCGTCTAGAACCGGAAAAGCAAATTACAAAATTTATAGAACCATAGGTTTGGAACTTCCAGTTCCTGTTCCATGAAAGGTGGAACCAGAGCGAACTAGGTGGTCCCAACTTCCGGTTCTTGATCTGGTTCCAGCCCCAGTCCGATTCTGGTTGGAACCTTTGGTCCAGTTTGGAACCGTCCATGTCTACTCCCTGGTATTGAATTCCTGACCCAGCGTTGGAGAGACAACCTTCTAGCAAGTGTATTATGCCCCTTTTGCCTATTTATTAACTCCATGCTTGACTTCTGAAAGCTTTAACTTGACACATGAAGTTGCTTTCATGGCTGTACTGTTCATGCTGAAATTTCTGGGTCTCTTTCACCTCGAGTACAAACCAGGTCTACTTTGAAAAATCAAAAGCCAGACCCGGTTCCACATTCTTCTTGGATCTTGGCAGGCCTCACATGAGTTTTAGGGGTGTAATCGAGCCGAGTATTGCCAAGCTCGAGTCGAGCTTGATTAAGATTTAGTTAGCTCAAGCTCGACAGAGTTTTAATATCCTAGCTCGGGCTTGACTCGAATTAGTTATAGTTGAGCTCGAGCTCTGCTTGTTAAGCTCACTAAATCGACTCGAATGGCTTATTATGGATTGGATTTACTATGGAAAACATTTGAAAAATCAAAATCCCAGACTAAGCCAGAGCCTGTGCACCAAGCCCAGACCAAGTCCTTTCAGATCCAACCTGGGTCTATGTCAGTCTGGACTTTGTAAGGTGGGTCTGACATGATCATCGGGTGACCACGAGTGCATTAAGCCAGACTGAGTTCCTACAAGATCCAATCGGCCCTGTCAGGAGTCAGGCCAAGTGCATTAAGCCCAGACTAAGGTCCTACCTCCAATCCGGTCCGGCCCTACCCCACATGTCGATAGTTAGCCCTTCGCAGATATGCTCGCAGTATTTAGTCTGTAACTTTGGAGCATATGCATGTTGATGCAGGCCAATAGCACCCAATCCAAGTACTCCCTGGGCCTCTGGAATGTGTGGCTGGGATTTGATAATGCAGCAGTGATATAGGAAGAGAGGCTTATTGCTTGGTGGAATTTAATTAATGAGAAAAATGGATAACATGTGCCTTGAATTTTTTTTATTTGGATCAAACTTATGAAAAAGAGGATGAAAGGAAGCTCTCATGTGCGAGAAATTATTAGGTAATAAAAAGAGATTACTATTTGCACATCTCATTTACTGTTCACATACCTTTTTTTTAAAAAAAATACATAAATTACCCCTAACATAAATACTCTCTGCTCTCATACCCAATTCGAGTATTTCTCTCTCCTTTCTCTTCCAATTCTAATTCTAGCAAGAGCATCATATCTCTTTACTTTGGTGACTGATGTTTTATTTAGCATTGTTGCCATCTTCATAGCTAAACAATGCATATTCTTACGAATTTGATCGAACAAAAAGAAAGAAGAATAAAAAATGAAAAATGAAATCAATAACAAGAAAAAGAAGAAGAACAATAACAAAAAAAAGAATCAAGAAACATAAAAAAAAAAAAGAGGTCAAGTTCCTCAAGAGGGAGACATGCCTCAATCACGTCTCTCTCACCGAGAACTTGATCTCATTTTTTTTTACTCCGACCGAAAATGAAATCAATATATTAAATAAATAATAATAAATATATCAAATCAATGAAATACCTATGGTGAAACCCCTCTTCGAATTGGCCTCCTTTTCTCTTCTTATTCTTTTTTCCTTTTTCTTCATTTTCAATCATATTCTAAGCACTATAATATGGTGGATGGTTTAATATCACATATTAGATTGAGCTTTAAGTTGTGGGTCACCAAAAAAATAGTATGGGATGGGCAATGGTAAGGGAAAACCTGAAGAGAGAGAGATTTTCAGAAATCAAGGGTATCAAAATAATTTTTGGCTTTTAATAGGAGTAAAAGTAAAATTGGAATCACAATAAAACAGTAAAAAAAATGTGTGGATAGTAAAAAGGGTGCATGTGCCAATTTCGTATTAAAAGATGAAAAAGAAGACTATAAAAGTTTTGAAAAGCAGAGGATTGAAAAAAAAATTAATGTAGCTAGTATGGGAAAAGGCCTAGTTATTGTTGTTTTTGTGTGAGATTAAACTTGTAAATTGATAAACTTGGCATCACAGGCAAGTGATCGTGAATTATTGGAGTAGAACTATTTCTCCGGCCAATCCCGAGAAGGTGATGATGGTAAGGGTTGGAAGTTCAGCAGTCACTTTCCTCCATCTCTAACCATGACCGTGAATCTTGGCAAGGCGAAGTTCAGACAGATGAAATTCAGGTGAGGTGGTCTATATAATTTTTCTTTTTGAAAACTTTGAACTGCTTGTATCTTTTTTTGTAATTCCGGCGAGGTGGCTGTTTCACCTCACCATGAATAGGTCCTCTAGGGATACGGACATTTATACATATACACATACATACATACATACATCCCGTATGGTAGCAAATGACCACTAACAATCAACATGGCACACTGTCAACTTCAATATCTTATTGAAGAACAAGAGTATCTGCATGCCTCACACAAAGATGCCTTTGAATTGCTACAGAATCTAATGCCTCGATAGTTTATGCATCATTATAAGAAGCAAGAAAGCGATGTGAAAAACAAGGGACCATTTTGATTTATAAATGCTAGATGGCTAAGTTTGGTTCAACCAGCCATGTGCATCATTGACTTACCACAAAGCTAAAAGGCTTATAAGGAGCTTCATTTGGCCATACTTGACTAGCTATCAGTTTATCTTAATCACATCCTTGATCAAGATAATCTCACTTGCAACTGGTCAGCCCGAGTCATTGGTTCTTGCAGTCGATGTTCATCGGGCAGTCTCATGATCCGGTGCGAGCTTCTGCAAGCAATGACCGATGGTTAAAACCGACGAACCATATTATTTTTGATCAAGTTAAAGATGACATGCATGCTAACCTTCGGTTTAGACCCCGGTCTATTCTTATTTTCTCAATTATGCCTCACCCTTAATGCAGATTTCACCATTCCATTCTTTACCTATTGATGAGATACTGGGTCGAAGTTTATATAATTCAACTGTAGGAATAAAAAAAATCTTGCTAATTATGTAAAATTTTCCCTTCTATGCAACTTACTTAGCTTGGCCACCTTGAATTGTCAAAGTATCAATTTTAGCATACTTATCATGTTTGTGATGAACCTGTATTTTAACAGCTTTATAATATTTATATTGATCGAATAATGCTTTTTAGTGAGGAATGCTTGACCAGATTTCTTTAATTTCCTCTCGACATTAATAATTGATTTGTAATTAACTTTTTGGATTCTGAAGATGATTTAATTAGTGATAATTTTATACAGAACCAAAATTAGTTCTTGTTCACAACAACGAACTGCTGCTTCTCAGTCAATTTGATTTGAATCACGCAATTTAGATATTCGTTCTGATTATGAGAAGATGATCCCTTCATCTTTACCTATAACAAACTAAATTGTTCTAAATAAATAAATGCATACATTGTACAAGGTCTCTTACAGCAGTTCAGTTTGCAGTAAACAATCAATTGCCAACTTCAAATCTTTCAAATAAAGAGAATATCGGCATACCTTCCAAAAAGCTTAGCTATGATATGATAGAAGATGGCACTGGATATTGCTTTAATATCTAAGCTTCGACTACTTTAGGCCTCATACATATCAACAAGTGATCTCATCAAGTGGATGATCATTTTAGATTGATATAAGCAGCCATTTTCATCCATTGACTCAGATGACGTCGAAGGTTGGGAAATTGCTTAAGAATTTTCATAAGATGGCTTTGAAAGAGCTAGAAATGTCAAGGATTGGTTCCAATTAGAGGCCATCTAATATAGAAGGCTGCTGCATGATAGAGACACTCTCCTAACATAACAATCACCGTCATGGTATTTCTCAAGATAAGCACCACACTCATGTTGAGAAATATCATGGATTCATGCGTCGATGTTGCATAAAAGTTGGCTTCTTCAAAATAACCTCACAAGAAGGTTTGCTCTACACTAACTTTAAATTGGATTCTCGCTGAGTATTCACAATTCAAGGTTTGATCCTTGAGGTGCTGAACATGTGGTTTTTATTCTCTTCGCTATGCACCATTGAGAAAATTGGATCTCTGCACTTTGCAACAACTGAGTTAGCTCTCGAGAGGGTGGAACAAATTCATGTGAGAGAAGAAAACCATCCCACTTGAATCACATCGATGGGGTGAGGGGAGAACACATCCACATTGCTGCGCGCGCACTTGCCTCCCATTCAAAAGTTAGGGCCAAGCAAGAGGCTTTCAAAATAAAAGATGTGTTCGGAAAAGAAATAAGAGCAAAAAAATTACATTCTTAGCCTAACTTTTCAAAGAGAGGCAAATGTAACGAACTATCAGAGCTCTGCAAAACCTATATATATATATATATCAAATATAAAATAATTCAAATTTTTATGATTAATTTTAAAGATAAAATGGTGAAAATGTTTGTATAAGATGATGTACCAAAAGATATTATGCAACTACAATACCCTATAGAGAGAGAGATTAGATCATACTCACCATTGACACTGTTCACTTCTATTTGACCATTACTTTTGGAGCACACAAGTTTAATAATGTGGCCTTTTTGCGTACTCTTTTAAAAACCCTCAAAACTTTTAAACTAAACTCGAGGGAATGAGACATCATGAATGAACATGTCTAGGCAGGTTCTCATTTCTCTCTCTCTCTCTCTCTCTCTCTCTCTGTATATATATATATATATATATATACAGAGAGAGAGAGAGAGTATATATATCTATATCTATATCTATATCTATCTATCTATCTATCTATCTATCTATATATATATATATATATATATATATATATATATATATATATATATAGAGAGAGAGAGAGAGAGAGAGAGAGGAAAGTCTTCAAAGGGAATACATTGCCTAGCTACACAACCATGGATGATTGCAAATATCCACAAACCAAATACTAAGTTTAGATATGGAAAATTATCAACCCAGCGATAGTATGGATTTGGGCATGGATTCCATACAGGTGTGAAAATTGGGAAACAAACTCACAGATCAATTAGAACCAATTTTCTAATCGGACTCAGTTTAAGTTAGAACTTATATTCGAGTCTGACCCATGGACTATACCTATTAACAGTTCTGTCTTGGTTGAGCCCATTCATTTCTCCTAGGCCCCAATACCAATTTTGGGAAAACTTGGAAGACCAAAATCAAAGTCATACATATGATGTAATATGTTTCATAGCAAGCAATCAATGCACATATTTGGCTTATAATGTTCCATGTTCGGCATAGTGGAAGAGAGGACCCCTAAGATTCTTCCCCATTATTAAACAGATAAGGTAGAATCAATCTTTCTTTTGCTCTCAATTTTTTTTTTCCAACACTGGGGATTTATGATGGAGTCGTATGGGACATTTGACCTGCTCAAAATTTGAAAAACAAGAAAACCATAGCTCACGGTTGAATCTGTGGTCTATAATACAGAGCCCACTGTATAACTATGGGCTATTTCTCCCCATTCATAAACATTTAACAAGTTTAAAAACTTTTCCCATTTAAAATATTGAGTTTTAAACGTTATGGCCATGGTTAAATCTCGAGGCTATTTAATACACAGCGAACAGTACAATAGAGGGCTATTTGAGCCGTCCTAAAAAAAATATTTTAAGATGGGTTTTATTAATTTTAAATGTTTTTTCTTCTTAAAAGTGTCATTTTTACTGTCTCTTTTCTTTTTGGTCCAGTGCGAAGGCTAAAGCCAGAAGCATGCCCCTGGATATTGGACTCATGACCTTCAACTCGTGAGTCGTCCACCTAGCCAGATGAGCTGTTTGTGCCAATTTGTTACTGTCTTTATTTTTTTTCATTGTTAATTATTTTGCCACTTAAGTAATCCCTGAATATGTTCTATAACTCATAATAATTTCGTTAAATACTATAACAAGAACTATTAGAATCTCGCTCGGAGAAAGACCTGAAAATATTCAACATATATTTCAAATTTATTCCTGAAACATTTTTATCTCCTGTACATATATATATATATATATATATATATATACATATACATATATGTATATATAAATATATGTGTGTGTGTCTGCAGTGTTTTCTTGTACCTGTTCATATAGTTGTGGATTTTGGACAGCAAACAGCTTCAAAGGTTAAGGAATTAACAATCCTTTCCCCACACTCATTAGTGTGGTGACTACATTGGATTCTTAATTGTCATTGAGTTGTGTTGTATCAGAATTAATAAGATCATGTTTATTATTTTCTTCAGCCTCTTTCTTCTTTTTCTTTTTTAAAAATATTACTATCTATATTTTATAAATATGAAAATATATTTCACATTTTATCTTGTATATACTTTCAGTCTTTAACATCACCTTGATAATAATAATCTCATTAGGGATTCAGTCTTTAAGGGAGCCAATCCTCTCTCTCTCTCTCTGAGTGTGCATGTGGATGCAAGTGCATCCGTGCCGCTTCTAACTCTTTGTCTTCAGTTTCAGATTATTTGACAGATACCAGGTTCATAATGAAGTTTGGATAAAAGCAACGCAGAATCAGACCCTATTGTTAATCTTTACTGTTTTGGTACAATGGGCAATGCACAGGCATGGAACTTATGAGCTTCAACTTGTGAGTGAACCACCTAACCAGGTCAGCTATTGCTCATTGTGCATCATATTATTAAACTTGATTAATTGGATGTAGGAGTAACTGGATTTGGATATAAGTATCTGCGGGACCTTGCAGGCAGGATTCTCAATGCATTTGATTTGACACGTGAATCAGAAATTAAAGATTTGAACCCAAAACCTGGATCCAACTTGAGTTTCAATTAACATCCACAAAATTACAATTTAAGATCGTTGAAATGAACATTTTTTTCAGAACTTGTATTTTCCATATGGGATCTGGATATGATATTTCTCTTAATACACTGACAAGACCCAGTTCCAATCAGGTACTAGCAACCCAAAGTGTGATCTAGAGATCAACATGCGTGGATCCACACTGCCTTCCATCTGTTGACACCATGAAACCCAGAAACTAGTTTCATGTACCCAAAAGTAACACGAAGAAAAATCGGGTCATTTTTGGGTTGTCCTCTGGCAATACAGCAACCAACACCGGCACAACATCAAAAGTTTGTGTTGGTGTCTATGCCGAGCAACCTGGAAAAAGATCTGGTCATGTTCAGGTTGACCTGTTTGTGATATGAACGTGAAATGGCATAGCATGGACATGACCTCGAATGCAAAAATGCCATCCCTACTGTTGAATGTCGTCCGACAAATACACTGAATGAATTTTCCAATATCAATTTTGCACTGATTCGATTCAGATTAATTGATTCACTCTGATAAAACTGGTTTGATAAATGCCATCCCTACTATAGTATGACTCATTAAGTTGATACCTAGATAATTCCTACAATTCTGAATGTCTCCCTTGTTCTTATATAAGTATAAGTGTAATCGCTCTCTATTCTTCGTTTATCTTTTGGGTACTCAAATTTCATTAAATATTCTTGTGAGTCAAATGAGCCCCATCCCTCGTAGGATTTTTCATACTTCTATCATAGTCCTAAGATTTACCAACCTTCATATATTTAAGAGCCTCTTTTACTTCATTCTTTTGAATACGCTGATAGAAATTATAGTTTATATATTTTTTTCTGATTTGACTAACTCTCCTAAAGTAATACTAACATATGTATTCTCATTGAACAACTTTCTGTTTAAATATAATTTTTTTCTCACATTTGGGGTTCTACAATTTAGTCCAAATAATTCTATGAAATCTATTCTTTTTTGTCTACCTTTTAACCTACAAATTCATTACTAAAAGTTGATGTTGAATAGTTAAGCTTTCTCCTATAATTATCTTCCAATCTTTACAACATAATCTATTTTTTTCTTAAAAAAAATCAATTTGCAATCTTTACATCATATTTATACTTTATTTTTTGAATTTTAAATTTTAACTATCAACCTAACACTTAAGTGTGCTAGCATATTCAAGGTTTCCTCTCTCTCCCTCTCTCTCTATATGTATATATATATGAGGGTATAGTTGATATGCACGTTAATTCATGTGAAATCTCCTTAAAATTCAACTGTTTGATCTTTAAAATTAACGGTTGAAATCTTTTCATGAGAGAGATTTTCATTAAATCACTTACCGTAGAAAGTCAAGTGATCAAATGAACAGCACAAAACTTGGGTGTAATAGCAGTAAGATGCTCATTCCATGATAAAGTCATGATCTCATAGGATGGAAAAAGCGCATTTATGTAGCGTTATCATTAACACATCGCATGTTGTTTAAGGACATCGTCGAGAAGAAACTAAATCATTCATATAACCCTGAAACTCTCTTTCATTTATACAGCCTGTTATAGCTGACACCAACAAGTTAGCAAGGCACAGTAGGATGCCATGTTGATGATTAGATTGACTTAAAAATTAATCTTAGAATAGTATCAAATTACGAATATTTACTTCACGGCTTAGATCAATTTCAGAATATACTTGGAGAGACGGAATTTGAGACCTGCATAACGAAGATCAGTTTCTAATATTTATAGAGTGAAGCCTTTGCAAAAAAATTATGTAGAGTACTGAGCAAATTGGAAAAGACAAGCAAATCTAGAACCCTTTCTCTTGTAGAAACAATACAACAAAAGAAACTGCAAGCATGAACTAAAGGTAAGACAATTCGTTTACTGGAATTGGTTCTTCGATTAGCAGAACAATACCTCCACAAATGGACCAATCCCCAACATAAAGTTTGACATGCCATCTTTAATCTAACATGACGGCCTTCTTATTCCTCGCAATTTCTGGCCTACAACTAATAGCAATCAAAACAAGAGAGCCCATTGTTAGGTCCCCCATGCCCGTCTGTGACTTGCCGGCCTGCTTGGACGCCACCATTATCTCCCATCTGAATGGTCGAAAACAAGCAGAAGGAAGAAGCAGGTGCACGGCACAAGCAGGCTATAAGGGATTTGGAGTAGAGGGAAATAAAGAGTCCCTCACTCCAAATTTCATTCTTTTTCAAGACCCATGCATTGAGCTCTCCCAAGAGTCTGCCATCTTTTAGTGACAGAAGGTAGCGAAAGAGAGACAGAGAAACCCAAGGTGGGATGAAAGATCAGTGGAGGGAAGAGATTCTCTCCAACCTATAAATAGCCAAACAATGGTTGTTGGTGATGTTGTGAGTGACGCATGAGTGTCAAACGACCAAGAAAAGATAGAAAGAGGTAAACTACTAAAATTGCCTTTTGATCTTTAATGGTAGATCAGTATATAATCTTTAGGTTCTAGTGGATCAAATTCTGCAGACATAATAAACTTTTCAATGACCAAGATGTCTTCTAGCTTTGGTGGGACACAGTTGTTCTGTTTAGTGTTTGTGAAAAATATTAACTGTTGCAGTCTCACTTTGCATGTATGAAGGTTATGCGCAGTCCTATCAAATTCATTCCCATCGTGAAGTACATTTTGGTTATCTTATCCTAAGGCACTTATGCCTTCCTCAAATCGAAATACTGTAAACATATGCATTAGCTCATAAAGAATGAAAAACGAATCTTTAATGGGCTAGCATATTGTTATTAAATTTGGAAAACAGCATTTATATATGTTTTGATGGGACACAGTTGTTCTGATTAGTGTTTGTGAAAAATATTAACTGTTGCAGTCTCACTTTGCATGCATGAAGGTTATGCGCAGTCCTATCAAATTCATTCCCATCGTGGAGTACATTTTGGTTATCTTATCCTAAGGCACTTATGCCTTCCTCAAATCGAAATATTGTAAACATATGCATTAGCTCATAAAGAATGAAAAGCGAATCTTTAATGGGCTAGCATATTGTTATTAAATTTGGAAAACAGCATTTATATATGTAAAGATTCTCTTCTTAAATGCGGACGAGAACTTTCTAGGTATTGCTCGGAAATCATCCTAGATTCTTTGATTCATATCTTTTTC
Organism: Brasenia schreberi; assembly: GCA_036023115.1. Taxonomy (NCBI): domain Eukaryota; kingdom Viridiplantae; phylum Streptophyta; class Magnoliopsida; order Nymphaeales; family Cabombaceae; genus Brasenia; species Brasenia schreberi. Next base: position 18,624,253 of record JAYKKT010000065.1, on the reverse strand, counting down.
TAAAGTCAGAATCTTTCTTTTCTTTGAAATGCTTTTAGCGCCTTAAATTCAAGCCTATGGTAAAACGCACCATCACACAGAGTCATATTATCTATCTACCTATTATCCATGAATGCAACTTTATCGAGTTATTTTAAGCACATTGTTCTCATGTGGCATATGACCGCAAATCTACATAAATCTGTCTTAATGATCTATCATCACCAAGGGATTCTTGGTTGTATTATAAAAGTGTCAGGGCTCTTGATTTCGATAAGTATTATTGCAGCACTAGCAGTTTAAATAACAATACACTGAGCATCTTAACGGTGCACACCAAGAGTTAATCCTTTTGGGCACTTTACATTTGGACCAAGACGTTTCTTCTGCCATGAACCAGACTCCAGGAATCCATATTTGAAGTAAAGGTCACTAGGGTAGTCTCTATTAACTAGCCTTTAGTGATCGCCTCCAGCGCTCGTCACTGCCGACACCACTTAGTGAACTGACATAAAGTAGTTTTTTTTCTCAAATAAAACACTCGGAACAATATATATTTCGTCTGCAATTTCTTTCTTATGAGGATGCTTTTGTTTGCTTTATTCAGTAGGAAGAATTTTCACGGATTCGGGAAACAGATGGATGTTGAGCGGCATTAGGAAAAGCAAGAAGAAACGATGAAATTTTTTGCTCAAGTTGGATTATAGTAAGAACTTAAGCGAAAAAACCCTGAATTCTTTTGCTACAGTATCGTAACTTTTCTTTCGACCATGAATTCCACTAGTTTCTCGTTATCCTCGAATAAATTTGCCTTCAGCCGTTGACTGTTACCAATTCAAATGTTAAATCTCAGTTCTGTGAATATAGTGTATTGATGGCATTGGTAGGTAGTATTGGCAACGAAAATCATGAATATAAAGAGATTTATATATGATATACTTCCAGGTTCTGTAGTTTTCCTTTTTCCAACGCAATCTGGGCTTGAAGATCATCAATAGGTGCCTTTAAAGCGCATTATTTCGTATGGTTTTGATGCAGAATGGAAGGAACTAGCGCTTAACTCATGTTCATCTCTACCTTTACCTTGGATTTCCTAGCCTCAGCTTGGTTTTTTTTGGCTCATTTGCAGACCTTAATGCTCCCCTTCTGTATGAACGGCTCGAAAGTGAGCACAGCAATCCAATTAGATAACCTCAATCTAGCTGATTAAGACAGAATCTCTTCTCCGACATATTTTACTTTAAGAAAAAATATCAAGGTTTATAGGGAGTGATTGTTCTGCCAAACATGCATTGGCCACTTCATGAGTTGAAGATAACAATGTTAATTTGGAATGAAACAGTAATGGAGTCATCTGATACTAAAAGTGTTCATTACCTTCTCTGATAAAAGTGTTCTACAGCCAGTATGTGGAGGGGGGGCTGGAGAAAAGCGAGCACAGAAACTTGTCACTATGGGTTTTTCTGGTTTGAAAAGGTCTACATGAATCCGTCAGCTAGATGCTTTTCTTAGTGATAGAAGTGCCCTCCTCCTCAGACTGCATCCGTGATTTGATAAGACGGTTGGACCTCCACTACCTCTTTTCCGCAGTGGATGTACCTTTCCATTGTTTAACTTCTTTTTGTTTGATCACTTTCTTCTTCTCTCAGAGGTAAGGCTCTGTGTGTGTATGTGTGTGTGCGTGAGTATGAGTAGCACCATCAATCATATTCAACTTGCTTGGTCTATCCACAGTTTATCTCCATGATAACAAACAATGCTAAGGCCCCAAGATAGTCCAAACATGACCATGAAGTATGTCAAGAGAAGCAAGCTGCTCTTTGTTCAGCCAGCTTGAGAGCCTAGAGAGATGAGCTCGACATGGCTCGTTTAGGTTAGCGTGATAAGCTAGCTGTTAAAACATGTCTAGCTCATCCGGTACAGGCCCAGGGGGTCCAAACTAATATTATGGGAGACCCTTACAAGGAGTTCCCTACTTATGGAAGGGTTAACCCCCGATCGAGGCAAGTAGTGGGGATGAGCTCCCTTGGATATTCTTTTTGTTGGGAGGATATAAACCACCGGACTGGCGGCCTACAATGTAAATTATAGGCATCATTTTTCGAATTCTGGTTTGCCTCTACTTAACCCCAGCAATCCAAAACAAAAAAGTTGATAGATGGTTGCACAACACCCATCACACCACGGGAGCTGGCCATGCCGGAACAAGGAGGGGATTCGGAAGGCGGGGCTATGTGATCAGTGGTCATAAAGATTGAATTAGAAATCCCATTTTCACTTAAATTGTCCAGCATTTCATTTTTCAAGCAAGATTTGGATGAAGTTTGATGAGAAAACTCATGGTTGGTTTGTCTAACTCAGCACCTCACCTTGGAATGAACTATTCAATAAGCAAACAAGGAAAGCCATGGACAATCTCTTGAGGCAAGCCACAAGCAGGCCCATCTTCGCTCCCCTTACAGCCTCATACTGAACAGACCAATCTGCTCTGGCACTGAATTCAGAACAGGAGTTATCGTTGGCTCATTTTTTTTTGAAATTTAGTAATTTGGTCCCTCTATTGTGGAAAGGGGCATCACTGTGTGCAGAAAATTGTCTTCTTGTGAGATTGGTTAGTCACTGAATCATGAAAGAGTGACTTCCTTGGCTGAAAAAGGCAATAGATTCGGCACTCATGGTGGCCACAGAGCCTGCGCCAGTGAAAGTGCCACAAAAAGCTAGAATCTTTAGGATCCAATCAAACGTCAAGAGTGCATACACACAGACTCACACTCCTGACCAAGAGACCGACTGAAATCAAGAACAAGAACCAGGACCGAGCAAGTATGAGCTATAGTTTAGAACCACCAGATTTGGTTTAAGTTCTAAACCATCCCGAATCTCAAAATATCGTTAAAATTTTGAAATTAAAAAAAAAATGAAACTGGTGGGTTTTGAAATTCAAAAAAAATTGAACCACCAGTTCCGGTTTTGATTCGGTCTTGGTTCCATGAAACGTAGAAAAGAAACAAAACCGGGTGGTCTCCTGTTCTAGGTTAGGTTCGAAGAATTCTGGTCCCAGTCAGTTCGTAGCCTAGTTCAGTTCCTGTTGGAACTTCTGCACCCGTTGCAAACCAGCATGTCTACCCAAAGTATTGAACTCATCACCACTGGCTTGAAGTTGGTTCTCTAAGTCGATCTTAGTCAGGATCGTCTTACATGGCTCATTGTGGAATTGTCAGGTTCCTTCTGGAGGATAAGCCTGTTCAGTTCTAGGTAAACCGGGAAAACCTGTTCCGGTTCACCAAAACTTAGAACTGAAACCGAACAAGCCCTCCTTCAATTCTGGGTGTGATTCTAGTTCAATGTACATTTCGGTTTTGGTCTCTAAAAAGTAGAAAATATATTAAATTTTTAAAAGTAATAAAAGGCCTTGGAACTGCCGGTTCTTGTTATGGTTCCTGTTCGATTCTCTGTTTGAGGGAACCAGAACCAAACTGTGGGGTTCCTCAATTGCATTTCGGTTCCAGTTCCAGGCCAACCTATCAGGGCAGGTTGGAACCGGAATCCGGATTATTGTTTTGGTACAATTTTGTCAGTTTGTGTGCTTTCGTAGGGATACTTCCTTTTTTTTTAATCATATATAGGTAGTAATATTGATGGTTCTAACATTTCCGTATAATGGGGGAGCCAGAAGTCAAATGCAGGCCCTGGGTATCAAACACATGACCTTCAACTTATGAGTCGAAACAAATTCAGGCTCAGATTATCTCCCATGAATGGTTGTGCTGCTAAGCTGCAAATGGGAGCCAAACGGAACTACTCGTTCGGCTCAGTTAGCTTGTGTTTTGCTCATTCATGAGAGAAGATGGTACTTGAGGAGGTGTTTGATTGTGAGGCCGGGACTATTGAACTGAAACTCCATTTTGAGTTTCAACAGCTCATTCTTGGGGGTGGGCTGCTTATTGATTTCATAATAAAAAAAAGTAGGGTCTTACTGTGTGTTGAGGCTTGCATATTACTACAACATAAACTGAAATTAAATTTCAAGTTTCATAGTTTTAGGCCTCGTAATCAAATACGGCTTAAGCTATTTGCGCTACACACAGGCTCATATTAAGTTAAGTGAATGTGTGTGTAAAGTAACTTACGGGAATAGTCAAGTGCAATGAGTTTAATCCAAAAACAGCCAAGATGTTTATGGGGGGATCAACTCACACGCATGCACACACACACACACACACACACACACACACACATCTTACGACCATTTTGCATATTGTACAGGTAGACAGACGGCTGGTCTGCGAGCCGAATGACCGAAGCAACCCTTACTCCTTTCTTGGTTCATTTTATATGCAAAGGAGCCGAGCTAACCACCAGCCGAGCAGCCTTCACTCGGGCATTGACAAACGGCTCAAATAAAGCCAAGCTGGCGTGAGTTGGGAGAGAAACTTTAGTCCATCATTTGCCTCAAGTCTTCCTTTGTGAAAAAGTCGAGCAAAAAGCCCTTCATTTACCTCAAATACCTTTCATACAAGTAACTTAGTAACTTGGTGTATATTGGTTTAGGTAAAAGTCTTAAGAGATCTCATTTAGCAAGTCTTCACCAGCCAAACCCAGCATCTTCATCTTCATATCATTTCTTTCACGAACTGAACACGAATGAGGCGAGGATCGACCAGCCGAGATACGAGCGGGTTGACACGGTTGCTTTACCAGCTCCATATGTAGAAGGCACATACCCGGTACAAACAAACTTGCACGGGCACAATCTCGTGTGTGTGTGTGTGTGTGTGAGAGAGAGAGAGAGAGAGAGAGAGTTTATGACAAATTTAACTACTGTATTTTCTTTTGAGAAGAAATATTTCCTTCCCATAATAACTGATCCGAAATTTACCATTTTCCTAAGAAAGTTAATGACCTTCACAGCTTCCTATTTTGTAGCATTTTGTCTATTTTAATTTCTTTCATACGTTACGATTTCCTTGAATAAGTAGTTTTGAGTTTCTCATTGTTGCTACCTCTGCGTATAATATAAATGATCGCCATTGGCGTTGGCATTATCGAAACCAGAGGTGAAGCATCGCTGTAGCGCCACCAATACATATCCCATGTCCATGGCTCCCTTGCTTCGTATCCTTCTCTTATTTCTCTTCTTGGTGCTTCTCTTTGCCATTGCTGTTCAAGGTAATCTCTTGTTACTGCTTTACCATTGACCTGTAAATTCAATGCTTCCATAAGATAACAAAAGATTAATCGAGCCATCGCTCTTTTGGCTAGTTTATCCGCCTAAATTAACGTTCAAGTTCAAGGCTGCGAGTTCGATGACCGAGTGTGGCTCTTGTGCACTTCTTCCTACCTCTGGTGGAGCATCTATGCGCTGACACTCAAGTTTTGGAAAACAAATAAAAAAAAGCTCTTGGTTTAAATCATATCTCTTGATTTATATTGTGCGTAATATTTGGAGCCCAAGTGAACCCCCCCTTTTCAATATAATATATAAAAAGAGGAATTAATACGTGTTACCACATATTTAAATCTAAAAAGCAAAAAATATGTGTACTTTTTGCTAGTATTGTGTGTAATATTTGGAGCTGAGAAAACCCCTTCCCTCTCTAGACAGAGGAAGTATATGTTCAAACAAATCTATTTTTTTGATGATAATGGTTGAAATTTATATTTAAAGTACTTTTGTAGGTACAACTACTTTTACTTTATAAATTTCAAATTATAACATTCATCGTGGTTGAGATTTGTTTCGATTTATTAACACCTAATTGTATTGGCATATACCAGTTTTTTTATCTTTGACACTTCTATACTATTGTCCACCTATTGCTTTTATGTGACATAAGTATAATAATAATCTTTCACACTTTTTCAAACTCTCTTAAAAAATTTAAATTGCACTTATATCACCCGAGAACAATGGTTAAGCATGGTAGAGATGAAGGATTCAATTTTCCTATATACGTATATATATGCGCAAGGGACCCCGTCTGACCTAAGCCTTGGCATGACTTTATAACAAAAGAACATATCCATTACTTCACCTTGGATATCGATTCACCGAAGATGGAACTCGTTTATGAATATTTACACTTAACATAAATCCTGCTCAATTATCGACCATATGGAATATTTCGATGTATATTTTCGTTGAAGTTATATCCATGCATGTATGGCATATGAAGACACATGTTATACACCATGGTAGAAACGATTTAAACCATGGGGCATTCACACTCACCTCAGAACGTTTTCAATTCTGCCATTCTAGAACAAGTTAGACTTATATAGTTGTTTTATGCTAAACCCGTAGGTAGACAAGGCCAGTTTGGAATTGGCTTCACATTCCCACATGGAACAGGCCAAAACCAAAACCATGAACCAGTCAGTGTGGTAGAAAACCACTGGTTCTATAAAAAAAATTAATTTTCTTTCAAAATTTCAAATTCTTAATGTTTTTTCCAGTTTCGAACAATTTCAGACTCAAACTAGAACCGGAACCGAAACCAGTTCAGGATTCGGTTTTTGTTTTAGGTTCAATATTAACTAGAGCTGGCACTTTGAAACTACCGGTTGTGTTTCACGTCTACTCGTAGGGAACTAATGGGTTCTCCCAGTCAAAATATATCCTGAAAACTGAGTTTCTTTAACAACAGAACCATATTAAGTCAAGATCTTTTTAATGACAAGCAATCTGGTTTGGAATTTGATGCAGGGGACACATGCTTCGAGCCATACCCTGACCGCTGGTGCTGTTCCAATATTCACAAATGCTTTTCTGGACGTGATGAATGCAATTTTGCCTGCTCCTGAGCCACTTCAAACAGCATTTTAACTTGATGCTCAAGAAAGAGCAAAGTGCAAGAGTGCAATAATCATGTGATTTTACAGCTTTACATGCCTCAGTTATGTTTTCGGTGGTTACTTCTATAATAACTCGAAATCTTTACCATCTCCATGCCTCAGTAATGTTTTCGGTAGAGTGTGCCATCTTTAAAACCCAACGTGCATGCATGCACCCACCAGTAATCGAACTGGGTACTTGCAGTATATATATATATGCGTGTGTGTGTGAAAATTGAATCACGCCTACCTCTAACATATCTATCATGTCCATTATTGCCAGTTTTTTGGTAGCATTACACAACAACAACAACTAAGCCCTTTCTCATACATAAATTTTTTGTTTTCACATAGCCCTATCATGTGTCATGCTAGCAGTTGCCTCAATATAAACTATATCATTCTTTATAGTTTCTTTCCAACACTTTTGTGGTTGTCCTCTTCCTCTTAACATTTTCACAATCTAATTTTTTATGTCTTCTTATGGGAGCATCCTTTTGTCATCTTTGTACATGTTCAAACCATCTTAAACGATTTTATCTCATTTTATCCTCTATTGATACTATTCACAATTGGTTAATAATAACCTCGTTATGTACACGGGCTTTCCTTTTGTGACCACTCATCCATCTCAGAACTATAAAACGTAACATATCTAATTGTAACTCTATAATATTTACATCTTACTTTAATGTTATCTTTTTATCATATCTTTGTTTTTACTTTCTTATAAGCCCCCCAAGTTTCACTAGTCTTCTTGGTATAATGCAATTTGTAGCGTGTCTTCTTTACCTTATTTTATCTTCCATCACTTTACTCAACCACCAAACTTGTTTTTATGCTTGCACGTCTCCCTTAGATTCGCCTAACACATCTTTTATCACTTCTTTGATATGTATAGTTATATTGTTCCACATATCAAAAGGTGTACCTATATAATTTCAATCATCTCCTTCAAGAACTTTCTGTTTAAATATATTTTCTTTCTCATATTTGATGTTCTACCATCTAGTTTAAATAACTTTATGCATTCTACTCTTCTTTGTCTACTTTTTTACCTCCAAATCCATTACTAAAAATTGATGTTCAGTAGTTAAATTTTCTCCTGTAATTACTTTGCAATCTTTACAACACGATTTATCTTTTTTTATACAAATAAAATAATCAATTTGTGTTTGTGACAAACCACTCTTATAAGTAATTAAATATTCATATCGTTTTTTGAAAATTGTATTGGCTATAAAGAGATCAAAAGTCATAGCAAAATTTAAAATCTCCCTACTCCCCTCATTTATATCTCCAAAACTATAGTTTCCATTAATTCCTTGATACCTTAATGCATCTTTACCGATATGTATTTAAGTCTCCTCCTAAACAAATCATCTCTCTTTATGAAATTCTTTGAATTACCTTATCTAACTACTCCCAAAAAAACTTTTATAGTATCTTATAATCCTACTTTGGATGCATATGCACAAACTATATTTAAAATCTATACTCTTAATACTAATTTTATCATCATAATTCGATTAGCATATCGTCGGATGTCTACTACACTATCCTTTAGATCTTTATTTATAATAATACCAACTCCATTTCGAGCCTTTTTCTTTCCTCAATAACATAATTTACAACTTGTATTATCAATCTCTTTTGCTTTTTCTCCAACACAGTTTGTGTCTTAGAAACATAAAAAATGAATCTTTCTTCGAATTATAGTATCTACTCAATTAATTTATCGGTCAATATTTTAATATTTCAAGTATCAATACAAATCTTATTATCTAGGATTACTTTCTTATCCTGCATTTGTACATTTTTGAAAAAATAGAGACCCTCGTTGTAACTTGTTCACTACATTCAGGTGATAATGTTGTGGGACTAACTTATTTGGTAAACCTCTTTGCAATTAATTCACTACATTTTAGTGAGGATATAGAGGTCTTTGCTTAATTTTCACTGCATTCGGGCTTTGCAATGCGTCGCTAATAGGAAACGACTCAACGCAATACTCATAATTTATAGAATCCATGGTAGATAAGTCCGACAAAATTTTACGATGACTATCTCTTACATGGGCGGAGTCTTTTTGTAGCATTAATATAATAAAAAATAATAATTTTAAAAGAACGAAAAATAATATCATTATATTTATATCTTTGAAGCAACTGTTAAACATGAGAGAAGATAACAAGATCCAATTATTCCTCCTCTCCCTCTCTCTCTCTCTCTCTCTCTCTCTCTCTCTATATATATATATATATATATATATATATATATATATATATATATTACTTAAGAAAACTAGGCTCGACTTGCATAAATATATACCAACCATGACAAGTGCCATTAATCAGGGTTAAGTCACACCATACTCATGAAGATGGAACTTTGTCTCAATTATTATTTAGAGTTCATAGAAAAACTTTGCTGCTAATGACGAATATGCAACATCAAGAACATTTCCGATGGAGCTGCTTTTGTTCCTTTTGCCAACAAATACAAATATCATTATCATGACAATCTTGGACACACACACACACACACACACACACACACACATATATATATATATATATATATATATATATATATATATATATATATATATATATATATATATATATATATATATATAGAGAGAGAGAGAGAGAGAGAGAGAGAGAGAAAGGCCATCTTTTTGAAAGGGTAGGAGATATGCATTTTGTGGCCAAGCTTGATTGCACCAATATAGTCGTCTTCATGAAATCAACCTGTTTTGGAGCTTACTCCGCCCTATCTTGTCCTGTCATTAACTTGAAATACTGTGTTTCATGGGGAAAAGTTCTCCTGGGCGAAGAGAAGCGTGTAAATAACGTCAAACGAGGGGAGGGAGACCTTAGCCACTTGACTCGCATATACTACCAAATTCATCCCACCAACTTTCTTACTTCAGGTCTCCTGTAATCTAGCTAAGCCCGTAGATGGGGACCCATATATACGTAGCGTTTCGTTTAATCTCTTGATAGTAAAAAACACTGTTTTCCTTCTATTATAATTGCCCGAGGAAACCGCATCCTCGACTCACGGTCACTCCCGCACTGTGGCGGATCTACAAAATAGTTTTGGAGAGGCGATCTACATATTTCATTGTGTTAGGGAGGCAAAGCATGAATCTCAACTTAAAATTTCGAAATTTCAGAAGGGTGGCCCCTCACCCCTCCATGGCCCCTCACCCCTCCATGTAGATCCGCCATTGCTCGTGCATGCTGATTAATTAAAGCTTTGTGCCCATCTGCCGGTAGGTGTGCGTCTGCCAGTCGTGTTATCCTATCCTAGTGTTAACTGCTGGTATGTGGGTGTTATCTACCAGTAGTTGTTTCGGCATGTTCCTCCTACGGTGGTTCGACCAATCGATTGACTCCGTGGGGTGTTACCGTGCCTCGGTGTTGAGTTTTTTTCTTTCTATGCACCATACGGTACCTGTAGTGAAATTTCTCTACCGCATGGTACCGATAGTGAAATGCAGGGGGGCTTCGTTGGCATTGACTGAGTAAGGACCTAGTTCATGGAGGTAGGACATTTCCAACTCAGAACTGGACGGAAAGTTCCAACCTTAACAGAACTGGTCCTGGAATCGGCTAAACCGAACTAAAACGAGACCTGCCCATTCAGTTTCAATTCCACTTTCCATGGAACTTGAACCTGAACGGTTCAGCCATTTTATTGATATTATATTTTAAATTGATCGTTTTTAAATGGTTAAAACTCAAACAGGAAGCAGAATCAGCTTGGTTTCGGTTTCGGTTCTTCTTTCTGGTGGAGAATTTGAATCGACAGTTCAAGACCACTGATTCTGGTTTACTTGGTGAAGGAATTAAAACCCTCCCATGCGTGTATCCACACACACTCAAGCACATGCACACCTGAAATTATGTATTTATGTTGCAATCACCTACTCGAAGTAACTACAGTGTTATAATGGAGTCATCTTCGAAGTTAGTTGATTCAATAAATTTGGACATCTTATTTTCTTAATAAAGCTTGGTACTAAAGGTAATAATGTTATGTTATTGTTTGCTGTATATTTTCAAGTTTCTTAATTTCCTCAACCCAATCAAATTTCAGTGACGTTGTACTCTTCTTGTTTAGTTTATGAAGTGGTTGATATGTTAATATTTAAAAGGTCATAGATTTATTGACTATGGTATACGTGTACATGAGCAATAAGTCTTTTCATAGAGTTCGATCCAAAGAAAAAAGTTAATATCCAGGTTGACCCGGAGGAAAACAAAGTGACACGAGTATGATGCAAAACACGCAATTGATACCTGAAGGATATAGGTGCAAAGCTCGTTAGTAAAAGTCTGATGTGTGAAAGTAATTTATGCTTAAATTATGAGGCCATTTGGGCCCTTTGATCAGGCCTGGCCCCCCACGGCTGTCCAATTCGAGCACACACCCTGGCGCTCTGAACTGCAAATGACAACTATATATTTCCACAGCACACACACACACATATATATATATAAAGAGAGGAAGGGGAAAGAGATTAGATCGTGCCACCAATGATGTAGCTCACTCATGAATGTTTGTTACTTTTTTATGATATAAGTATAATAATGTTATACTTTTTATATTTTAAAATCTCTTAAATTTTGTTAAATACATTTATATCATTAAAACGAATAAGTGAATATGTCATAGATAGATACAATTTAGTTATACATACATATATATATAAAGAAAACTAAGTCCCGTCTAGACATTGGCATGTGCTTATTTATAACTATCAATTGTTTTTCGGCAGCATAAGTATAATTTATTTATTTTTTTAATTATTAAAAAAATAAAAAAATATATTTTATTATAATATCATGCAAAAATAATAGGTAAAAATGAGTGAACACGTGTTAATATGAACATTATCCAATCACTCTCTCTATATACATGTGTTGTGGGAGCTTGTGAGCTATTCGAGATGAGTATTTGCAAGCTCAACCTTCAACTTGAGCTCGACAAAATAGAGATGAGTTCAAGTTATTCGGAGTCGAGCTCCAGTATCTCCTCAACAGCTCGACTCACTTGCACCCATCAAGGTTTTTATTTCCAAGAAGTAAAAATTTTGGTGCTTTGAGAAAATGAAGCAACAACCAGAGGACGGCTTGTAGATTATTTCAACATAAACCAAAACAAGGATGTTGTTCTTACCATGAGCTAAAACAAGCAAAAACATGAGGTCGAGTTGGCGCAAATTAATTCAAACTCGACTAATTATTAGACAACAAACAGCTTGCAAATTCAAACATGAATTACAGTAAACAAAATAATTCGGTCCAACTCATAGAGGAAAGGAATCAAAACCGAGCAGCCAATTTTGGGTTGTCCTCATTTACGGGCCCCATGTGTGTATTCGATGTGTAGTAGCACGGCCGGATTAACAGAGAGTGTTCATTTTACCAGGAGCATTTGATATCTCCAAAGCATTCCAAGATTCTTGTGGTTGAAAATATCATGATTGGCTTTTGGAGAAATTTCAGGTATTTAACACAGTTTTTTGTAATGGCTCTTCCATCCTCCTCGTTCAAATCTTCCTTTATCCCCTTAATACAAAATCAAAAGTTTATTTTCTAAAATTTTTTAAAGGCTGTCATTTTAAATTCTATGGAAAAGAACTCTTGAGCAAAATTTGCATACAAACCGTATTTTAGTTTTGGAAGGACACATTACATATATATATATATATATATATATATATATATATATATATAGAGAGAGAGAGAGAGAGAGAGAGAGAGAGAGAGAGAGTCCATTCCAATGCATCCAACCCCAGAAGTGACGTAAGAGTTGCGAAACCTTGGTCGTCGAGTTCGAAAGAGATTCATCAGTAAAGTGTTCTTTTTCCACACAGAGAGACAGAGTCTTCCTCGGGTACGAGTCCAGAATTGACGGAAGATATAAAATCTCCGTCGTCGAGTTCGACAGAGATTCACAAGTAAAAAACATTATTTTACCCCCTCTCTCTGACATATGTGTATATTATATATGTATATATATATTACTTAGAAGTAACTCCGGGCAAACGAAAAACTGACCGTCGTAATTAAATTTTCTTGATTTCACCCATGAATTAGATTCTTATCTGAGTGAGCCACTGTGTTATCTGCGTTCTGCCACGTCTGCCATTTCCCTTTTTTCAACTCCCTTTCATTTCTCCACAACAATGGATTCCTTTGCCTCCAATCTCCTTTGTTTATTTACCACAGTTTTGAATAATGGCTACACTGGCATCTCCTCATGTGCACGTTGATCGTCTCCCCACCTGCTCATGCCTTACAACTGTCTATCGTCTCTCTCATACATGCATTCAAGAGGTCACCAACCATTAATGCTACCCCTGGCATCCTTACAGTGATCCTCAATCCTTGCATTTATGTCCGTTGCCTCTCACTCTTCGCCCTTCTTAGTGTTTCCTGAGTCTAAAAATTCAATCTTTTGGTGATTGGGAGTGTTCAAATAAGCTTCTCATAGTTCTTTTCTTTATTAGATTTTCTGCTATATATGTTCTAGACTTTGTACTTGGTTTGAGTTTTCTTTTTTGTAATAAATGACGTAGTTCAGGGGAGGTTCTCTTCACTGTTAGTCTCTGTAACGCCATTTTTCGATGTTAAAAATCTTCCCTTTTCTCTTTTACCAAAGACTGGAGCCCGTTTCTTGGCTTTTCATCTTTATCAAAAATCGAGGGCCGGAGATTTTCTTCTGATATGGAGCTGAAAGGAATGTTGTTGGCTCTTGCTTGCTTGTACTTCTGCATGAGCTCTCATGGAAGGAATACCGATGTACTGGTGAGATTTCAGAAGGCTCCTCCGCCAGTAACTTCTCGGAGATCGGCTACATTTGCCTTTGTGGTTTCGCCGGGAGCTGGTCAGGGATCTTGCGCCAATTGTAGGATACAATGCAAGGTAAAATAAGTTTTTATGGTCTAAAACGGTAGAAGTTTTGATGGATGCTTATGAATATGTACGCCCGTTGTTTCTTACTCACCTGAAGCAAATATGGCGAAAATGGCAATCCAGAGAATAGAACAGACTTTGATGGTAACAAAACCACGCTGGATTCTTGAGCTATAGTATTTTCTATTAGTTAACTAAGTGTATACCAGTTTGCCTTCTCGGAAGCACACTGATTTCGTGCACCATGAAAGCTAGTTTGATCGATGTCTCAAGACTACTGGTCCTGAAAAAAGCCGACGTTCGATCTAGAAATTCACCATATTCTTCACAGTTATGTGCAAAACCGTATTATTCTCGTGAAGGTAGCTTATACAGAACACGAAGAACAATAAAATGGAATTTTGCTGAAGTTACAAGTATCATACGGACGGGATTGTCTTATTCTTTGGTTGTTCGGTATATATAACACTTTCATCTCATTTTGTATGCTAGAAACTCAACATACAAAACAAATAAGGAAAATTTTATGCAAGTCCTGCTAATTTGGAAGTATGAAAGAAAATCGCATTATCATTTTGTTCTTCAGTACAGTACGCTTTTCTTTCAGTAAATTAGAAACGTGCACGCATACATGTTGCAGGTAGAAACTGCAGAATAATCGACTCTGCCTAGTTTCAATCGTCTCCTGAATTAGACATGAAGATCCCAATACTCGGGTCATTCTTCTTGTCCTTTATGGTGATCATTATTTGTTACATCGTTTTCATTTGTCTAAAGTCTATGTTGATGGAATCTGTTCAGCTTGATGATCAAACTCCTACAGACTGTAAACAGAAGTCGGTATCATACTCACGGCTGAGAGATGGAGAGCACAAACTTGAGGTCTGCATCAATGCGTCAAGCAAGAGTTCCTGCACAAGCTACCATTGGACTGTCGGTTAAGAAACTGTTCTCTTACTCTGTTTCTGAAGAACTGGATCTATATTGGGAATTTTTCTTTTAGATGATGAAAAATCAAAATGTGTGCTTCGCAGGGTAATTTAGGTATTATGCTGTTCAAAAATTTTAGTTTTCTAAGGATTCAAAATTCCTTGTGAACGTTCTGTAAAATGCTGCTAGAAATTGATAAATTGGGCAACTTACAGATCATGGAATTGGAATTGAATGCTCAGCCTGAGTTGCTATGAACTCATTTCAAGTCATAAATGGTCATAATGTTCTAAACTTGACCGGCAGTCGATGTTATATATAGAGAGAGTGCGTTGATTCGATCATGCCCACCACAGACGCCGACCGCTCTTGCATGACCATTGCTTTCATCATCTTTTGAAAATCCTTACAACAACAACAACAACTAAGCCTTTTCTCATACTAGATGGGGTCATCTTTGAAAATCCTTAATTTTTTAAAATTATACTTGTGCTACCGAAATATAAAAGATGAGCATGTCAGAGGTGGGTAGGATCTGGTTTCAATATATATATATATATATATATATATATATATATATATATATAGAGAGAGAGAGAGAGAGAGAGAGAGAGAGAGAGAGAGAGATGTAATGCAATTGTCATCTCTGCTGTTCTAGCTCATTGAAGTCATTCATCTTAAAGGAGCTAATCTGATGTGAGCCATCAGGGCTCAAATTATTGGTGTGAGCCTCATATTCTCAACATTGATACCCATATTAGTGTGGATACAAAGTTTTGATACATCTGCACTACTGTAATTAAGAAACAGTGTCTAAAAATTCAAATTCAAAGTTTTATGTGGTTTACTTCAATAGTTTGATGAATCAGGGTTCATATCTTACCTTTCCTGCTCTCTGAAGTTATGACTTCTGCAAAGAATATTGAGTTTCTGATGCTAATAAGTAAAAGTACCAGTTTTGTGATTTCAACCAATAAATTTTCTAACTACTGATATTCTTTACAGATACGGTTCATCCTACTGCTTCAATTTCAACTGCAGAATCTTTCACTAGTGAATCTAATATCTCAGTAATGATAACTTTCAACAAGCCATGTCTGGGTGGCGGTGGAGGATTTCATTGCTCTTCAGTTAATGCTTGTAATGTGAGTGACCATTTAGGTGTCCAGCCTACATTTGTTTCATTTTGTCTTAATGATGTGATTTTCTTTTGGTTTTGATTGATGAGCATATTTTACTGTTTCAATGCTGTGACTTGGTCATATGCAACAAGCAATGCGCTTTTTCATGAGGATACATTTTCGTGCGGTCTTCCTTTCTGTAGCTGCTGATTCATTAAAAGAGACAAAACGTGTTATTGTAAAACTATTTTAAAAATGATGGAATATTATATACAAGCAGAACCTTTTATTGGCTTTATTCATCCTTTCTGGCTCCATATCACAATATTTGTTTCATTATAATTGACCCGTTAAATTTAACCAGACACAGAGATGTCCTTTTAAATTTATTATCAGCAGCAGCATATAAACAAATTAGAGTGTGTTCTTTTGATGCACTCATGCAATCCAAATGTTGGTTATGCACCAATCGTATATTATCTCTTTTGCAGCTTCTTGTTTATGGGCCTGGTGAAGTCATACCATCGACATTTGAGATTTTACAGTCAGATTTGAAATTCTTGATTCTTGTGAGTTTTTCTTCTGTTATTGAGTACGGAAGGGTGATATTGGCAATGCAAAGAGGTTTTTGCACAGATTCTGCTGGAAACAGATTTATCAGAACAGCAAATTCTACATACCGCCTGCACTTTGGTATGTTTCCTACTTGTCAATGCACAATTTTTTTTTGCGTTACTGTCGGTGCACAATAATGTATTACAGTATTAAACTTATTTGTCATAAAACCTTATCTTTTGGCATTTAAACGTTAAACATCAGTCTTTCCTTATTAACTAAATAATACCAAATCTTATTCAAGTTTAACATACTAGTGCTGAATAATATGTGATTCTCATCATAATTAGGAACATTATATATATGTATGTATAAATGTGTGCGCATGCATGGTGAGTGTGTAGACAGCTAAGCCTGGCGTAAGTCCCCATCCTGCACATTTGATCTATTTCCTTAAATCATATTGCAATTATTTTGAAGTGCTATACCGCATGATAAGTGTTGGCATGATATATACTATTTCTATAAGCAGCAACACCAGTTAAAAGAGAAGAATCTTTCAAAGAAAGAAAGAATTAAATCTGACACCTTGATAATATTCTCATCTTTTCATGACTTCTTTGTTTTCTGGATGTATTATTGTTGAAACACTGGTATGAGTTATTTAATTTTATCCCATGTACGAATTTGGAACCAACTAAAAACATTGAAATCCGTTTATATTCAAATTTTAACATAATTTTTTAGTAAGCCTTCCCCTTTTGTTACTGGGATTTGTCAGACAGGAGGACAGTGTCTGCCAATCTAACTGCACACGTCTCCACGAAGCTACTTCAACTCAACTCTGAGTCAAGGATAGTCGAGGCGACCAACAACAATCGGAACTTGAGGATCTACTTGGAGTTCTCTGTTCCAGTTCTAAATTCATCATCGGAAATTCTAAGTGCCCTTCGTCCTAGTAGTGGCGTCCTCATTCCTCTCTCGGGGAAGACCCTTGGGAATCGTCGCTTTAGTTTTATGGTGAGTTGTCTTCAACGGTGGTTATGGTGATAATGCGAAGACAATAGGCCAGACATTTTGATAATTATGAACATTTTCTACCGTACACCCATGCACACCCTCCTGAAAAAAGCATGCATTCAGGCACATCCATGCATGTGTTTTATGTCAAGTAAATCTTGATATTCAAAAGAGCAGTTAGTTTATGTGCAGATTCAGATGGTGTAGTTGTTGTCTGTAGTCAGGTGGCTAACGATTCCGTCTGGTGTAGTCTGTAGGACTCTAACCAGAAAAAAGAACAAGATGGATTCTTATTTGCTTCCTCTCTATCTTGTCATATCAACATCTAACAAAAGGCAATATCATGTTTTATTGCATCCTTCGAAAACCTTGGGGTTTTACCTTTATAGAAATATAATTATTTGTCAAAGCATGTAGTGGACAGATGCTCATCAGCTTAAACAAATTTGAAGATGCCTCTGGTAATGCAACCTACCATATTGTCATGCGCATGTGACACTGACTGCTTCACCTTTCTCTTCCTCTGTTTTCCAGGTGAGTAACATATCAACTACAGCTGTAGTCACAGTAACAATGGAAAAGGATGCTATAGTTAGCCGACAAGGGACCTTCATTTCACCTATTGAGCCCCTCACATTTCTATATGGTACTTTCATGTGCTCCTGGGGAATCCCCTTCACTGAGAATATTATAGATTATGAATTATCATTTACAAACTGGTCCTGTATTTTTCTCCTTGCCAAAAGTCATTTTCCATTGCAAAAAATGTAGATAATGGGTAATATCTGGATAGACAAATATGCATTTCTTTTGAGAACTTCGGAAATACCGATCCATTCTCTGTAATGGCCCATATGCTTAAAATTATGGACAGACACATATTCTGTAAATTCAGTCTCTAGTATGTATATATTTAGTTGCGATAATTCCCAGCCATTCCAGAGTTTGAAGACAAATTGCATCATCTTTTTGAACTTTATAGTTTAATACTCTATCTTGTGCTCACTTTGAGCCTTTTACTACCACAAGAGTCCTTAGAAGTGGTTGCGTGCATTTATATAAAATTAACATAATTTTCATGAAAATATCAGTAAGTCATCTGCCCTTCAGGGTTCTGCTACGTATGATATGAGTTTGTTGGTTCCATTGTGGTTGCATCCTCGAATACAATATAAGAATGATACGTCTGCACCCTGGGAGAGAGCATAATCAGCGTGTACGTCTCACATTTTATAATTTGTGACTATCGGATGACAGATTCTCAAAGGCCAGCGGTGAGATTGGCCACTACATCAGAAAGGAGGACTAGAGACCGTAATTTGCCTGTGCTGATAAAATTTGTAGAACCTGTGTTTGATTTCAATGCATCTTCTGTATCTATCTCAGGAGGCCATCTGCTAAGGCATGTTCAGGCTTGAGCTAGTCACTTTTCTGAATTCTTAGGGCATTTGCAAGAATTAACTTTTTAATTCTTTTTGTATGAAATGCAGATTTACTAAAATTAGCTGGAGTCTGTACAGTGTAGATGTATATCCAGATGGTTCTATGGTATCTGTGAAGATTCCAGAGAATGTTACTCGAGATGTTGCAGGAAACAAGAATCTAGCATCAAACCTTCTACAAGTGATTCACTGTATGGAGGTTCAAATTAAATGTTTTAAAGAATATATGATGGAAAAACCATTTAGTATAGTCTATTTTATATGATGAAATGGTTGTAACAACTTTGTTAATTTTCATTTAGTTAATAACAACAACTAAGCCTTTTCCCATACTAGATGGGGCCGATTATATGGATTCTTTGTTTCCACGTAGCCCTATCATGTGTCATGCTAGCTGTTAACTCAATATAAACTAGATCATTCTTTATAGTTTTTTTCCAACACTTTCATCCTCTTTCTCTTCTAACATTTTCACAATCTAAGTTTTCATATCTTCTTACCGGAGCGTCCTTTGGTCGTTTTTCTACATGTTCAAACTATCTTAAATGATTTTCTCTCATTTTATCCTCAATTGGTGCTACTCTCAATTGGTTTCTAATAACCTCATTATGTATCCGGGCTTTCCTTGTGTAATCACTCATCCATCTCAACTTCTTTTGCACATGTTTATGATTAACTGCCAACACTCAAAACTATAGTAGGTCTAATTGTTGCTCTATAATATTTACCTTTTAACTTTAATGGTATCTTGATATCTTCTTATCACACATAATGCTGATTCCCCTTTCCATTTTAACCAACCGACATTAATTTTATACGTAACATCTCCATCAATTTTTTCATCACTTTGAAAAATTGACCCTAAGTATTTAAAACTTTCCTTAGGAGGGATGCATTATGTGCCAATCTTAATTTTTATGTCTTTTGAAGTATTGAAATGATCAAACTTACATTCCATATATTGTATTTTGTTCTACTAAATTGGAGGCCTTTACTTTCTAATATTTCTCTCCTCATTTCCAATTTCCTATTAACTTTTTCCTTAGACTCATCCACTAACACACTATCATCTGCAAATAACATACACCAAGGTACATCTTTAATATATTTTGTTAACTTATCAATAACCAATATAAATAAATTTAGACTTAATGTTGATCCCTCGTGTAACTCAATATTAACTTCAAAGGAGTATGTTATTCCTTCACGAGTCCTCACAAAAGTTTTCGTACTATTATACATGTCTCTTATAAGATTTATGTATATCAATGGGTTTATCATAAGCCTTTTCGAGATAAATAAATATCATGTGAAGGTTTTTCTTTTTTACTCTAAAATATTCCATAAAATATCTTAATAGGTGAATCACTATAATAGTAGATCTGCAGGGCGTGAATCTGAATTGGTTCTCTGTTGTACTCAATACTTATCTTAACCTACGTTTGATAATTCTTTTCCATAATTTCATAGTATGACTCATTAACTTGATACCTCGATAATTTAAACAATTTTGAATATGTCCCTTATTCTTATATATGCATATAAATGTACTCGCCCTCAATTCCTCGGTCATATTTTGGGTTTTTCATATTTCATTAAATAGTCTTGTGAGCCAAGTGAGTCCCACCTCTCATAAGATTTTTCATACTTCTATAGAAATATTGTTTGGTCCTAGAGATTTACCAACCTTCTTATATTTAATGTCTTTGACTTCATTCTTTTAAATATGCTGATAGAAATTGTGATTTATATACTTTTCTGATTTGGTTAACTCTCCTAAGTTAATACTAACATATGTATTTTCATGAAAAAGCTTATAGAAATAAATTTTCTATCTATTTTTTCTATCATTATTCGCCACTAAAACCTTCTCATCCTCATCTTTGATGCATCTAACAAAGTAAGATCCTTAGTTTTTTTTATCTCTAACCTTAGCTATCCTAAAAATATCCCTTTCACCTTCTTTTTAAATTATTATTTTTATATAAATCCTATCAAATTTTAGCTTTTGCTTTACTAACAGTCTTTTTTGCTTCTTTTTTTGCTTTCTTATAAGCCTCTAAAGTTTCACCAATGTTCTCACCATAATGCAATTTGTAATATGCCTTCTTTGCCTTCATTTTATCTTTCACCACTTCACTCTACCACTAAACTTCTTGTTTTGCCGGCACTCCTCTCTTAGATTCGCCTGATATATGTTTTGCCACTTCTCTAATATGTATAGTCATATTATTCCATATATCAGAAGGTGTACCTACATAATTCTAATCATCTCCTTGAACAACTTTTTGTTTAAATATATATTTTCCTTACATTTGAGGTTCCACCATCTAGTCTAATTAGCTCTATGTATTCTATTCTTCTTTGTCCACTTTTTGCCTACAAATCGATTATTAAAAATCAATGTTGAGTAGTTAAGCTTTTTGTTGGAATTACCTTACAATATTTACAATATGATCTATCTTTATGTTTATAACAAGCCACCTTATAAGTAACTAAATGTTCATCTCGTTTTTTGAAAATTGTATTGGCTATAAAAAGATCAAAAGCCATACTAAAATTTAAAATCTTCCTACCTTCTTCTTTTATATCCCCAAAACTATAGTTTCCATGAATACCTTGATACCTTAATGCATCTTTACTGACATGTTCATATATATATATATATCCATATGTGTGTGTGAACGCACCCTTGTTTATGCTTGTATGTGTATGTATTTATGTACATTTGTGTATATTTTAAATTGTGTTGGCACTAGTTGTGTACTCCTTTTCGTGTGCACCAAATTTAACACGTGCACTCATGCAAATCTTTGTATTATTCATAAAATGGAAAACTTATGCCGTATCTGTTGCAGATTCAATCCCTACTTTCTCTGTGCTACTCAGTACCATTTCCGCTACTGCTTTTGCTGTAACATCTTTGGCTGCGGGTTTGCTCTCAGTGTCCAGTTCAAGCCTTCAGTCCTTTGGGGCACTTTCAAAACCTTTTCCACCATACATGAATTATGATCCGTCAAGAAATCTCATAGTATGTTACTGAATCTACTTTGACGCTTATCACACTTAGATGGCTTTAGCCAAACAGATTCTTTCTAGGGTTTATGTTTACTCTCTTTCTTGGAATTTGATATCATGACTGCAGTTGAAACTTATGAAGGTATGCCTCTAATTGGAAGTTTTGTTCCTTTTGCGTGTTCTTTTAATGCAGAGAACTGCTTGCCACATTCAGGTGTTTGCACTATCAAAATGGCTGCCAGTTACATTGCCTATTGAATATTACGAATTTGTTAAGGGTTTACAGTGGAGTATCCCCCACCTTAAACTCCCATGGGAAAAAGATCAACCCAACTCCATGACAGCCAACATAAGATCTCATTTTCACCCGCTTCCGCAAGTTGTTGGACAAAGAGTGGTAGAAAATATATTCAATAGTCAAGAGACAAATAACACATTAGGGGCAGTCAGTATTCCAAAGAAACTTTCTGCGATGGAATATGCTTCAATTTTTGAGGTTTGGTATCCTATATAATTTCAACATTTATGTGAAGTTTCCTTTACTTTTGTAAGAACGGGACATTTAGTTACATGTATATGTAACTTTTCAGAGCCAGAATATGATACCTGAAGCACAGCTTTTCTCTAATACCAGGACTTCCACTGGGTAAATCCGAAATCATTCTCAATCTTCCCATTCTGCTTCTTTCTGTGCTGAAAACTCGAACTTGTAAACCAGGAATCATAGGTTTGTTTCCTCAAATAATCATCTAATTTGTAAACCTGTTTAGATCATGTGACCCTTAATGTATTAAAGCTATGCAGTAGTATACTAATCTTAAAGAAACTTTGAAGCTTTAATATCTAATGATGGATAGGATTAGTTATTCCCTTTAATGAACTTGCGTCTCTCAGGTGGAATGAGTTCAAGAGGAACATGTTCTGGTTGGCTGTTATAGGAGGCAGCTTGATGTTGATCCATGCTCTAATTCTGTTTGCTCTTAAGTTGAAGAGGAGAAACTTAGAAGTAAAACATGCTACTTATGGAGCACTTATGCTGCCGAGATTCGAGCTTTTTTTGATAATTCTGGCATTGCCTTGCGTGTGCCAGGCTGCAGCTGCAGTCATCAAAGGTATCATTGTTGCATGCTGCGCTTCCTTTTCTCTTATCCTTACCATTCAGAAGTATTCGTGATCAACTTCTATGATGTTTGTTTTTAATGTTGGATTTGATTCACTGCAGGTGGATCAACAGCTGGAGTCGTTGTTGGTATTTTGCTGATTGGTTTCTCATCTCTTTGTGCATTATCCCTGTTATCCTTCCTCACATTTGGAATCACCAGGGGTAAGCTTCTTCAATACAAAGAAGTTCATCAAGAAGGCCAAGAGTTCCATTGGTACCAAGAACTTGTACGAGTTATTTTAGGACCTGGTAAGAGAGGGCAATGGACATGGAAGGATCAACCATATTCGGTTCAGCTTACAATGTATGGTCCTTTATTTGAAGACCTCAGAGGTCCACCAAAATACATGCTCTCCCAGATTGTAGGAGGAAATTCTCAGAAGAACAATGATCAAATAATTGCTTCTGATGATGAGAACGAGGATGCCGAAGCACCTTTCATTGAAAAGGTTTTTGGGATTCTTAGGATTTACTATATCATGCTGGAAGTCATCAAGCGAATTGCTTTCGGGATAATTGCCGGTGCTTATTCAAGTTGTGCTCCATATAGATTTCCTGTGTTGTTCATATTCTCCATTACTATCTTTCAGCTTTTCTTCATGGTGTTGAAAAAGCCCTTTATCCGGAAAAGGGTGCAGTTTGTGGAGATCATCACTGTCATCACTGAAGCAGGAATACTTTTGGCATGCATTGTTCTGTTGGGAAGAGATTTTGCAGCTGGTAATAATAAAGCTCTTGGTATATATATGATACTCATGTTCTTTGTTGGGTTTGTTGTTCAGATGATCAATGAATGGCATGCTTTGATCAATCAAATCTTAAGATTAAGCTCAAATGACAAATCTTTCACTAAGGGACTGAAAGTATTTCTTAGAGGATTGTTGTTGATTCTCATTCCGAGGAAACTGCTAGAGAAATGTGACAGCCAATTATCCGAAAATGGGGAAGATGGTGAAAATACAGCTAGTTCGCGCAACCAAATCGATACTTCTCGGATAGTAGAGGCAGGAGGAACACCAGGTAGACAATCAGGAAGCTCTGGTACATTGGACAGACCATGGGTGAAGCAATTGAGAGAGATGGCAAAAGCTAGCTTCAGCAAAGACGAGACCAGGACCCAGCCTGACCCTTCAAGCAGTCGGAATCAAACAAGCTTGGGCAGAACTCCCAGTCCTACGGGGCTGTATAAAGACCTTCAGGCAATTTTCTCTTCTGCATCTAGGTGACATGCCTAATTTCTCACATCAATTTGTTATTTGTAAATCATGCGAACCTTCTGGCTTTTGGCTTTGATTCAAGCCTCCTAATGGAGTAAAGAGTTGGTCTCATAACGTATGTAGTTTGAGAAAGCTTCTTCTGTCAAAATCTATTTTTCTATTTTAAGGTGGGCGAATAGCCCACGGAACTCTTGAAGGTGGGGCAAGTAATGGATTATAACATAAATTCATCTGTCTGTACTTTTCCTTAATGTTCCATATGTTGGGTCTGGGTGGGCGCCTCACCCTGCCTCTCACTGGATCCGCCACTGAGAATGAAGTACTTGTTTATACAAATATGTTATCACGGTCTATTTCACATAACAAAACCTTCACCTCTCTCTTATTATTATAATCCATACTTGATAACTAGTTTTGTATAGTTTCACCATTTTAACCATTGGTTTCTATTTTCATGTGTGAAAAGTGGTTTCATACATTGGAGTAGTGGAATACAATGAAAGATAATGATTGGCGGTTGAAACGTGAAAAATAATGAAAGATAATGACTGGTGGCTGAAAAAGGATGAACTTCTCTCTCTCTCTCTCTCTAATAAGAAAACGCTGATGAGCTTTCAACCTAGCCGTCCAAGGTAAGAGGTATGCCTCTTGCGTGCAGTACAACACGCAACTGCCCACAGGATCGGTTCTTCACCAACTTGAACATAGTCCAACCTAAAATACTTTATATGAACTTGATTTCCAGGTAGAATTTGGAACCCCAAATATGACAGGTGTCAATTCACAAGTTGAATGTCATGACTTCAATACCTGGAGCGTGCATCTGCCTCTGGCCTCCTGTTGTACCAGAAAATTAATGCGGTACAATTTGACCGGTTCTAGTTCCATCTTTTGGTTCTGAGTCCAATTTGACCGGTTCTGGTTTAGTCTGTTCTGGGCTGTTACGGTCCTGATTGAAACCATCGAGCTGGTTCCAAACCCGCCTCTACGCTACAACATAAAAGTGGACTTGTTATAAAAGTGCCTGATTCTAGAGATGGAACAAAACCCATAGTGTCTTACACCAAGTGTTGTCTCGCTCTCTCTCTCTCTCTCTGCATGCCTGTGTGTTAAACCCTGTGACGTCTTCCTAACAATTTAGGCTTCGTCTTCCCAACAATGTAAAAAAAGAAAAAGAACATGGCTTCTTAAACCCTGTGACGTGAAATTCATGTTCAAACTCATGAAGTCAGCAGGTCAATAGAAAGCGATCAAGCATTAAAACCCTCTTCAACGGCAGTGAAAGTTTAAAATAGAGCGTATCTACAGGGAAGCAAATCGATTTCTGACTGGCTTGTGAACGATATTGTTGCCATGAGCTATGTGATCATAAAAGTGTGATATTGTTGCCTAAATTGTTTCTTACTCCATGATTCTCCTCACCGACGAGTTAGGTTTATAGTTTATAAAGCCTTGCAGAAAAATACACTATTCCCACGTAGTGCCTTGCAAAACAAGATACTACTCCCACGTAACGCTTACAATAATAGAAGGCTGAGGGAATGAAACCTTGTTATCAGATAAGTGGTTTAATAAAAATCCAGGAAAGGCAAGAAACCGATGATGATATCGGTGCCCGCGTCTTGAGATTTTCCCGGGGATAGTTGACCTATAAAAGGAGAGGGAAAATGGGAGGTTGGTTGAGTAGAGGAATGGCAGATCCTGAAGAAGTGAAGATGGCGCTCCCAAAGGTGAAAGAAATCGTCGCCAACAATCCCGTCGTTGTATTCAGGTCTCAAATCTTCTCCTTCCCCTCTTTCACGACTTCCCTTTTCTTCCTTTGTTATTCTTTCTTTCGTTGGTTGAATTCCTGAGATGGTTGGTTTCTGTGTAATTGTTCTTGAGGGGTAGTTCCGAAAGGTGGGAACGTGGGAGAGTTGGAAATTTTGTTTCTTTCGCTTCTGTTTATTTGATATTTTGTTCTCTGGATTTAGCGGGGAATCGGAGGCAAAAGTTTTGTTGGGCTTCGATTTATTTGGGTGTGGACCACATAAAAAATTCCGGCTTTTGTTTGATGTTTTCCCCTCTCTTCGTTCAATAGTGATCGAGTCGTATTATGTTCTCTACCGTGTTCTTGTATATACAAAACAACAACTAAGCCTTTTCCCATACTGGACGGGGTCGGCTAGGATTCTTTGTTTTCATATATCATATCGTGCGCCATGTTTGCAGTTAACTCACAATAAGCTAGATCATTCTTTATTGTTTCTTTCCAACGCTTTTGTGGTCGTCCTTTAGCTCTTTTAATACTTTCCAAATTTAGTTTTTCGAACCTTCTTAAAAGTTCTTCTTTTAATGTTTTTTCTATATGTTCAAACCATCTTAAACGATAGATGTCACTCCTAATTTGTTCCTAATAACCTCATTATGTATACGGTCCACTCATCCATCTCAACATCTTCATTTCTGTCACAGACATCTTTTGTTAAATGCCCAACACTCATAACCATAAAACATATTAGGCTAAATTGCTGCTCTATAATATTTACCTTTTAACTTTAATGGTATCTTCTTATCACAAAGAATACATGATGTATTCTTTGCTCCTCTCCATTTTGTGTAACATCTCCATCAATTCTTCAATCTGAAAAATTGACCCTAGGTATTTAAAACTTTCCTTTGGGGGATGCAATGTTTGCCAATTTTAATTTCTATTTCCTATAAGGTAACCAAATGATCAAACTTACATTAAGTCGGAGGCCTTTGCTGGAGCAGCAAAACTTCCTTTTACTCTCTTGTATATAGTGATAAATATTTTCTTTTGTAGTTGTACCGACCGTACATTGTGGTTTTGCCAGATGCATGGATGCCTTCATGGTTTTCTGGAGCAGCAAAACTTCCTTTTTCTGTAATAAGTTGGAGTTCTGAATTTTTATATTTCTTTTTGTTTCAAATTTTTATGCTTCTATTACGTATTTACAATTTTAGTCGATAGCAATTATGTGCATTTCGTGATCATGCTATTTGGTGTGATATTTGTGATTCATGGTCTAGAACTGTGTCACATAGTTCATTTTAATTTTTCTCTTTTGTATCACTTGGTTGAAGGCTTGAGGCATCCTCAATCTCTTTATTTGGATGTTTTAATGCTGCAGCAAAACGTACTGCCCATATTGCACGTGTGTCAAGCAGCTGTTTTCGAAGTTAGGGGCAAGCTATAAGGTGGTGGAATTGGATGTGGAAAGTGAGTGCTATCTTAATTTCATTGAAGTTGTGAGATTCCCATGTTTATTGTTGGTTTCTGTTTCTCATTCTTTTATTGTGCGTACGATATTCAATGAGATTCACTGAGACCCTTCAGGGTGTTTATTAGTGTTCTTGTTGTTTGCTTAGGCTTTTGATTTTGTAGAGGAACTTGAACTGTTTTAAGTTACTGATCATAACTCTTAATCAATAGAACTAGGTAGCTTTTGATCACATGATATAGCATTGTCGTGCTTGGTAGAAGATCTCATTCAATTAGATCGTAATCTTTTAAGAACCAACTTTCTCAAAATGGAGTGACTCTAGATTTTGGGCGAGTTGTGTACTTAATGTTCTTAACTCATTTTAAGCTTTATCTAAAGCAGACGGAAAGAGAAACTGCACCAAGTAAAAACACATTATATTAACTTCATCTTGCTGTAAGAAGAGAATTATTGTTATAAAAATCATATTGTATAATACTGTATGTACATTGGGTGTATTGATATCTGAATCCATATGTACCAGTATCGTAAAACACATTTATTGCACCGTATTGGGATATATCGTGCGATATGGGCATTGTATCGTACGAAATGTCTCATGCATGATACACTTCAAGTTTAAAAAATCGCATTTAAAAAAATCAAAGTTTGGTTGTGTTTAAACTCCCTAGGTCTGCTTCTGTGACTCCTCATGCATGTCCTTTCCTCTCTTCAAAACCAACTCCTTCCTCCGTATGACATTCAATCCTAAGTTTCAAAATGATGCTCGAGAGCGATGCATGCATGTGATTTAGTTTGTTTTGACATTAAATGAATCCATCCTCTCTTGGTATGGTACGGTGCACATTGCAAAACTTTTTCATGACTTTTACTTTTTAAAACATTTTTAATGATTTTTTTAAAAGAATAATTTAAAAATCACCTGAATTATAATGATAAAGGTGTGTCGGTGTCCTGTGCAATATGAGGTCCGATACGATATTTACAACATTCAAAGAAGGCATCTCTGTCTAAGAATGCACCTTGCTAGTTTTATAGGCCAAAAGCCATGTTAAAAGATCCAACTGTATCATGTTGGCTGTCTGCTACCATCACAACTCTCCTGTTTCATGTAGGCTCAGAAACCATAATCGTAGGTGGAATTATCTTATTGCTTTCTAAGCAACTATGATGTTATTTAGGGCGCTTCTGGTATGTTGTTGGGACCAAACCAAGAGCATCTCTTAAGGTGGAAGTTTTAATGTATGACCGTCATTGTAGTCTCCATATTTTTCTGCAAGGTTAACATTTTTCTTATTTTGTGCATAGACCAGTTAAATATTGATGTCTAGCTATCGTATGCCTTCTGTAGAGAGGCATTGGCTCAAAAGTGCCACTTAATTGAAGTTTTGTGTGTATGAAGGTGATGGAGGTGCAGTTCAGGCTGCATTGATGGAGTGGACTGGACAGCGCACTGTTCCTAGCGTATTCATTGGTGGAAACCACATTGGCGGATGCGATGGTTAGTCATGACCTTAGCTCGCTAAATTTGTTTGGCAGAACCTATATGTTTCTGAGATTATTGATAGTTGGTTTCTCCGTGTTCTACCGTTTGCTGCTCATGTCTGTTGTCAATGTTGCCCATTGAAGAATACAAACAACAACTAATCCTTTTCCCATACTAGACGGGGTCGGCTACATGGATTCTTTGTTTCCACAGATCCCTATCGTGTGCCATGTTAGCAGTTAACTCCCAATAAGCTAGATCATTCTTTATTGTTTCTTTCCAACACTTTTGTGGTCGTCCTCTACCTCTTTTAATACTTTCCAAATTTAGTTTTTGTAACCTTCTTAGAGGTTATTCTTTTGATCTACTTTCTATATGTCCAAACCATCTTAAACGATGTTCTCTCATTTTATCCTCTATTGGTGCCACTCCTAATTTGTTTCTAATAACCTCATTATGTATCCGGTCTTTTCTTGTATGACCACTCATCCATCTCAACATCTTCATTTCTATCACAGACATCTTTTGTACATGTTGATGATTAACTACCCAACACTCAGAACCATAAAACATGACAGGCCTAATTGCTGCTCTATAATATTTACCTTTTAATTTTAATGGTATCTTCTTATCACAAAGAATGCCTGATGCTCCTCTCCATTTTAACCAACCAGCATTAATTCTGTGTAACATCTCCATCAATTCTTCCATCACTTTGAAAAATTGACCCTAGGTATTTAAAACTTTCCTTTTGGGGAATGCAATATGTCCTCTGAAGTAGCCAAATGATCAAACTTACATTCCATATATTCTGTCTTTGTTCTACTAAGTCGGAGGCCTTTGCTTTCTAATGTTTCTCTCCATAGTTCCAATTTTCTATTAACTTTTTCCTTAGACTCCTCCACTAATACAATGTCATCTGCAAATAACACACACCAAGGTACTTCATCTTGAATATGTTTTGTTAACTCATCCATCACCATTATAAATAAGTATGGACTTAAAGTTGATCCTTGATGTAACCCAATATTAACTTCAAAGAAATATGTCGTTCCTTCATGAGTCCTCACACATGTTTTTGCACCATCATACATGTCTCTTATAAGGTTAATATATGTCAATGGGATACCTCTTTTTTCCAAAGTTCTCCAAAGAACCTCCCTCGGTACCCTATCATAAGCTTTTTCTAGATCAATAAATATCATGTGAAGGTCTTCCTTTTTTGCTCTAAAATGTTCCATAAGACGTCTCAAAAGGTGAATCGCTTCAATAGTAGATCTACCTGGCATAAATCCAAATTGGTTCTCTATTGTACTTGATACTTGTCTTAACCTACGTTCGATAATTCTTTCCCATAATTTCATAGTATGACTCATTAACTTGATACCTCGATAATTCACATAATTTTGAATGTCTCCCTTGTTCTTATATACGGGTATAAGTGTACTTGCTCTCCATTCCTCGGGCATCTTTTGGTTTTTCCATATTTCATTAAATAGTCTTGTGAGCCAAGTGATTCCTATTTCTCCTAGTATTTTCCAAACTTCTATAGGAGTATTATCTGGTCCTACCGATTTACCACTCTTCATATGTTTAAGAGCCTCTTTGACTTCATTCTTTTGAATATGTTGGTAGAAATTGTGGTTTATATACTTTTCTGACTTGGCTAAATTTCCTAAACTAATACTAACATCTTTATTTTCATTAAAAAGATTATAAAAATAGTTTTTCCATCTATTTCTTATATCATCATTTGCCACTAGAATTTTTTCATCCTCGTCTTTTATGCATCTAACATAATTAAGATCTTTAGTTTTCTTATCTTTAGCCTTAGCTATCCTAAAAAGATCTCTTTCACCCTCTTTTGAGTTGAGTTTTTTATATAAGTCCTCTCAAATCTTAGCTTTTGCTTCACTAACGGCCTTTTTTGCTTCCTTCTTTGCTTTCTTACAAGCTTCTAAAGTTTCACTAGTTTTCTTAGCATAATGTAATTTGTAACATGCCCTCTTTGCCTTGATTTTATTTTGTATTACTTCACTCCACCACCAAGCTTCTTTTTGTGCCGGTACACCTCCCTTAGATACCCCTAACACATCTTTCGTCACTTTCCTAATATGTATAGCCATATTATTCCACATGTCACAGGGTGTGCCAACATAATTCCAAACATCTCCTTGAAGGACTTTCTGTTTAAATATATCTTCTTTCTTGCTTTTGAGGTTCCACCATTTAGTCCGAATAGCTCGATGCACTCTTTTCTTCTTTGTCCATTTTTTTTTTTGTAAATCCATAACTAAAAGTCGATGTTGGGTGGTTAAGCTTTCTCCTGGAATTACCTTACAATCTTTACAACACGCTCTATCTTTTTTTCTACAAATAAAGTAATCAATTTGTGTTTGTGATAAGCCACTCTTATAAGTAATTAAATGTTCATCTCGTTTTTTGAAGATTGTATTGACTATAAAGAGATCAAATGACATAGCAAAATTTAAAATCTCCCTACCTTTCTCGTTTATATCCCCAAAACCAAAGTTTCCATGAATCCCTTGATCCTAATGCCTCTTTACCGACATGTTCATTTAAATCTCCTCATAAACAAATCATCTCCCTTTGTGGAATCTTTTGAAACACCTTATCTAACTCTTCCCAAAAAACTGTCTTTATACTATCTTCTAGTCCTACTTGGGGTGCATAAGCACAAACTATATTCAAAACCTCTGCTCCTAACACTAATTTCAACGTCATGATTCGGTCACCATATCGTTGTATGTCTACTACACTCTCCTTTAAATCTTTATTTATGATAATACCAACTCCGTTTCGGGCCTTTTCTTTACCTGAGTACCATAATTTGAAACATGTATCCTTTATCTCCTTTGCTTTTTCTCCAACTCATTTTGTCTCTTGTAAACATAGAATATGAATCTTTCTTCGAATCATAGTATCTACCACCTCCATTAGCTTACCCGATAATGTTTCGATATTCCAAGAACCAATACGAATCTTATTATCTAGGACTAGCTTCCTTACCCCCCTCATTCGTCCATAATCAAAATGCGGAGACCCTCTCTGAAATTTTTTCACTACATTCGGGCGGCAATGTAGCGGGACTAACTTCTTTACCCACACCTATCCATGATGTGGGAACCCCCTCTGCAATTGATTCACTACATTCGGGCGAAAATGTAGTGGCCCTTGCTTACTTCTTATTGCATTTGGGCTCTGCTGCATGTCGCTAGGCGGGGACGCCCCAAAGCAATGCTCATAATTTTTGTAATCCATGTTGTAAAAATCCGACGAAGTTTTACGCTGGCTGTCGGAAGCCTAACACAACCCTCCTCCTTTATCCAGGCTTGGGACCGGCAATGAAAGAGTGATCCCTCCTTTATCCATTGAAGAATAAACAGAAAAATTTAATGGGAAAGCATCTCGGGATGATGCTTATTGCCCTCTGAACTTATGTCTCCCTGCATAAAGATTCCTTATACCATCTGGAAATGGCGTGAACTTATATGCATTTGATACCAGTCAGTGTGAACCTTCGTGATCATGATAACGCTTTTAGCTTCTCTTTTTCTTTTCCTGAACAATGTGGAAAAAGTAAAAAAAAGTAAACACCATAGGACGACGGATGATCACCAAAAATGCTTTTAATGTATGTCATAGTGAACATTCCAAGTACTCCGGCCATCTCCATTTATGCGTTGGTTCTTTCTGACTGATAAGTTTCTCACATAAATTTTCTAATACAGAATTGTGCAAACTTAATGTATTATATTTATATATATAGCGAGTGTCCATATGTTATTGGTTTTAGTGGTATAAAATTACTCCACCATCTTGGCGTGTTGAGCGATGATTAGTTGTGAGCAAATTACGGTGCCTGTTTCATATTCATTGGGAAGAATGCAAATATTTACTTGGCCTGATTTTTTTTATTGTTCTTTGAAATGTGCAGTGGTTACAGCAACACACAAACGAGGGGAGCTGGTGCCCCTGCTAACAGGTGCTGGTGCCCTACCCGCTTCTGCATCTAGCTAGCTCTGAAGTTGCTGGTTGAACTTTTCTTTGGGAAGATGTATTTCTATGTTCCGATTTCTTAGGTTTGGCTGTGTGTAACTTCATTTCATTGAGCTGATATCAAGTAAAACCAAGTTATGTTCAATAAGTTTCTTGATACATATATCATTGATAATGTCAGTACAGGAATAAGTAGTAGATATATGAATCATTATATGTAGCTGCGCCATGGTTTGTCGGTTTAAAATTTTTATTTATCGAAACACTAAGACAACAACTCGTAGGCTAAGTGGCCAGAGGTTCCAGGAAGCAGCTGTTCCATCTGGTGAGATTGTTGACTATGCTTTCTCCGACATGAAAAAGAGTATCATGTGGATCTCATATTTAGACAGAAAATAGGTTATTTTCAACAAGCTGACAAACTTGAGCTACTTAGAAAACAAGAAAGGCGAAAAGGAAAAAGGAAAAGCCTTCGGCAACTTGGTATTGGCCTATTTTGGTCCAATATTACCTACAAATGCTCAAGTCTTAAACTTGGTTTTTCTTTTTGTTGCCCTAAAGAAATTAACGTATTGAGAGATAAGATAGAGAATGTTATTGATCTTCCCATCTTAGTTTGACCTCAGATGACGTGACGTGACGTGAATTCATGGACCTTTGCTTATGATTAAAAGATGGAAGATTGCATTTGCTATGTTTTATTTTAGGGCTGGTAAATGAGCTACATTCTTCATTAAAGCAGTGTTCATGATTAGTTGACACAAGTCGCTACTTATACGAACACGAACTATTGATTTAGCATGGTTTCTTAAAATTTAAATACTCAACGGATGATCAATTATACAAGAACCATGCTGGGCTGAACATCCAGTGTTCGTCTTCATTTAACAGATTATAAAGAGCTGGATCATAAACACACACAAACGAGCTGGAAACGAGTCGATCCAAGCTGGAACAAGTGGCTTATGTTACCAACTACCCTCGTCAGAACCCTTCACAAACCGCAGCTGCAAGTTCTTTCGTGGTTGATTGGAATAGTAAGCATTGCTGTCACAGTTTAGCTTACGCGAGAATAGGTATATCAGATAACTTTCACGCCAAAAACTACTTTCGTCGACGTTAAAGAATAGAATCAAGAGTTCAACTTTCATCTCACTAGAACTTTATTTTTAAAAGAGTCGACATCATAAGGTGCACGAGCTTTTACATTGCCATATGCCCACGCATTCAGCAACACACACACACACACACACAGAGCTGCATTCCTTTGACGAGGAATTTCACATCCAAGAGAAATTCATGGATACACAATTGCCGCTACAGGGATAGAAATTACTCTAGTAAGCATATAAATGTGAAGGATGATAAAATCTGGTTTCGCAAGGACCTACTATCAAAATAACTTTTTCTCATGAATCTGCTGTGTACTAGATACTGCTTACGTTTTGCACAGGAAGTTCAGATGCTGAAGCATTTCTTCCTAAACGCTGTACAACAAAAACAAAAATGAAGAAAAAGTACAAAGCATTAAGCATGTCAATAATCACCGTCTCGGATCAATTAGGATTAAAGATAAAGAAGCAATGCAGAAACTGAAGAAAACTTGCAGTCGAGACACTTATCCAAGAATCTAGTGTCTTGATAGCCTTTCCTGATTGTTGTGTTTCGCGAGCTAGGTCAACTCCTTCAGCAAGGTTTTTCACATAACCACAAGCTAAGAGAGCAGCAGCTGAGTTCATAATCTGGAGACATTAATAAAAGATTAGTCAAAGCCCAACAAATTAATTGCGAAGAATTAGCTCAATGATAGGAATTATCCAAAAGGTGACAGCTTTAATGAGATCTCATGTATGCAGTGATTGACTTCCACCCAACTGAAACAGCAAGAAGAAATTATATGGAATAGGAATCCATGTTTGATAGAAAAGCAGAATCACAACCATGGCTGCACCAGTTTAGGGATTCGAGGTAAAAGAGGACGCAAGATGTGAATCTGTTGAGTAGGATGATTTGCTATTAAGAATAACAAGCAGAAGAGTTCTCATGAAATCGACCATGAACTTACAAAAGCGTCTGCTATTGATCCTCTGTCACCATATAGTGCATCTCTAAGCACTTGCTCATTGAACTATGGTTCACCACCTTTCAAGCTTTCTAAAGTGCATCTAGGGATTCCAAAATCCACTATGAATAAAAAAAATTGTTTTTGCGATCAGTCACTCCAGAAGTAAAAAGAAAAAATTGAGATGATATAATGACTATCGTACGAAGTTGTCAAACAAGTGACACTCCGATGACTTTCAAACACAAACTTGCATGTGCTGTGTAGTCTTTTAATTTGATAAACATACATGGATCGAATGAAAAATCCTCAATTTTCTCTGGAGTAACATCAAGAACAAATCCTGGTCCTGACCACAAAAGAAAATCCAAATTAGTGTATCATAATCAACAGATTTTGAAAAGGTTAACCAGTTGAGGAATGTATCTGAAAAATGAAAATACTATTTAACAAGAGGACTCATTTCATCCAGTCTCTCTGAATGAATGCCAAAGCTCTCTTCATGCCAAATCCCTGTACCGCTTTTGCCATCTTACTGACCTAACAAAGCAAACTGATCCTTTAAAATCTTAAATTGAACAAGTCAACAACGAAGAATTGGAAAACTATCAGATATGCAAAAATTCTTCAACTCCCACTGTAATATCAACAGCTTGTTTTTCTCAAAAAGAAGAAAATCTGTTAACATATTGATATGGCGCATGCGACTCAATTCAAATATCAGAAGTATGTCGATAGACAGATCTTATGTGTATACTTTTCTGCATACTTTGAACACGTCTCTGAAAAGGGAACAACTACACAGACTTGAAGTTTCTAATATGCAGTACAAAAGACCTGCGATCCTGAGAAATTTTTTTGAGAAGTGGCTTCAGCATAATGAGGTAGTTGACCCCGTCTAGTATGGGAAAAGGCTTAGTTGTTGTTGTGGCTTCAGCATAATGAGGAGGAAATTCCGCAAATTTCTAAGAAGTAGCATTCAGCACCATTGGTGCTTGAGAACAACTGACTAGCATCTGAAAATTTCCCTCATTTTTTGCTGACAAAAGGATATTTACAATTCTCTTGCTGCTCTGTACACAGGCTCTCCAAAAATTAGCGTTTCAACCAGCAGTGGATCAAACTGCTAGTGTCATTTCCTAACATCTTTATCCTTTTCTCACTAACCATTCATTTATATGGTACTGTCAAAATTCTATATCTAATACATAAAGTACATTTTGCAATTTATAAGATAACCAAGAGGATTATTACATAAAGTAGAAGATCCAAGGAGATTACAGAAAACCAGTGTCAGAGAGTCGAGAAAGAAGTATAAGAAAGAAACACATCAGTGAGGCTTCTTATCTGCCCAAGCGAACATGGCAGTTCAAGATCAGTATCTTCACTGTGCCCACAATCACATAACATTGATGACCATTCCTCATAAACAGATAGAGAAATACATCAGGAAGGGTGAAACAAGAAAAGAGATGGATACTATCAATGATCATCCGCAATAAAAATTTTAACTTACTAATTCAGGATGGTAGACACCAACAACAGCATATGGAACCCTTGCTGGATTCAACATTGGGCCAAATATGTTGAATACTGTCTTCAATTTCAACTTTTTTCGAACAGGGCCAACAATTTTCATTGCTGGGTGATATTCAGGAGCCATTATAAAACCAATCCCCACTTCCTCTATACATGTTTTTACCCCTAGTCAACAAAAGCCAATCTGTTATCATGAAAATTTTGTGATATCAATAATCGAGAGAAAAAACTATATGAAAGAAAGGGGAATGATTGCTTTTGTGGTAGGCACATGAATTGGACTAACATGTCATGCATATGCATGGCTTTCATAATGGAAGAAGTCTAACCCTGTTCACCATCCAATGAATAGTTGGTTTTCAATCATGCATATGTCTGTTCAAGTGTTGAGTTTAGGTAATACTAGTGACATGATCACATTTTCGTTGTCAGTTTTTTAGCCATAAGCAAATTTAAATGTATCTAAACGAAAAGTATGGATGAATTTCACACTCACTTCTGCATCCAAATCAATAACTACACCTAGCTCCTCAAGCACATCTGCACTTCCGCATGCAGAAGAACTGGAGCGGTTTCCTTGCTGCAAAAAAATATATTCTAATTACCTCCTCCATGAATCAATTAACACAAACTGATAGTAATAGCCAAAGAAGAAGACAGAGCAGAAGGCCAGATTCATTTTCCTATTCCGTTCAAAGCATTCTTGCCTTTGCAATTTTCACTCCACAAGAAGCAGCTAATATTGATGCTCCTGTGGAGATGTTAACTGTGTTTGCACCATCACCACCTGTTCCAACAATATCAACAGCATCACCAACACCTTTGATCTGCTTGCACCGTTTTATCATTGCCTTTGCTAATCCAGTAATCTGTGTTCAAAAAATACTAAAAGGTTTTCAGTAAGAGAAATACAAAAGTACCATTATGCTACCATCAACAGCTTTTCTGCAGTGACTTCATCTCAGCAAACCTTGAGTTACTACTTATTGACAATTTGACACTACGAACCTACATGAGAGATGATCCATACTTTTCCGACTTTTGGCTGCACTTTTTTCCTAAGATCAAGGAGCATGGGCTAGAATTTGAACAAACTCTTATAGACCCAGCAAACTGCCAGGAGAAGAGAACCTTTTGGTAGGCTAAAGGCCCTGCATTAATCATCAGTTAGATCCTTGGCTTCTCCCTTTAATTGGGAGTCAACAAGATGCAACAGGGCTACACCCACTTGGTTATGGCAACAAACTTGATGACGACTTGGTATGGATAACATGGTTCACCACATATTAACACCAATGACATCTTTTTCAATTTAGCAATAGGAAAGAACTACCAAACCATGAAAGAACCAACAAAAATAAAACACACACCATCTGTGTCAAATGCTTACTTCTTCATATGTCTCTCCTTTGGCTCTTAAAAGAACAAGAAAGGCACTTATTAGAGCTTCATTGGCTTCCTTCAATAAAAGTTCTAGGGAGGCCTCTGCCTCATCTTCAGATAAATCAATACCTTCAATCAATGATTCTAGCAACTGAAAATCAAACAAAATCAAGAAAATACAAGCAATCAATAAATTGAGAAAACCAACAATAAGGAACGATCTTATAAGATCATGCAGACCTCCTTAGCATTGGTAGAAGGGATTCGAGTATTCCTGAAATTACGAAAGTCAGATCTTGAGGACCAAACAAGATTTGAAGCTTTATTGGATGTTGATGGAAGGAAACATCTTTGATTGCCCACCGGTCTTTGAGTAATGCTGCCACTTCTCAATGGAGATAAAATAGACAAATTGCATCTAACAACTGCCATCTTTGAATACCGCTTTATACAAAGGAGCTAAAATAGTTCACTTATCTGATTACTCAATTCTCAAAAGGCCCTTGTAATATAACTTTGCAACAGTCTTTACGTCAATAATCAACATAAGATCTCAATGCGTCAAGCATCCAACTCCGCAGGCAAAAATTTCTTATCCCTACCACACAAAACCTCAAATTAACTAAAAAAGATTCAATCTTCCATGAACCAATTACCGAATCACGAGGAAAAACTTCTCAATTCTCAACAAAGACATGGTTTTGTGTTAGTTTGACGCAAATCTTCTAATATTAACAGGGTAATCTTCCGGAAGGAATCTACAAACTCAAATTTACCGGTTAATCAGGAGAACTTCCGACACCTTGCCCTTGCTTCTTTCCTCCAAGAAAGTAATGCCACAATGTTCGAAACCCACTTTCCTTCTTACCAAATGAAAGGATCGGAATATAATTCCACAATGAATACCCTATAATTCACATGCAATGAAGACGTTACCACGTCTAGCACGAGTAATTCACCCGATTCGAAGCCTTCTCTTCCTGAATTCCTCACAGAGATTACAATTGATTGTCACCTCTCTCTCTCTCTCTCAGAAGCGGAGGCCTGAGGTTTAGTGAACTTCATCCCTGACCTTTTCCATTGTACAAGGCAGGCAATCCCCAAAGACGAAACTGCCCATCAATGTGTTCGACTTTAAGGTTCGATAATCTACACGGAAACCAAAACCAAGCCCATCCCACTCTGCACGATCGGTCACACTAATTCTTAGTCGTCTATGTGCTTGATCTTGTGTCATAAGCATTTATCGGAAAAATAAGATCTCACTTCGCTGGTTTAAGTGTTTCGGCGCTTGCTCGACTTAAGCAAGATCTTGAGTTCGAATCTTGTAAATGAAGATAATCAGGGAGAGATTTAACTTAGAAGTTCTTTGGGTTATGCTTCATACAAGGTTTAAAGAAAATTGGACTTTGATTTTTTTTCCTAGTTTCAGGTTTCACTAAGTATCAAATGCAAAACTCATCACTGGCATAAAATTGTGGTCTCATAAACTCAGTGAAACTCATCACTGGCATTGATGCAAGAGAGAAAGAAATTCTTGGGTTATGAGACCACAATTTTATGCCAGTGGGTTATCTCTCTTGCATAAAATTGTGGTCTCATAAAATTGTGGCCTCATAAACTCAGTAAAACTCATCAGTGGCATAAAATTGTGGTCTCATAAAATCGTGGTCTCATAAACTCCTCACTGGCATCACTGGACCTAGGAGTTTCACTTGAAAACCCAAGAACTTCTTTCTCTCTTGCATCAATACCACTCGCAAATGAAACACGGAAGTACGGTTCCTCATAACCATGGTTGCAAGACTATGTGGGTCTAATCCTACAATTCTAATACTCGGGACCTGGCACCATGAATCAAACATGCCCTTTACCCTTGGCTTCCGGATGCCAGTGATATACTTCTCTCCGAGACAAAAAAAGACCATGACATAATGTTTAATAAAACCTAAGTAGGCCACAATTCGACTTGACCCATACCCAATTTATTGAGTCCACCTAAGTTTACCGGGGCATATGCCAGTATATGTGGGTACATAACTTAAAAGATAATTGAAAATCCAGGTTTGTAGTTTTCTCTCTGTCGGCTGTGCTGCCTGAACTGAAACCTGACTTAACCAACTAAACCACAATGAAGCCTTGCCCTGCACTAAGTGGGTTCCGCTACATGAGTTCTTAGTTGTCATTGTGCTCTATCTTATACCATATTAGCATTTAACCAAAAAAAAAACTTAAAGAGAAAAAGGTAAAATAAAATTTGGTACAGGGTAGATCATACTTCAAATGAATTTAAAACCAAGATTTTATTGAGTTTAGCTGATTTTGCAATTTTCTTTAAGCTTAGCTTACATCAAATTTCAAGAGCAAGGAGCCAGAATATGATAAACTACATCAAGTTTAGGTGAGTCTAATTGGATCATAATCCAGATTCGAGTCTTACTTGGTCTAGCATCAAACATCACATATTCAGACCCTATAAAAAAAAACATACAAAACATACTTACCCGTGCATGACCATAAGCTTTATTCCTAATCTGATACATTGCATTCTTTGCATCCAGAACCGGAACTTGGCTAAGATTCATGTTTGGTTTGTGATAAACTTCGCAAAATCAGATCCAACTCTGTATACTCATTTGGATATGGATGTGGCCCAAATAACTAATGGATCTCTTCCTTTGCAATCAAACCCTGAACATGATAGGTTTCGGTGTGAGACCCCTTAACTTGAGGGCTGTTTGGTCCTTTAAAATACCGGCAATGTAACGGAGCTTTTATTGTATACATGTATAGAATACAAATATATAAATGGTAAGTTGGTATTGAAACCGAATTGCTCAAATATGGAAATTACAGAAAAAGGAAGGATATGAAACTGCAAACAGTAACAACAGAGATCCAAACGCCAAATCCGGCAAGTTTGGATCGACTGCCATAAAAGAGACTTCAATGTCGATCCAGAAATAAATGGCATTGGTGAATTGCGGAGAGTAGTTGGGTGCAAATGAATGCAGTTCTGTTGGACATGTGATCCAAACCCGAAATCTTGCTGGGCAAGAGTCTCGATGGTCAAGCCAGCATTTGGTTTTGAAGAGGCAGTGGAGTGAACCTTTTAAAATTTTGAATCATGACTAAAGCTTGGATTTCTGGAAGTAAAATTTATTGGTCCAGGTTATATGGCTATGGCTGATAATGAACTGAGAAACCTTATGGTTTGGCTCGCTTCGACTTGTGATGAGCTCATTCATGTGAGCTCCATTATCTAAGTGAACTGAACACAAAAGCTGGCTCATTAAGCTATATGAACCAAACACGAACAATGTATGTTTGGTTTTGCTCAGGTCGGCCCGTCTTAGCTCATCAAGAACACAAAACGTGTGATTGTTAAGCAGAATTCGGTGTAAACATACAAAAGTTCTCATGTGATCGAGGACACATCATAGTCATGCAGAGGTGACCGAAACAAATGTGCCTGAAATGTGAATTCCGACAATTACTTTTTACTTGAGAAAAAAAAATCAATGGTGGCATGTTCTCACCTTCATCTCGGGGAGCTCATAAAAATTGAACCATGCATATTTTTGGTACCACAGATTCATCTTGTTTAAGAATCAATAGTGAATATAGCCTGAACGCAACCCAGCAGGGCTAGAGCAGCTCGGAGGCAAATCAAACAGGGCCTTCTGTTAATGCCACAAATGTCTGACATATTTTAGCATTCGGATCTCTGTTTTCACTTCGCTACGTTGCCCCCAGATTCATTTGCGTCCTGGTAACTATGGTTTAAACCAAATTCATTCGTACAAATAATCTGTCTTATCAAATGATTCCCATGCAAAGAAAAAGATTTTACTACAAAAAATGAGGTCATTACGTATCCTTAGATGACAATGTTCAACCAAACAAAGAAGAACAAGTTTAAATAGTTCTGGAACGATTATTAGATAAATTTTTAGGGTCCCGAGGACATGAAAATACAAGCACGCCATCCATTCTTGAATGAAACATCATATTGGCTCATAGTTCTTAACGAGTTTTTTAAAACCGATCAAAATTAGGACAAGCAGAGAAACCGATTAGATTAATACCACCAACAGCACCAATTAACCTATGCTGCAGCTGTGATGCATGTGATTGCCTCCTGGCATATACCCGTCATCGTGGCCTCAGGTCCATACACCTGCACCAAGGCAAGAAACAGAGGATATATTAGCAGCTTAAGTACATTATTATACTCCACACTGTTTTTAGTTTGTTGAATATTGAAGACATGATAATGTTTTCGATTTGACTTAGAACATTTTATGCGTAACTTCAGCTATCTAATACACACCGCATGTTGATTATCAATGAAAATGTAAGCTTAATTTTAATAAGGCTTTAGCTTAATTTTAATAAGGCTTTACCTCAATTGGGATGCCAATTTCCTCACCAAGAGCACGCATCTTCGCCAAACCTGTTTGATAATTTGGACCACCCCTTCTTACATAGATTTGCATTCTTGCTGCTTTCAATTTTGCCTCCTGTTAATTCAGAGTGTAAGAATAACGTCTAAACCCAAACTCCAAACGAGGCCATTTCCGTTTCTCCCACTCAGAACCACAGAATGTATAAAACAGGTGATTTGCATAGAGTTCTTGATTCAGTCCAAAGCTCCAAATGAAGTCATTCTCGGCATTATAAGGATAGGTAGTATTTGTTCCAGCTACTCATCAATAAAAGGTTGAACACGATTGACATGAGTTAAGTTCTGTCGAGAGACAAATGAATCGGACCATTTAAATTGAGAGAGTCGTCCATCTATTTCAAGCCATATTTAAACAATCACCTTAAAAAGGCTTAGCCTAGTGAGCTTATGAGATCAGCATACATCTGTTAACTATTGAGTGGGCAGTGCAAATGAAGTGAAAAAGACAGGAAATGTGCTTTGGTGAAATGACAAGGAAGCTTTCGAGAATACAGACATTTAATCAGACAAAATCCAAAGATGAACATAAGTTTACCTTTTCACGCAAGGCCTTAATAATCCCATTGAAAGTAACAGCCACATCAGTAAAATTGGCTATTCCCCCTCCAATTACTAGAGCTCTCTTGTGACCATCTGGACTTGCGGTTGCACACTGTATTTCATTACACAAATCAGTCCCCAAAAGCAGCAACTCGAGATCAAATGGACTAGCAATAACTGACTATTGAAGAACATGGATGCAAACATACATGTGCAAAATTGAACGATTTTCAAAGAAACAAAAATCTGTTAGTGAAATTGGTGGATGGATTTTAAGCTGCTTTGGTTACGATAGACTTTGACAAAACAAAAGTATAATTAACATTTATGTGAACTTGCAACAAGCTAGAAGATCTCCTTACAACTGGCATGCTAAACTGACTATGAACCATTCTTTGACATTCCAAGTTCCAAAACAGGTCAGCTGAAATAAGACATGCTTCAATGATTATTTGGGTATAAATAGTCTAAAAATCCTATGTTTTAATGGATAGCACAGTAGGAATTTTCAATATGATCCACCTCTGTATCGTAAATGGCCTCTGTATCATGAGATATGGAGCCATATCATAATATATGGGGCTGTATCATACCTTATCACAAGATATAGGATCCATTATAATCGTCTCTTAGGTATATCATATTGTTATACCAGTATCTTAGCATTTTTTAAAAAATCTTGTATCATATCGTTGAGTCTTCTAACAATTTGGACTGTGCATGGATACTTACAGCACAGTTTTTTTAAGACAAATTTACAGTAACTATGCACTAGAAATATCCCTAGTAACTATGCCCATATGATGCAGGGCAATTGTCTTTTGACTGGCTTGCTATTCTCCACAAGCATACATGAACTTTCTCTGGTAATAATTTTATACAAAACCATCTTCATGTTTGCCAAATAAATCAGCTGAGGTCCGAGACATGCTCAAACAATGATTTACAGAAAACAGCCTCCAAAAGGTCAACTTCTACAATGGTGCATAAGAAATATCCCCAGCAGTTTTGGCTATAAAATGAAGTGGAAATTATTTGAACAGCTCACCAAATTCTCCTACTTTTGTGAAGCTTGTGGAAATGATTTTCAATGTGA
The DNA here is from genome assembly GCA_036023115.1 of Brasenia schreberi. Classification (NCBI taxonomy): domain Eukaryota; kingdom Viridiplantae; phylum Streptophyta; class Magnoliopsida; order Nymphaeales; family Cabombaceae; genus Brasenia; species Brasenia schreberi. The sequence continues at coordinate 18,580,222 of JAYKKT010000065.1, read as the reverse complement.
GTAGCAATTTCCATGATACTCAAGTGAACCAATTCTTCTCACATGCAAGCTACATCACTTATGTGAAACAAAGAATCTTATGAAGGCGAAAGGGAAATTTTCATCTCTTACGTCAATCACAACTCTGGCATACTGCAAGACCTCTTGTTCGTTAGGAGCACCACTATATTCTGCATAATTCCCAAGTTCTGATGCGAAGCCCAGATCTCCTACCTGACAAGCAGCATATGTGTGATATAAAAAGGTGTAAACTGACAAACTGATGAATTCAAATAGCAATTAGATTATAATTGACGCTTACAGTATCTGCATAGATGACACTAGCTCCTCCACCAGCAACCATGGTCCATATCCTTCCTTTAGGATTCAAGACAGTAAATTTTAGTGAAGCACTTGTCTGCAAAAAGAACATGAACAAGCTCAGTGTGAGGGTCAAGAATCTCCAGATAAATTGAGAATAAGATGGAACAAGTTGTTCGCAATGAGAACAAGGATGCATGACTGTCAAGTCTCAACATCGATGTGCTCCATAATTTGTTTTTAACATGTTTTAAACTTCAGATGAACTTCAAACTGATTCTTTCCATCAATATAAAGCCTATCCACTCCTTGTTCAATTATTGATAACAATTCATAAATATCAAAATGTCTTCTTTTTGCAAGATACTTTCTGAATCTTTGGATCAAGATTCAAGATCCTCTGGGAACTACTTAACAACTTGTAAGTGTCGATTAAGTGAAACAAGATTAAGCACAAAGACATTAGCAGCCAATCCAGTCTGCAACAAGATTTGTCTCATCATAAAATTTATTTAGTAGCTAAACAGTGGGCGAGAAGTTTTATTTTTTAACAGTTGCTGAAAAATTTGTGAAATTAGGAGTTTAGGAAGTATAGCATATTGGCACAGAAAATTAGGCAAAAAGTGGCTCTGTATGAAGAGATCACTCTAAGTGAAACTTAAAGTTGAAATGGACATGATTCACTTACTTTCTCATCCAGCCCATGAATAAAGCTTTCAGTAGGACTCATAACTCTACCAAAAGGAAGTGGAAACTCCAAGTTGCCCCACCTGTAAAGGAATAGACAAGACATGAGTCAAACACTTTAGGATAACCTTATGTTACATTCAACCTGAAAATCCTGCTTTCAAAGAATAGTCAACTAAGGAACCCAAATAATCGCCAACTTAAGATAATATTATACTTTTTGAAGTTCTTGAATGCTGCAGTATCGTCCAGCTCTCCTCTCATATCAAGTGGATAAGGCTCTCCATTAACTAAAGTAAATGGATTCATCTCAATGAAACTGAAGTCAAGATCTGGAAACGTAGTAAGAGTAACAGATATTAAATAAAAAAATGACAAAAAGCAAAAGAAATTACTGCCTATGTTGAATGGAAAATCCTAAAATATGAACATCAAAGTACCTAAAAATAGAGCATAAACCCCTTTGATGAAAGATTCTACTTTTGCACGAATCTGCATTTAAAAAGGTAAGGAAGAACTTGTCGTAAGATGGACAACATGGTAAAGTTTGACAGTGGTATATTGACCTGAGAGCAAAAGTGGGAGTTGGTTTCAGGACAGTACGAGAGTCCTTGAAGGATACATTATGAATATATATTGGATTTAGTTGGCAAACAACCTTCTGAAGCATCTGCACCAATGGTTCCAATATAAATTATAATCTGAATGATAGATCAGGAAATTTACCTCCAAAGGAAGGGGTGCAACCAATGGTGCGCATAACTCAGAAGTTAGTGCCTCTGCTGTTGGAACAAACACAGATTTCACCTGCATATAATAAGAAAAATAAAGAAGTACCTAAGTATTAGTATAAAATTAAGCAGATCTACCCAGTTCTCTTCAATTTCAATTCCTCCACATTCTGAAAAGCTTATGTTGTTCCCAAGTTCTCCGAGACAATGTTAAGGTAGAACTCTTCACAATTCAGTTCAACGTTAGAAAACCCAGGAAAAGTTTTACCTCTTTCCCTAGGCGCTCCTTTGTAAATGAAGCAACCTGGGACAGGTCTAGGTTTAATCCGACCAAACCACTCTTTCCCCTCTTGCCAAACAACATGTCAGGCTTCACAACCAGCCTTTCTGATGAGAGCCACGGCTCTTGAGATGCTAATTCATTGAAGTCAGTCGCCTCCGTGACCTAAATGAACATAAAACCACATAATATTAACGAACGATATATCTTATGCTTCGAAAAGAAAAATGCAGAAAATCAGCGACATATTTTCTCAGGAAAATTGGCATTTATCAAGCACTTAGGTACCGAGAATTTTCTTCCTAACTATTCTAGATTTGTCCAAGTAATACCACCAGCATTCAGATTCTCATGTGGCGATTCGTCTTTTCTATCTATCTGTTGCTGATGTGAGGATATCAAAATATTTCCTTTCCCCCCCTTTATACAACAATTCAGATTTCCTTCGGAAATCAAGGCGAGAAACCTTTGTCAGCGTGATTTCGACCACTTTTTGTTTCAAGAATGAATTAATGCCTCTGACGAGAAGGGTCAACCTTTCCTTGTTATGCTATTTGATTTTTCAAGTGACACAAATTAAACGTCCATCTTGCACACAGACGCGCACAAACACACACACACATACACATTCGCAGCACACAGGCACGCAGCACATATACATGCAGAGAGAGAGAGAGAGAGAGAGAGAGAGAGAGAGAGAGAGAGAGAGAGAGAGAGATCAGAGTGAGCAAATCTAGCAACAAATAAAGCACTTAAGCTTAAGCTTTTCAAACTCATTTCTGCAGAAATCTCAGGGAAACTCGAAAAAAACGTCACCTTCATCCGAAATCTAGCAACCTAGAGACGATATCAAAATCTCAAAATGAGACAGCTCCATAGAATGCACGCACCTGACCAGATCTGATCGGAAGTTCTATCCCGGAAATCCTCTTCAGGTGCTCCTTCAGGAGCCTCTTCGAGTCGTACTCTCGGATCTTCTTCCTCGCCATATCTTCGCAAAATGCAGATTGAAAAACGAAACGTCGCCAATAATCAAAGGATCCAGAAATCTACAGCACTAAAGCAAAATAACAAAATCCAAAGAAGAGCAAGATAAACAAGCAAGCAAAAGGAAAATGTTGCAGACGAAGAGAAGCAAACCCACCCACTTATAACACGAGAGAGAACGGAGAGATGCAAGAAGAGCAAAGGAAAGTCAAAGGACAGGAACTTATACTCCACCCCGCGGCCTAACGACCACGAACCAGCTAACAACGACACGGTACAATTAGGACGTAGTATCGGTTTCGGTCATGATTCGTTTTCGATTTCTCACGGATTGGATCTTATATTATATCCAGACCCGAAGCTGTTGGATCCCTTATTAAACACAAATGTAAAATAAAATCCAAAGCGAAATCAAGCCTTTTTCAAATAGTTCACATTTCCAATGAAACCATTTTCATAATTTGCAATAATATTTTGCCAAAAGTCATCGGTAAAACGAGTGGCATACCCACTCTAGGGAGAGGTGAAGCATGCGTCTCATCTTAAATCTAAAAAATTCTTAGATCTATTATCGTATATAAGAAAATACAAAAAAATTGTGAACATGAAATACAACAACATCTCACTTGAAATATAAGTACACCTCAACCCAAAAGAGTTCTTAAGTCAGACATTAAACACATGCGAAAATGACATAGAAAAACAAGAAACAAGCAGAAAGCTAGGAGTATATGAGACATACATGAGAACATACATGAGGAAACAAGTTAGAAGCATAAAAAATTCATCCTTATGAGCCACAAATCCATCCCTCCGTTTCGTCATTGAAGCGGATACATCGCGAAACAATTAGAACTGCAATGTAAGGCGAAACAGAAACCCAAGACGAACACGGCCTAAATGGTCTGTTCGCCTTCACTCAAAGTAACACAAGAAAAGAAATTGGGACATGTATCATGAAGTTTCGAAAATCTTTGGCCATTTGCATAAACGGCTCGGAACAGTTCACCGTTCACACCATTCATGCTCCGGTTCTTTGATAACAATATACGGTACGATCGTTTAACCCTTGTTTGACTCCGATACATTTAAAGTATCGGGTCTTGGCCATCACTGACGAATCACGACCGTCCAGTCCGAGACGCGTGCAGCGCTCTGTCCAACTTCCCTATCACGTGTCATACAGGTGTACCTAAAGAAAGAGCAACGATCCAGTACTGAGCTCCTCACCAAAAATATGCTGTGAAAAAGATCTAACCGTCCAATTTTAAAATCGACGGACGGATAAACATTTGTTGATGGTAGTGTTCCATCTTAAGGAAACAGCTTCAATGGTGTCATTGTCTATAAACGTTCAGTGAATTCTGTGGGCACAAATGGACCAGGTCCATCCGAATGGAGGGAACCAATTTGTCGGGTCTCATTATTTCGGTTAGTTAGGACCTTGGGTAGGTGGGCCGGAGCTACTTTAAAACCAAATTCCGAAAGCCCTATGTGGGTTTGTGAAATGGCCAGCAAACACCAAAACGGTTTGGATTTGGATCCAAAACCATGTCAAATCTATAATTGGAACTGAATAGCCCATTTTCCTATATATCACATGGATATGAAATATCCTCTCTGAAGCTGAGTATGCACACCCTGAGAGTCGAACTCGCGACCTACAGCATACAACTGAAGAACCCTGCCAGGTGGGCTAATGCATTACGTGCCAGCTTGACTTTTTTTTTCCTAATAAACACGAAATGACACGATCCCAAGCACAAATTGGTGGTTTCAGACACTATGAGAACCCAAACCCGAAGCTACGTTAGTATTTCCAAGGCTGCCAGCCAAACTGAGCAGGCCTGATGTTAAAGAAAGACGAGGTTGCATGTGAACTCACTGGTTTTCAATTTAACGGAGAACATGTTCCGAACTTAATAAAAGGAGTCGGGAATCTCTCACATTGTTTGTGTACTTCAACTTTAGAGAACCATTAGAATATATATACAGTGGTATATGCTCAATTTAATTTATTTAAATCTATTCAAATATATGAATACAAATGATGAATATTTGAATATACAATAGATTATATTGTTTCATATTAAATACGAGTAAAAAAGTATACAACAACAACTAAGCCTTTTCTCGTACTAGACGAGATCGGCTACATGGATTCTTTGTTTCCACATAACCCTATCATGTGCCGTGTTAGCAGTTAACTCAACATAAGCTAGATCATTCTTTATTGTTTCTTTTCAACACTTTTATAATCAAGTAAAAAATATAATAGTATAAATTGCTGTAAACATCCCATTGAAGCATAAGCACTCGGGTACGTCTAGATGCACCACTTTAGGTTTGCTTCTCAATTAGCCAGACGCACGGGGTTGCATATGCCTAGACGCAACTCTCGAGCATGAAAGGAAGAAAACAAAGAGAGAAAGAAATGAGTGTGTATGTGAATGAGAAGGGAATTATGTGTGAGTGTGTGAATAGTAAAAAGAGGTGTGCATGTAAGAATGCCCTTAAAAAGTGAAAATAGTATCACAGTGTTCCTAATTTGCATTATGTTTTTAAATTCAAATCTCTATCATTAATCATACAAATTACACCATAAAAATATTTAGCTGGATTTAAAGCATGAGTAGGTATGCATGTGGACTGTTCTCTCTCTCTCCCTCTCTCTCTCTCTCTCTATATATATATATATATGCGATGGATTAGAAAATCATTAGCAACGGATCTTTCATGGAGGAGTATGAATCATTTCTCATGCATTCAACCGTGGGCTATATCTCTTCAAATAATTTGCTGAAATCAGGTGCTGCTAATGACCTGCGTCGGGTCGATCTAAATCTCTCAGCAGTCGGATGCCCTATCAAGAGTGAAAAATGTTCAATAACGTTCAAATTCTCATGTAAGAATCTGAAGTTTTAGGATGGGTGAATCCTTAGCTCAACTTTAGAAAGTCGGATCAAATATTTATTAATAGAAAATCCTTTATTTACAAAAATGCAGAAGAAAAGAAAGCCACCCACACTTTGTTAATTTGGCTTCATTATTATAATGCCCTAGACAGAAAAGTACAAGCTTTGCATGGGGTTATGTTCAATGACCAACAAACTGTCATCTTAGTGCCAACGCATGTATAGGACATAGACCTTATCAATTGACATCTTGACCTTTCAAGGTCCAGTTTGCACTAAATTCGCAGCCCTAGTGCCATTTTTCTGCACCATCATAAATTCTTCTAGACGATGAATGTGTCAAAGGTGTTCTCCTTCATTGGTCTCACAGACCTTTTTTTTTTGGTGTGTGTATGTGTGCGTTTGTACATAAGTTCATCCGGTGCTAAATTAATAGGTTTAGTTCCATTTTCTGCACCATCAGCACCTGGTAGGTCTGGGGCATCGAGGGTTAAAGATTGTCACAGTAATCAATCTGAGTACATAAATTTACTCTCTCTCTCTCTCTCTCTCTCTCTCTATATATATATATATATATATATATATATATATATATATATATATATATATATATAGTGATTGGTTCCTGCCCATCATTGAAGGTGCCCAATCATATCCGATCATTTTTATTTTCAAGAGAAGGAATATAAGAACATTAAGCTTCTTATTTGTTTAAAAACTCTTAAAACTTTTTAAATTATACTTATTCTACTTAAAAGCAGTAATCAAGCATGAGTGTACAGCATCAGTGGTGAATAAGACCTCTTCCATTTAGGTCACTTTTATATGTACATTTTGAGCAATGTTCAAATCGGGCTTGGTCAAATGGGTCCTGACCTGATTTTTCACTGGGTCACTTTTGAGCAACTTGGACCTGACACGGACAAATTTTTCCGGTGGGATCCAGGTGGAGTTGTTGGTCGGGTCACCCAAACACACATCGCACTTCCCCTTAAGCATATTTTAACAAAGTAATCAAGTTATTGTGCAAATTACAAACTTCTTTTACAGTTCCCTTGCATAACTTGCAGTAATCAGAATAAGAAAGATCGATCTCCCACATGGCACTAAATCACAAACACTATCCGGGTGGTTCGCCGGTGGTGAGTGCTAAGAAACATGTCGGCAACAAATCATCTGGTAAGAGAGATAAGGCCCGTAAGCATCCAACAACCTCTCTTTTTCATCTCCTTCTCCCTTTCTTTCTCTTCCTCCCGGGCGAAGATGAGAGGAGGTAGCTCATAATTGCTATGACTTTAGAGTAATTGTGTTTGTATGCCGAAAAAATGATGGTAAGGTATTTCTTGTGTCGACCAGTTATAATGTCTTTAGGTGATATACCTTTGAGGTCTTCCTCTTAACATATTCACCTTTTAATTTCTCACACCGGTTTACTAGAGTATCCTTTGATTGTTTTTTATATATTTAAACTATCTTAAACCATTTTAACTCATTTTCTCATCTATTTATGTCACTCAATCTATCTCTAATAACCTCTTCATAAATACATCTTTTCTTGTATGAACATACATCCATTTCAACATCTTCCATTTCTTTCATAGACATTTTTTGCACGTATTGATGATTTACTGCACAACAAATAATATAATGGGTCTAATTGCTATTATATAATATTTACTTTTCAACTTTAATAGTATCTTCTTACCATATAAAAAACCTGATGTACCTCAACACTTTAACTACCTCTATTATTCTTTGTATGACATTTTCATCAATTTTCCAACACAGAAACTGTGCCAATCTTAATTTTTATATCACAGATAGTACTCATATGACCAAACTTACATCCTATATATGATATCTTTGTTTTACTAAGTCGAAAGCCTTTATTTTGTAATGTCTCCCACTACAATATCAATCTTAATTTTTATATAAGAGATAGTACCCATATGATCAAACTTATATTGTATATATGATATCTTTGTTTTACTAAGTCGAAAGCCTTTATTTTGTAATGTCTCCCACTACAATATCAATCTTAATTTTTATATAAGAGATAGTACCCATATGATCAAACTTATATCGCATATATGATATCTTTGTTTTACTAAGTCGAAAGCCTTTATTTTATAATGTCTCCCACTATAATCTCAATCTTAATTTTTATATCAAAGATAGTATGCATATGTTCAAACTTACATCCTATATATGATATCTTTGTTTTACTAAGTCGAAAGCCTTTATTTTATATTGTCTCCCACTATAATTACAGTTTCTTCTTAAATTTTTCTTTAGACTCATTCAATAACACAATGTTATCCCAAATTACTTTTACTAGGCACTTAACCTTCAATATAATTCATGAGTCTTCACATATATTTGTGCACTAACATTCATATATCTTATGAGATTGATGTATATCAATAAGATACCTTTCTTTTCTTCTACTATGAATATTTCTTAGCATCCTCTCATATTTTTTTCCAAATAAGTATCATGTAAAGGTTCCTTTTCATTCTAAAGTATTAAACAAGACGTCTCAATTGGTGAATAAACTTAATAGTGGATCTCCCTAGTGTAAATCCAAATTTGTTCTCGACTATACTTTATATTTGTCTCAACTTTTTTTAATATTTATTTTCCATAATTTCATTATATGCCTCATCAACTTGATACTGATAATTTACATAACTTTGAATATTTTCCTTATTCCTGAATATAAGTATACTCTTCCTCCACTCACGCATATTTTAGTTTCTTATAAATCAAGTGATATTGGTATCTCCTAGGATATTTTTGTAGTTCTATTTGAATATTATCTAGTCCTATATAATTACCAACCTTCATAAGTTTAAGTGGACATTTGACTTTATTCCTTTGATATGTTGGTAGAAATTATAATTATATAATCTTAATCTCCCAAGTTAATAATACAAACTATATTTTCATTAAGAAGCTTATAAAAACAATTTTCATTTGTCTTTTGTACTTGCCACTAGAAATTCTCATCCTCATCATTATATGATAAAAGTAAGATCTTTATTTTTTCTTCCACTAACCTTAATTATCCTAAAAATATCGTTTTCACTTTCTTTTGAATGGAGCTTATTATAGAAATCCTCCTAAGTTTTGCTTTTTGATTCATTGACTGCCCTTTTCGCTTCTTTCTATGGCTTCTTATAAGCTTCTTAGGTTTCATCATTCTTGTTAATATAATGCAATTTGTAATTTGTCATCTTTTTTTAACTTACACAACCTCACTCCATCACTAAGTCTTCTTTTCTCTAGTATCTCTCCCTTAATTCACCTAACATATTTTTTTCCTTTCCTAATAGAATTGTCATATTGTTCCACATCACTAGCTGTGCCAACATAATTCTAAGCATCTTCCTTAAGAAATTTATTTTTAAATATATATTCTTTCTTATTTATGAGGTTTGACCACTAGTTAGAGTAATTGTGTGTATTCTTTGCCTATTTGTCCACCTTCTTACATGTGAATCTATCACTAAAGTCGATGTTAGATAGTTAAGCTTTCTTTTGCAATTACTTTGCAATCCAAACAAAATAATGAATTTATATTTGTGACAAGTCACACTTATTAATTATTCACAACAACAACAACAAAGCCTTTTCCCATACTACATGGGGTCGGTTACATAAATTCTTTGTTTTCATAGAGCCCTATCATGTGCCATGCTAGCAGCTAACTCAATATAAAAGATAATTCTTTATTGTTTCTTTCTAACACTTTTGTGATCGTCCTCTTCCTCTTTTAATATTTTCACAATCTAAATTTTTATATTTTCTTACGGAGCATCCTTGGGTCGTCTTTCTACATGTCCAAACCATCTTAAACAATTTTCTTTCATTTTATTCTCTATTAGTGCTACTTAAAATTGTATCAGATATAAAGAGATCATGTTGAAATACATGTTCAATATTTTATATCATATAGTTTATTTACTGTAATCAAATCTGTAGTTTATTTGCTGTAACCAAATCTAACTTTTGATGACAGGAAGCAAATCAAATAATAGGAGAATGGTTATAAATGCCATTTTCATCACACCTATATATCAACCCATGTCGGTCTCAAGAGACTAAAAAAGGCTCATAAATCCATGCCTAAAATACACTATAATATATTATATATATATTTTTATTTCAGACATTATAAAACAAACCATAATAACTTAAAGACAATGTTGAATTATTACCTGGAGTAGAATCTTGCAGCCACTAGTTATTATGCCTTGTTATATGAAGCTTCTCCTAACTATGCCACATCTCAAGCGTAACTACCAAGCCTGCAATTGTCATGGCAAGTAGTTGCGGGCTTATAACTGGCACTCTATTTCTCAATTTGTACTCTATTTCTCAAATTGTCATGATATATGATGTACCTAATTTGAGATTCTTTATCCATTGCTATACTCGAAATACCTCATGTTTAATGGCTGTAGACTTAATCTTTTTTATAAATAATTATCTTTAAATATTATTTAAAACACCTTCCGTACTTGCTTTTAGTAGTTTGAGTATGTAAGAAAATAAAAAGAAAGGAGGGGTGTGCTCTTAGTAGTTTGGGTATGTAAATAGTGAAATCCATTTTGTTGAAAACGGTGGACTTGTTTTTTTCATTGAACAGATCAAGTGAAGGAGCCGATCAATGGCATATTGTGGCGGTAACAGATTAGACCTCTGGCAGCCATTCGGGAATGTCCAACCCCAGCTTGCTCTTAACCCCCCCTCTCCCCCCCCCACACACACAGAGAGAGAGAGAGAGAGGACTATTTTACTCACCAACTCTCTCGCTTTAGTCTACGGTAAACACAAAAATGAGACTGTCCAAAATTTAACAGTGGGATGAATTTCAAAAGAGGGACCCCTTTAAGATTACACACAAAAGAGAAAAGGATTTAGAAACGTCTTCAAAAACGGAGGTGCATTTGAAAATTTTACTTGAAAATGATGTTCAATGGTAGCCACCTATAAGAGAATGTAATCATGCACGTCTAACTTCTCTTTATTTCAACGAGTTCAAACACATTATTATAATACATGTAGATATGCTCAACCGCATACTTTGAGTTGACAAGCAACTAAAGCAAAAGAAAAACAGGCAATGAATGTCACTTATTTAAACAAATTTTTTAAAGTTTTCGAAGTTGATGACACGTAGAGTTACAGAATTTTCAAGCTGATCGACATTTCGGTTAAATGTCATAATAATAGTCATGCTGAACACAACTGGGCAGTTTTTCTGTGTTTGACAAAGTTAGTTGACATTGGGGTCTCAAAGTTCACGAGGAAGATTAAAAGAACGAAGTACTTGGTTGAATTCTGAGATTCAGGTTAAGGCCGATTTTGCCATCTCTGTTTTGTGAGATCTCTGCTCTTTTTCGTTTATATTTTCTGATTCATATTCCATTTGGTTTTCGAAAGGAACTATGATCATCCTCTGTGGCTTTGAGCCAGCCTTTAAAGCAATGCAGTGTTGGATTATTCTGCTTAGTAATATGTGCACTTTCTCCTTTTAAAAGGCCGATAAGCCATTTAAAACTAAATTCTATATTTGCAATAAAAAAGGCTAGGCAGGAATTTAGAGAGTTGAAATGGAGCAAAGTAGCACGCATTCAGCACCATCATCGTCCTGGACATCATCTTCCAGGACATTTGAGTACCAAGTGTTCCTGAGCTTCCAGGGTGAAACACGCAAGAATTTCACTGACCATTTGTACAAAGCCCTGGTGGACAGAGGTATCGACACATTCATCGACAGAGAAGTTTTGGAGAAGGGAGACGATATTGATAAAGTGATAGAGAAGATTGAGAGATCAGAGATTTTCATATCTGTTTTCTCCCCAAACTGCCATGTTTTATGGTTTTGAGGGTTGGGCAGTTAATCATCAACATGTACAAAAGATGTCTGTGACAGAAATGAAGACGTTGAGATGGATGAGTGGTCATACAAGAAAAGACCATAATTAGGAGTGACACAAATAGAGGATAAAATGAGAGAATATCGTTTAAGATGGTTTGGACATATAGAAAGAAGATCAAAAGAAGAACCTGTAAGAAGGTGAGAAAAACTAAATTTGGAAAGTATTAAAAGAGCTAGAGGACAACCACAAAAGTATTGGAAAGAAACAATAAAAAATGATCTAACTTATTGTGAGTTAACGGCTAACATGACACAAGATAGGGATATGTGGAAACAAAGAATCCATGTAGCCGACCCCGTCTAGTATGGGAAAAGGCTTAGTTGTTGTTGTTGTTGTTGTTTGCTCCCCAAACTACGTGAGTCGAGATGGTGTTTGAGAGAGATATCAAAGATCATGGGGTGTGATCGGTCGATCCTCCCCATTTTCTACCATGTTGATCCCCGCGATGTAAGAAACGGAACAGGGCCTTATCTCAAGTCATTCGAAAGGAACGACGAAGACAAAGAAAAGGGTGTGATTTTGAAGGAAACGGTTGAAGGATGGAGGAAAGCTCTGAGAACCGCAGGTTCGAAATCAGGCTTCAACGTAGAAGAAATTTATGATGGGTACAGTCTCTCTCTCTCTCTCTCTCTCTCTCTCTCTCTCCTATCTAACATTACATCATACAATGGACATTTGACACACAATCTACGAAACGTATGACTGATTCAGTTAACTCTTATGTTATGATCCAATGTGTAAGGTCTCTTATTCTAGCTTTTTCATTTTTTTATGGACTATATATGCACAGGCTTGAGGCACAGTTGATCCAAAACGTTGTCGAGACAGTCTTAATTAAATTAAAGAATTGCCCGTTAGATGTGGCTAAGCATCCAATTGGAGTTGCTCCAGAAGTCAAAGAAATATTGAAGTTGTTAGATGTTGGCAAAAGCGCTGAAGTAAGAATAATAGGGATATGGGGTACGGAAGGCATCGGCAAGACCACCCTTGCGAAGGCTGTTTACAACAAAATTTTCCATGACTTCGAAGCAAGTAGCTTCATCTCTAATGTTCGAGAAACAGCAGAAGCAAAAGGGATCGTGGCTCTACAAAACCAATTGATTTCTGATATTCTAAAAACTGGTATGGATGTGGGTTTTGAAAGCCGTGGAGTTAATGTGATCAAAGAAAGGATCGGTAAGAGGAGAGTTCTCATTATTTTTGACGATGTCAATGAGAAAAGCCAGATTGATAACTTGGCCAGAGAAACAAGTTGGTTTCATCCTGGCAGCAGAATAGTTATTACTACCAGAGACAAGCACCTGTTAGCTGGCATGGAAGAGCATGAGATATATGAACCAAAAGGACTAGACCACCATCAGTCGCTCATACTTTTCAGTTGGCATGATGCATTTAGAAGAGAACGCCCAGAAAATGCGTACATGGAACTGTCCGAGAAAATTGTTTCCACTACTCAGGGTTTACCGTTAGCCATAAAAATCATCGGGTCGTCTTTGTTTGGGGAGAAAAACATCAAGGTATGGGAAGAAACAATGGATCACCTGAACCGTCTTCCCCCAAATAATATACATCAAAAGCTAAGGCTTAGCTACAAGTCTCTAAATGCTGATGCTGGCTTGATGGTTGTGTGCAGTTGGTTGAAGTTTCCGAAACCATTGCACAGCTCAAGAGCTTGGTCCTTCTGAGTATGGCAGGTTGCATCAAGTTAAAAGAGCTTCCTCATTCTATATCACAGTTGACTTCTCTGAAGGAGCTTCAACTTTGGAAGTGCTATGGCCTTGAGAAACTGCCAAATTGTTTTCATCAGCTATGTTCACCAGAACGCATTAATCTTGAGAATTGCGGGCGTTTGAAGGAACTACCGACCTCCATTTTCGAATCAATTTCTCTTAAAGTACTTTCCCTTTACGGCTGCAAGAACTTGAAGGGACTGCCTGACAGTGCATCTCAGTGTGCCTCACTGGAGGTCCTAAATCTCCAGGACTGTCTGAATCATTTTCCGCTACCATTCTGCACGCCGAATCTCGAATTTCTTATGCTTACATCATTTTCAGTGACAGTTACCAGGTTCTTTGGAGTTGAGGAACCTTCGCATTTTATACCTAAGCCACTTCGTTTCTCTAGCAGAGATACCAGGTTGGATTGGAAGATCGCACCATCTGGAAGCATTGTCGCTACCTTATTGTGCAGAACTAAAAGAGCTGCCTGATTGTATTGGGTCACTAAACAAGCTGAGAGTGTTGGTTGCTGCAAGGTGTGATGGACTCTCAAACCTACCCGACTCCATTGGCGGTCTCGAGTCCCTCTCTGAACTTGATTTGTGAGGTACGTCCTTAACACAACTGCCCAATTCTATGAAATGCCTGACCAATCTAGAGAAGTTAGACCTAGGATCGTGTCGCCCACTTGAGGGATTGCGGGATACTATTGGGGAAATGGTCATACTCCCTTTGAAGCTACTGGGGTAAATTCACACACAAGTCTTGATTTGATTTCTTTGTCTACTAATAAGCATGTGAAAGGATATGCAAGTAAGTTACTAGAAAGAATACAATGTTTGCATGCTAAGATTAGGCGAAACATCGAAGCGAGATCTTCACAAATTGAGGAAAAGGTCAACCAAAATTGCAAGCTTATTGATTTCAACCCTGGTGACCTCATTTGGGTTTACTTGCAGAAGGAGCGATTTTCCCACAAACGCACTTCAAAGCTCGTACCTAGAGCCAATGGACCATGAAAGGTGCTTGCCAAGATCAATGATAATGCGTACATGTTGAAGCTACCATCTCACCATAGAAATATCTCACCAACCTTCAATGTACATGACTTATCTCCGTACTTGGAGGGCACTATAGACCAGGTGCTTCTACCCCCCCGAGTCCTTTTGAACAAGGAGAGAATGATGATCACATCGACTCTAACTCGTTGACTTTGAACCCAAACTAGGTTCAAATGACTTTATCTCGAACACAACCATTCGCTCGTGTTTCAAAACTACAATGGGACGAGTTGAAAGGCCCATGACCCAATCCAAGACCCATTTCACACCAAGATGGAACTCCACCTTCCATAATTTAACGTGCCTTCATCCAATTGAAGTTGAAGCCATCCTTTGCTATTCTGGTGAAGAACTTGATGCAATTGAAGATGCACCCACACGTTCCAAAATTACTACGAGTCAAGTCTACGTGAATTGCATTACTTGGCTTAAATCCAAGTAGTCTCAATATGTCAAGTAAAACCCACATTTTTTCTTTATTTCTTGCCTATAATAAGGCCATATTGTTGGTTAGATATTTCCTTTGTTATTTTCAGTATCAAGGATGTGTTTAGTAAGTTTTATAGAAATGAAACCACAACTTGTGGGCATTAGAAACTTTCAAATCTCTAAGGCCAGGTTTCCTTGTACAAGGTATGTCCAATAAGGCCTCTCCAACCCCATAAATACCCCCTTTGTGATGGTGTTGAAGATATCTTATTCAGCCATTCTTGAGATAATAAAAGTGCTGCAAGTTTCATGTAGGATTCCTTCCCAAGGCCTTCTTGTCTCTTGTTTCTCTTATATGTCTTTTGCAAGGCTTAATGGTGAGTTATTGGCGTGATCTTTATCGTGGATTCATGGCGGATTGCTTCAACAATAAAATAACTTCCTTGTTCTTTTAAGAAAGTATTACTTCTACTAAAGAGGGTGACTCATCATGTCCTGCTCATACTGCGCACCCATTGCTCAACCCTTAAATTTGAAAATATATGGAAGAAAAAGAAAGATCAGAATGGCTGCACAAGGGATGGTCAATAGTAAGAAACTGTACATAATGATCAGAGGACCCATTGAATCAACCTCGTTTGTCTCTATCAGCAACATTTCGTTATCCTTCACTTGAGCAATCCTCCAATCAAAATGAAATATAGATAATAAAAGATAGTTTTCTAACTCCAGTTCACGTTAAACACACACGCACGCACGCACACACACACACAGCTAACTAAAAGGTTCAACATAGACATGTCCTGTGATTAGTTGATACTTATGTGTAGTATTGAGCAGTTGTCTTCATCAATCAAGAAAGGCAACTCCTGGTATACAGGAGATGACATTGTTGCATAGCAGCAACATTTACTTAACCGCACAAACTGCTCGAAAAGATTACAGTAGGTTATCTACTTCTCTAATCTATGGATTGGCAACTCATTATGTATAGCAGCATGCACAATTGGACTAGCTCTACCAATGGTGGATCCAGAATTTTTTGTGGGGTGGGCGAACAGCCTACTTCGGCCTGTATAATAGCCAGGAATTCAATGGCGCCCTACAAATTTTCCATTTGTTTTTCAAATTTCAGGTGGACCTCGCCTTCAATGTAGATCCACCACTAAGCTCTACCCTAGATAGATCAAAATCAGATTGGAAAAAAACCTAACTGAGCTTTTCACTAAGCTTAAAGAACAGAGCAGCAACAGAAAAAGCAATAATCATGTCCCACTATCATTCCTCTAGCAGCTTGTATTCTCCCCAACGTATTTTAGGTTGCAATTGGGAGAACGAACCACGCCCCCAGCGTCGAAGTCATGACCTGTGAGTGCAGCATCCTGCCAAGTGAGCTAATACTCTGCGTGCTTCTCGGTAACCAGCCTATTTTAGACTTTTGAGTATGTAAAGGTTATTGACTTAGCATCAATATCAGAACATATAGATCTTTCATGTACCAATGATTGAGCATGCCAAGATTCTAATCAGAAACTTGGGCCTGATTAATTCATCAAGTGAACGACCTACAACAAAAAAATTATAATGAAACCCTGACTTCAAATAAGTAACCTCATCAGCAAGCTGGAGTTTCTTTGTGCTGAAACCTTCATCTTTTTCTCAATTGTCTTCTCGAAATGGCAAAACAACAAAAACAGTCTCGAAACAGATGTGTTCGAAAGAAAAAACGAAACGAAATACCGTTGTTTGCATGTTGATCGTGATCCAGTGACTGCAGAAGAGAAGGGAATCATAGAGTCTAGGAAGCAACCGAACACAAAAAGAAAACCTCAACAGCTTGATAAGGGGCGACTAGGGTTTTAGTTTGGAGTTATCATCTTTTAGTTGCAGATGACGGATCATAGGTCATAGAAGAAGGAGAAAATCTTTGGAGAGGGAGTCAGCATCGAGGTGCAGAAGCCTGCTGTTATTGACGCCATTGACACCGATCTCGGACGGCTCATTCTCTCTCTCTCTCTCTCTCCCTTCTTGGTTTAACGATTCTCACCCGTATCACAGCTCAAAATTTCCATTTCTTGACAGCGGGCTTGATGCTTCGGTTCAAGATTACGTGTCCCGTGTCGTTTCTCAGAGTCAATGTCAAGAAACGCAATTCTAACTTCTTTGTCACCGCTTAATCTTTTAGATCCGTGACCTTCGGCTTGACGGATCGGTTCAACAAAACGTGTCCCGTATCGTACCTTACGTATCCATGTGAAGTAACATTTTGAAGTTTAAATAGAGCGGGAGTTTTCGCGCGTGAAGGAGAAAGGAAAGGCCCAAATGAATTGGGTACAGGCGATTGATCGACAGAGATCTCGATCGATTGCTGAGATCGATCGAAGAGGTGATGGAGAGATGGATGACGAATTAATGGCAGAGTTGCAGGGGCATTTCCGGAGGCGAAGTCTCGTCTTCGATCTCGTCATTATTCTCTACAAACTCCGTTCTCTCTCTCTCTCTGCCTCCCTTGTTTGGTTTGGCAATATTTCTAGTGCTCCAACACTTTTGTGATTTCTTCGATTTGATCTATATCCTTACTAGAAATATACTCTAAAAGAAGATGAAAACAACAGATCGAAGCCCACGATGGAAAAGGAAGGAGATGATTGTAGATGTGAACGAGGTTCAGAAATTAGGATAGGAAAGTGTGCGATGGAGGAACCTTTTTCACTAGAGCCATTAGGTTGTGAATTCAGCAAGAGAGATTGATGGTCTCGTATTTGGACATTACGAACGGGGGTACCGAATGAAGACAGGATTCCTCCACAGGTGTTGTGTTCTCTCAAGGATGGCGTTGTGATAGATGGGCGGGAGATTGGTTCTCCAGTTTAGGAGCCAGACAAGTTTGGGAAGGGGGAGGAGCAGCAATTCCTAGAAAATGGGGGTCAGGGGTGACGCCAGATCTCGAGCAGCTGCCATTGCCTCCTGAAAGAATGTCGTAGTTTTGGAGAAAAGTTTAGGTTCAATTGGTGTTTCTGAGATACAACTTTCAAGCAGATCAGACACAGAGGCAGGCGAAAGCGAGAAGAGGAAAATATATTCACCAAGTAATGAATCAATTTGAATGACAATCGAAAATTGGTGATAGAGTCCAGATCATTGTGGTGTCTGATGACATGGATAGGGAGAAGATCAGACTGGAATGGTGGTTGGATCGTATAGGAACATAGTTGGTAACACATATATGAGATATATGCATAGATTTGATTGCTCTAGTTAATGAAAAGGCTGAGAACCTTCAAGAATTTGTGTCTTAAGATGCTGCAAATCAGGTACCAATTGGGCAGAAATTGGACTCGTTTAGCACTACGACATGCCAGAGGAGCCAACAACTATTAGAGGAAAGAAATTTAGTTGCATATCTGCTTTTCTTATTATCTTTCCCACGTCTAATGGTTGTTGTGCCATCTACATAAGCAATTATGATTGATTCAGCCTAAACTTCTTGTTAGGCATCACGTTCATTCTGCTCAGTTTTCTTTCCCGATAATAATGATCATTCTGAACCTACGTCCTTTTCTTGATAGAATCAACTTATTCCTATTCATCTCATAGTTATTCTAGGGTTTTGCCGTGCTCCTTCCAGCATTTGTTGCATGATTTTTTATGTCTCTTCTCATTTGATGTTTGTTGACTTGAAAAGAAGAGTTTTTAGGTGAGATGATGAACAAGAAGCTATTTGGATGGTTAATCTAGAACCAATAGTCATGCTTTTGAAACCTGGAAATGGGCTAGAGCAATACAATTATCTCCTTCTGTAAGGAGGTTCGTATGCAGCATATAGATAGATCAACTTAATTTGGCTCCAAAACAATGCAAAAAGTTTGTGCTATTTGTTTCGTCTTAGCATGCCAGAGTTGTCATTTCCTGCATCCTCACAAGAACTTCATGTCGATATGACAGCGACATAGCAAAACTACATGAGATCCATCACTTTCTGCATTTCCTATACAAATTGACATAGCGATTAAGAATGAATTTAAGTTTGGCTTCACATTGATTTTGAGGGGACATTTCTTTTGGACTAGCATCTTTAATGGCACTATCCAATATTGGAAAAGTTGACCTGCTACTCATAGGTCTTCCGTTGATTAGATTCACAACTGACCCTGAGAGTTCAAAAGAAAAAAATGATGAATTCAAGAATTGAAATTGCTATTTTGCACATTTGATTTCTGGTACTTTTTCAACAATGCATGGCATCAAGATAGTGGTAGCATTGTTGGGGTCATGTTAATTCACTTACAGATGTTAACTGAAATGGGAGTATATTGTATTTCTCCATAACAAGATCTGACTTTGTCTACGAAACGTTGACCCTCCTTCTGTTCTTATCATACGATTTCTATGTCTACAACGTCTCTCTCTCTCTCTCTCACACACACACACAGAAATTGAAGAGGTGCCATATCAACTGAGTTCCTCTCCAACATTTATGTCCAGCTTCTCAACATGGCTGACCCTGGCCAAATAGCTACAACGAGCATCAAGTTTCATACAGTAACTTGGAAATTTCCCAGGAGCATCTCATGATAAGCATCTCTCCCCTGACTTTGTCTGCGGTTACTTGAGAGTAACTGTCCATCTGGATGTTTTGGATAAAGAAATCCGGCAACAGCAACGTTCAAGCACCGAACACTGTTCCTGTGGTGGCCATCGGCTGACACCAGCCTTTCTATAACATCCATATAGCAGCTTCTCAGCCAATGTCACCCACGAACCTCCTGCAATATCGATTTATCAGCAGCCAAGGGTAAACTTCAACAAGCAAGCCAAATTTCACTACTTGCTATTCCACCAACTGGGAAGCAAAGAGCCGCTCTAGAACTGAAAACCAACAGCATAGCCAGTTGCTGCCCTTGAATATCATAGTCAAGAAAGTTTAGCTGTGAGTTATAACTGAAGTGAAGGCTTAAATCTGAACACATTGAAACAAATGATTGCCAACATCTATATCAAAGAGGCATTGGTACATCGTCAGGCATCTCTCAATCCCTGTGAAATCCATTGGGAGAGAAGCACCTTCATCTCAATGTTGAGTGCAAAGTTTTCTTTGAGAGATACAACAATCAAAAGAAGAACAGGAAAACATCCAAATTCTGTAACAGATGTTCCATTTGAATCTCTGTCAAAGAAAATATCAAGGAGTCATTGTAGGATCTCTGTGTGTGTGTGTTGGCTGCGAATGTTTGACAACAATCAGGGTGAGTATGAGAAGTTAGTGTGTGTGAAAAGCAAAGGACAACCAGCGTATGACGATGAAGGTCCTGCTTCTCTGTGAGCTATGATCGGCTTCTCCTTCTTAGATTCATTCATTTCCTATTTATGTTGAATTTCATTATCTGTCCCGAGCCAGTCTCTTCTTCTAAGGATCATTTTTACATTGTTCCTCGTTAGACATTGGGTGTAGTTTCTGCTTCCATTTGAAGTTTGTGTTGGCATCTAGTTGGATCTTGTTTTGTATCATTTCCAGGTCATGAAATTGGTTTAGTCTCATCTAGATTTACCAATTTTTATGTGTAAGCTTGATTTTGTCTAATTGTTGGCTTTGTTCCTGACTTAATTTCTTATTTATGCTGCAAATACACCACAAGTCTTGTTAGGTTAAATTCTACGTTTATGTCTCTATAAATTCAACCTTCAATTTACTTCTGTTTTAGGATCTACTCGTTAGTGTTCAATTATTAATTTCAAGTTGCTGCTGAGGCTGTCTTGCTGTTAGTATTTATTGTCCTTTGAGCATCGGGTCTGATTCAGTTCCGTCCATATTTTCATCTAGGATTAACTCACACTTAAGTTTTAGTTCTGCTGTTATAAGCCTTGCATTTTAGCTCATGTTCTGATCCCCTCTTCTATATTTAGTCAAATATCTAGTCCTTGTTAGGTCCCCTTATATAGATTCTAATCTCTGCCTGCATTTACTGTCACATAATCGTTTCTCATGTGAATCTTCTGGTTTCTCACTTATGTTTAACATCGCTTGTCTTGCTCTCGTTTTGATAGGTACTGTTAAAGGCTTGGTTTGCTCTCGTTTTCTCACTTATATAGATTCTAATCTCTGCCTGCTCGCCCTAGGTTTAGGCATCAAGTTAAACGTCTCATCATCTTCAGTGTCTAGGGAAGTGTCTGTTGCTTAATTTCATAAAGTTCTTATCTGCTTTCATTTTGTGTTGAGTCTCTTAGGTGTTAAACATCTCGTTATGAGTTGGTAGGCTTGATAGGTGATAAACATCTTGTTATGAGTTGATGGTTGGTTTTATATAGGTCCCATCAATGTGTATTTTATTGTTCAATCTATGTATATTTGCTGATCTCATCCATGCTTAGTCTCCAATGGACTCAGAGTTTGGTTCCTGCTACATCCTGAATTCCGCAACTCGTATATCCTAAGATCCTTCACTAGTATATGCTGAATTTGGTCGCCTAAGTCTGATTGTAGAAATATGTTGATCTTGTTCACTGTTGCATGCTGATTCTACTCATTGTTTTACATTGGAAACCAACGCCCAGATTCTATAACAATGGCTAAGCCATACCTGATGATATATGCAAAATAATCGTCGTTTGATACTTTTACTGATTTTATTCCGAGTTGTGTCACATAAAATATCGGTTCAGCTTTTAGCTCCTGTATTAGTTAGATCTGGTTCTGACTGAAAATACTATTACTATATGGATCCACTTCGTTGTTTGTCATACACAGGCCCTAATGGGGGGGTGTTCGCATTACATTTCAGTTTTATTGGGACAGTATCATATGATTTAAATTAAGCTTAGATCCATCGAAAGTTTGACTTGTTTGCTTGGATTATTTATGCTCCAGACTGTATGGCAATGAATGAATCAGAGGCAACCGTATCTCGTCCTGGCCTCACATTTTATTACATCTGTTGATCTTAGTGTAGGTTCGTTTAGGAGGTCTGATTCCACAGCCCATTTATGTGTAATCTCTCTTTGGGTTTCGATGGGTTGGCTCGATCCTGGCCCGACCTGTGCAAAACCTGTTTCTTAGCATAAGAGTTTGGACAAACGGACGGATCCATTACTTATCTAGGTTGGACTTATGAGATCTGATATGGTTCAGATTTTTTCTTATTGGATCTGGATATGTTTTCCTATTATGGGAGACTGATGGGATCCAGATCCAGATCAGGTACTAGAATCTCAAAGTGAGACCTGGACCTTGACTTACCTGGAATCAAACAAGGTCCCACATGTTGATGGCCATTAATTGATGGAAGGATGGAACCAATTCAGTCAATTGCATGGCGTGTCAATGGCTTGGGTTGACTTGAATCTGACCATACTGAACCCATCCGTGTCAGGGTTTCGTAAAAATCAAATTCATGTATTGAGTTATATGGGCCAAACAGCAAGATCCAACTCATGCATGTTAACAAAAATTTACAACAAATCCAAATTCTCACCAAGATCCAATTAAGATCCAGAAACTTTCACTATAAAATGTCGCAAAAGTATTATTTTTATGCAAGTTTTGGATTTGTTAAATGGGAGTCTGGAAAAGGTTTTGCTTGGCACATAGAATCCAAAATCGGGTCTAGTACTATATCCTCAAATGGTACCCAAACCTGAAGTCACCTGAACTGCTTTGCAGACTAGGATTTGGTATTAGTATCATCGGGTTGTAAATGGTCGAAGTCATTCCAGATCCAGTAAGTCCAAGTCCAGGTTCCATTTTAGGATGCCAAAACCGTATCTGGATCTGGGTTCCTATTGATTCTTTTTTGAGGAAAACTATACCTAAGTCCTATAAGAAAATCATACTCTATTACGGCTCATACACACACACACACATTTATATATATCATAAAATAAAATTTTAAATGATTTTGTAAAACATTTTCAGATCTAAATCAAAGTTTGGGTCAGATCTGCATTTGGTATAAATTTAATCATACCTAGCTTTACATACACTAGTTAGACTTGTCTGTCTGCCCCAATAACTAAATAGGAATGATAGGGTTGTTTGGGAGTACAT
Source organism: Brasenia schreberi (assembly GCA_036023115.1). Lineage (NCBI taxonomy): Eukaryota > Viridiplantae > Streptophyta > Magnoliopsida > Nymphaeales > Cabombaceae > Brasenia > Brasenia schreberi. The sequence goes on along the minus strand of JAYKKT010000065.1, from coordinate 18,557,125 downwards.
ATTTCTGAATCTTAGCTGTCAACCACTCTTGATGGACGATCAAGAACGGTGTCAAGTCACATAGTGGACCTTGAGATATAAGAAGTTTATCATGTGACAAGAATAATATATTGTTATCAACATTCTAGATCATGTGACAAGAAGTTTACAACAATATATACATAAAACAATGGGAACCGGTGAAGAATTTTTAACTCAAGTGAAAGAATGAATTATTTAGGGTCACTAACATTTCTGACTTAATACTAGTATTTATGTTGCATGGAAACGGAAACAAAACATAGGAAAGTACAAATCTTCAAAACTTAAGGAAATGAGAAAACGGCCATATATATATATATATATGTGTGTGTGTGTGTGTGTGCATGCCCACACGTGAAACAAATGAAAAACAAAAGCACTTACATATTTTGATAAAATACATATACTTTTAAGCATAGTTATGAGGAATTGGGCCCTCCCTTCACCCAAAAATAAAAATGTCGATTCTCCAATTGAGCAAAGCCTATTTCAAAAGTAATAACAGTGGTGTTAAGGTTTTGGATTTTGAGTGAGAGCGAGACAATCCAAAGGTTTGATTCTGCCACTAAAGAAAGAGTATAGTAAAAGTGATGGCAACGGTGGTAGGGGTTTTCGATCGGAAGAGAGAGAATTTGATGATTGAACTTTTATTATAGTTTTGAGTTTCAAAGAAAAAACTTTTCCTATAAAGGAAAAACTCTGATAAAACGTTTTCCAAAAATGAGAAACTCTACCGAACTGCTTTCATGGCATTTCATTGGAGTTTTTGGTTTCTGATATAAAACGGAAAACGTTCCCTAAATGAAGTTTGGCAAGGTTTGGATTCGGGTAATTGAATCGCCTTCAAGACCCGGATTTGGCATTAGTACCCAAAAGTGGACTTGAACTTGAACTTATCTGCGGCCGTAAATAGGTCCGACCCGTTGACAAGCATGGTTCCTTTCTAGTCCGCGTCCACATTTATGCCGACACCTTCCTCCTCACCTTCTCTCTCTGAGATCGCTCTCGTACCCTAGAATACGGTGACAGACGGAAGAGGATTACTTCATGGAGGAGAGTTCGTAGCTAGATTGAGATCTCGCTAGGGTTTGTTTTCTTGACTATGGAGCCTGGATCAATCCGGATCCCATACTGGCACCTCAAGGAAGAGGAACTCGAGCTCATCACCATTGACGGATCTTGAGCACAAAGAAGAGCAATAAGTGTGCTGTTCACAACCTTGATTTTCCCATTAATTTGTGGGTGGCAAGCAGGACTAAATAATAGTTTGATCCCAAGGTGCTTTCAAAGGGTATTACAAAACTAGTTGAAGAATTTGAAATTTCGATCTGATATAATACTCCTCGGTACTCTATGAAGGCGAACGATCTCTTTAACAAGCATTGCATCATCCGTCTTCCGAAAACTTATTAACGACAATCAAGATAAAATTTTTGCCATGAACGGTTTGGGACAACCTAAGGATGAAATCCATGCTAATGTCATCCGATTCCTTATTAGGAATGGAAAGTGGTTTGTATAAGTCTGCCTGGTTGCCTAATGACATTTGGTTTCTTACATGTTATGTTGTGCCTATCTTTTCTCAAACATGGCTAAAAGTAGTACTCTTTTAGAGTCTTTCTTTTCTCCAAAATAACGGGCAAGATCTCCAATATGTGCCTGACGAATAAACAATTCTGAAATGTACCTCTAGCTTCTATGGCTTCATTGAAGGGGCTTGAGTTGTTGTCAGTAAGGGGGTGCAAGAAGGTAATGGTGGATATCGCATACTCTCTACAAGAAATAGTAGAAGATGTGCAGATTTTGCAGGAGCCAATAGAGGAGGTTGAGCAACGACGATCGTATGTTGCAAAAGTAATGAGGCGATCCACCGCTCGCAAGTCTTTGAGCAGGACTTTGTTGTTCAATATGTGCTTTGCACAAAGGGCAAACTGTGACGGTGGTTGATGATGACAGACGTGGAATACGGAATTGGGAAGTCTACGAGAAAGCATATTCTTGGCTGCTTGGCCCGGCTTTCGTACCTCCTTTTCAGGTTGATGATGATGAACTTGGAAAAGTGGCTATGGTGTTCATTCGATTGCTGCGTCCAGGAGTTGAAGAGTGTCTACCTTCTCGACAACTCAAAAAAATCCCAAAAGGTTTGAACGATGATGATTTCTTCCTACACCTCTATCAGCAATTTGAACATGATCTTGTTAGTTTGGATGTAATGCTTTACAAGCTGACCAACGAGGAGTTCTTCCGGAAGCTATTCGAGAATTACAAGAAATCCTATTCCTGTAAGAGAATGAAGAATGGGTAGATGGCATAAAAGTGTCGCTCGTCCAAAAAGATAATCATACACCAGTTCATCGAGTCATGCAGCAAGTTTCTCTTCTCTTCTCTCTCTCTCTCTCTCTCTCTCTCTCTCTCTCTCTCTCTCTCTCTCTCTCTCTCTCTCTCTTCATTTTGATTTTATTCAAAAAGGTAATCATACACCAGTTCATCGAGTCATGCAGCAAGGTAATCATACACCAGTTCAAAAAAGTAATCATACACCATTTCATCGAGTCATGCAGCAAGTTTCTCTTCTCATCTCTTTCTCTCTTCATTTTGATTTTATTTGTTGATTGGTATTTATGGTGATTTTTCATCGCTTTGCATGTTGTGCGCTTAATGCTTTTTGTGTCTCAATAACAATCTTGTTTCTCTCTTACAGAACATAAAAGATCGAATTTAAAATTATAAAACCATGGAAGACTATTTCTCTATCTTTGCCTTTGTGAGAAGGCGGCTTCATAAAAGTATGATTTTGTTTGCGACACCTTCACATTAAACGCAGACAGTGAACTAAAAAATGATTAAAAATAAATTTCTATTAGATAACAACAAACGGGCCCTAAAAAGTTGAAACGTGAAAATCAAGTATATCCTTCATGTGTCACGCTGAAAAAATGAGTATTTTCGTATTTTCACTCAGCACTAATCTTTATAGATTTGTTTCTTCTAGGGTGTTCAAGGAACTGTTGGATTCGAATCGAACCGACAGTTTAGATTGGATTTAGATATCAAAGGATTTGGTTTGGTTTGGTTCTAACAGGAAAATTACTGGGCAATGTTTATGGTGGAACCGAACCACGAGAACCGAATTGAACTGCTGAGATAACCTTTTACGAAGGAAATTGTTAGTATCGTATTGAGTAGGAAGGATCCATAAGATGAGTCCTAAGGGTGTGTACAAAGCATACCTTTTGGCTGAGATCAAGTGTAGTATATGTTCTTATCACATTAATATCTGATACTTGGTCATTGATTATATGATATTAAATTAATTTTTTTAGAGGGTCTTGTTCATGGTAATCTTTAACCAAACCCTAAATTAGTAGAACTGTGGTTCAAAACTAGAACTAGTTTCTATTCGGTTTGAATCATATGCCACAGTTTGGTTCGGTTCTCAAAATACTAGGAACCACAAGTAGAGGTTCGATTCAAAGTTGAGGCTAGAACCAAATCTAACCGAACCTGAGAATACCCCTAGTTTGATCTTTCCTATTTCAAAGTGATGCTCATGTATATTCACATTGATGGCTCGAATACTCATAATTGCAGTTTAGTGCCGTATATTTTGATATTCAGTTACAAGTGTCCATAACTTTGCTTGTTTCATTTAGATAATAAATATAAACTTCTTTGTCCAAACTCAATGTGACTACAAATTTAAATACAGCCTGAAGTAACTAGAAAGCATGGTTAGGAACTGGTTCAATAAAATTAGTTATTAGTCTTTGAATAGGATGTAGTAAAAAGAAAAAGGAATTTTTTACATTGGATCGTTTTTCTAAAGGCTTGAATCAGAAAACACACCCTTCTCCAACATAATTGCATTTAGCAGCGCATTAGAAACTACTTTGTCGATGATGATTGATCAATGCTGATATTGGTTCGCTCTTGAAAGAAAGAAGCGACTAATCAGTCCATATCGTTAGACGCGGCGGGTTGCGAACAGGTAGGCGGTTTTAACCGAAACCAAATCGAGCCAAAAATCAGCTGGAACTGGAACTTGAACTGGTCAAACCGGATATAATACCGGAGACCACCCAGTTTGGTATCTAAAACCAGTAAAATTGGAGATAGTTTTAAGATGATAGTATTCATATTTTGAAAAATCGCTCTCTCAATTTATTTGTTTCATCCTCCCTATTTAAGGTGATTCTCAAGAGTATTCATATTGCTGACTAGAATTTTTTCATTTGCAGTTTAATGCCCCTTCATTTTGATATATAGTTAGAAGTGTTTAGCACTTTAACAAATTTAATAAGTCAATTGAAGGAGAAATTTCACTAAACAAACTTAAATGTAGCACCTTTAGAAAATCTTAGTTGCCAAAATTCGTACTATATAACACTCAATTGTGGTAAGCAATGTGAACTCAGTTGAATATCAGCATTTCCAGCCATACAGCCGTGAAGACAAGGAACACAATGCACAGCAAAAAGAGTTCCATAAGAATCATGAATAAATTAATCACATTTTCTAACTTAACTCGGCAAACAACTCAAATTGCTAAGCCTAGACTCGATCATCTAAGGTTTTGAGCAGGAAATGGAGCCAGTGAGCTTACAGGGGCTTTACGACGGGCTGGTTAAGCAGCCCCTCCGACCCTATTTGCCCTCTCATTTGATCATTTCAGTTAAGAGGGACACTGGTGATCTGAATGAGATGGTTAATTGAATCACGTAACCAATGTACCTACATTCAGGTGGTTTGTGTTTGGTAGAGATAGATGTCAACACGGGTCGGGCTTACCCACATCTTATATGGGCCTGGCCAGGCCATCCCCTAAGGCTAGTGGTGGGAGAGCTTTACCCCTAGGGTGGGCCAACCTGGCTCGAGCTGTATTAGCCAGGGTCCTTGGGTTCTTGGTTGCCCGTGGTTTAAACCAAAAAGGAGGTGAAATATGATGATTCTAGTTATGGTTTCGGAACTGTCAGTTTTGGGCAGTTTCGGTTTAAGTCCTAAACCACCTAAAACAAGTAAAAAAGTTTAAAAAATAAAAATCTTAAAGAAAAATAAAAAAAATCCCTAAATGATGATTCCTGTTTTGGGCCGGTTCCAATTTCATGAAAAGTATAATCGGAACTGAATAGCATGGTCCATGGTTTTGGGCTTGGCGTCTGGTCTGGCCAATTTCAGTTCTGGTTGGAACGGCCAGGCAGCTTGGGAACCGATCATGTCTAGCTCCATGAACAGGTGATAGTCAAGTCAATCTAAACATAGATAGGCTGGTTTTGTTATCCATATTCAGATGAATCTCAAGGCTTAGCCAATATATAAATAAATAAATAATATATATATATATATATATATATATATATATATATATATATATATATATATATATATATATATATATATATATATATATATATATATGTACGCATATTTAATATATGTATGTATATATTAATGTGCCATCTTTTCTCACCTGGATCACAGCTTATCGTTTAATTCCATCCATTGCATAAACAGAGATCACCACCCGTATTACCATTGTACCCACACGTGCCGCCGGTAGCCTCACACGCTTGACAATTTCAGTGACCCTCCGGTATAGAGAAGCTAACATGTATTCCATATAGCTACTGGCCAGCACTGGCTGTGCGGAGTGGAGCCAAGCAATATGCACTACTATAACCATCACACTGAAGCCGGCTAAGGTTGATCGCCCGGATTGCCTCAAATGATACGGCACAACAATCCGGCGGCTCGGCCACGATATCCGAGCTGCCATCAGAGCCTAGATGGCTCCTGGTTTGCTGCCTCTTACCAAGCCATGGTGGACACTCATAGAACCCTTCACAGCCCATGCTGGAGACATTGTGACAAGGTAGGTTCTTATTAGGAAAGCCTTGGAACAATGGCGAATCTAAGCTTCAACCAATTAGCATGAACACATTGTCATTGGTAGGCCTTAAGCATTGGAGGCGTGCCTCTTCCAGCACAAACCCGTTGCCGGCGCCTCTCTTTAGTTTGCTGCATGTCGACATACCAGGATCGGCGAGAGTTAGCACTCTGTAAGCATAATCAATGTTTAAAACTCGGTATCTGGCATGTCCACATCCATGCCGGATGCCAAAAGGGTAGTGGACGGTGGTATTCCCACAGTAGGATCGGCATCCATGGTAAGCATCTTGGCCGGAAACCCGAGAAAGGATGGCCAGAAGAATGGTGATGGATAGCCGGACAATTAGCTTCATGACTAAATGAAACACCGTATTCATCAGTAAGGAAGCAATGAGATATGGAGGGAAGAAGCCACTTAACAAATTCCTTTATGCCTTTTGCTTTTAACGCATTTTGAATCTTTCTAGGAAGGAAAGGAATTACAACTCTTTGGTAGTATCGGTTCATTGCTTTACAGATGACTCGGATTTCTTACTCGTTTCAACTGAAACTGAGTCTACCCTTTAAACCTTGAACAGGTAGTAGAAGTTTGTCCTGACAGAGCCTACCTTAGAATTCTCTGCATACCAACTTGACCCGATCTGTACTGACTGGATCAGGTGTTTGGTTCTTGCGAGATACATGTTGGTACCGGGACATGGGTAGAAACCGGGTTGAATCGACCAAGGTTGATGGAGTCTCAATAGACTTCCATGCTTTAGCTGCTTTATAGCTTTGAAGTGGGGCAGGTCAGAGTAAAGGGTTTTCCATTTTACATCAAATGGTATAAAACATGTTAATATTTTAAAGCATTTGCTTTTATACGCCCTTTTTCTCTTCCACAACATATAGGTCCATATTCTTTTTTTTGGGGAAAGCTCTATAGAATCGAACTCCCAACCACTCAATTTGAAGACTTAAAAGTTTGATCTTCGAACCAAGAGAGACATATATCATTATGCATATGCCTATCTTATTCTTGGCTAGGTCTATGAAAACTGAGCCACTAATAAGCCAATTAAGTCTCAAGATAAACTTGAGTCTTCTGCCGAAGGGTATAGCAAATATTATGAAAGAATGTCATGTTAGTCTTTTCTATGCAATACCCACAAGATATCCCCATCAGGCACTTTATATATACACACATACGTACGTCTACATAATATATATATATATAAAGAGAGTGTGATTGGATCTTCCTCGTACTCATACCTGCTCCATCATATCAATCCATTACTTTTGAGTGGTATAAGAGTAATAAAATATCGTTCATATTTTTCTAAAGTTTTTAAATTTTTTGAAATTATCCTCATGTTACCCAAAAGAAATAGGCGAACAAGTTCAATATAAGCACGATTGAGTTCACACACACATATATATTATATAGGAAAACTGGTTCCTACATGTTCACTCATTTTTTTTTTGAGTGTAATGAGTATAATTTAAAAAATTTAGTAAACTTTGAAAAATATAAAAAGATCTTATTATGAAAATTGGTGGACATAAATAGAAAGGTATAAGAGGTAGGCACGATTCAAATAACTTTCACTCTCCTCTCCCTCTATATATCTATCTATTTATATACAAATATAATAATAAGCAAAATTGCGAAGCATTCGTTGGCAAAAGAACGGCGAGATACTGTTCGCTTACAAACAAAAAGAATAAAAGGTAACATATACAGACATTTGACAGAATATTAAAAAAAGATTTCGTAAAGGAGAAAATTAACTGTATCATTCATGGTTAGGAGGCACATGACTCGTGCTATTTGTGACGCTTAAGGGATCGGACACCCGGGTCTGAGAAAAATTTGCCAGCTGCATGCAATTCGATCTTGCAGGTGTCGTATCACATATATAATACCCTGCAGGGATTTCAGTGCAACCGCTTTGTGAATTTCAACACTTGTCCTCTCAGCAAATCGTCCTTCTGGCAATTGAATATTGAATTGGAGTTCAGATAGTTCAATATTTCTGAAAATTTCAACCAGTTCACATAATACACTTTGTGGTATGCTGCTCATCAATCCAATCAAACAAAAGGAACCTATCACAAGGACCCAATCCAACACAGTTTCCTTCAATTCATGAACCTCACGATTTTCATATCCATGGTAGAGAGAATCTCCATAATGGTTTATGAACTGTTCAATCACGTTCATGGGGAAGTCTTTATCAATCAGGTTGCCATGGAACTTTATTAAAAATTCAGGGGTTAGATATCCTTGAGTGAGTCGGCGGAGAACGATCAGGGCATCAACATTGTTAGATCCTGAAACACCCGCGTCCTGCGATTTGCAGAAATAGTAGAATTCTTCCTTGAATTGATTGACAAAAACATTTATGAAAAGTTTTTCCATAAGTTCCAATTGCTCTGTGCGTTCTTCTTCGTTTGGTTCTGGCCTTACAAAATATTGCTCAATGAAGCCGACACCTTTGAACGCAGCATTTATAACAGAAGTTCCATGTCTTATTGCAGCCATGAATTCACGATCTTGTGGCAATTCGACCAATGATATCCACCATTGCAGCCCCTCAGATTCAGATCCTTCTGATAACTGAACTGCTTCAACTTCTTCCTTTTCTCCATACGAGGTTTCTACATATTGGTTGCTTCCTCTTGGTGGAGAGTGCACCCTGAGCCTCTTGCATCCCCTCTGCGTCACATAGTCAAGTCCCGTAAAAGAGCCGAGAGAATCATGCAGGTTTTTGGCATTAGTTTCATCAATAAGGACCTCAAGCACATTTTTTGCTTTACCTATAGAAGGAGGCAATGAGTTAATATGTGGACATGATCTTATGTCTAGCTTTCTCAGCTTTCTCAAGCGTCCCAATGAATTAGGCAACCCAAACATAGTTGTACCTCGCAAACATAGCTCAGAAAGCGATTCAAGATCACCAATTGAATCAGGTATAAATGAAAGATTGGAGCATTCAGAAGCATCCAACACCCTTAACTTGCCAAATGATCCTATAAAGCCAGGAAGTTCGCTTATTGGAGTACTATTAATAATTAGAACTTCCAACGTACGTATTAATTGAAGCCAATCTGGTAATTGTGTGAGAAACAAAGAGTAAGATATATCCAAATGACGAAGTTTGCCAGAGGTTATAGAACTGTCTAATTTGATAATCCCTAACATTCGAAGGCTGAGAACTTCTGCATTGTCATTATGGAGTTGCTGCCCTTGCCAAGCAGGACACAAGTCCATGAGGAGGATCTTCATTGAAGTCGAGTTAGAAATGCAATCTGGTAGAGTAGTTAGTCTACAACAGCCTATGAGATTTGCCTTCTCAAGTGACATCATCTGAGATGCACTCTTAGGAAGTCCTTCCAAGTTATAACAACCAGAGAGATCAAGAACTCTGAGAGAAGTTGATTCAAACAGTGAGTTTGGCAATTCCTTCATACTTATGCAATTACTAAGAGAAAGGATCTCGAGCGAACTCAGCAGATGAATGGAATTTGGTAGTATCTCAAGGCACATGCAATCATCAAGCTGAAGTTTGTTGAGGGAAGTCAGCAGCGATATGGAATCAGGAAGCTTTTTCAACTTGGTGCAATTTTTCATACTTAGCAAGTTCAAGTTCTTGAGATGTGCGACAGACTCTTCTGGTAGCTCAACCAGGTTTCCGCAACCGTCAAGGATGACAGTAACCAACCCAGGAAATGCTGAGAAATCAGCTGTCATTAAGTGGTTGCAGTACTTCAAATCTAGTACTTTTAACTTGTCAAAGGTCTGCACATATCAATCCAATCATTACATGATGAAAAATGCATGCACAAACCGCGAAAGGAAAACGAGGAAGTTTGTGAGGGCTTACTTTGGTCTGATCATCCCTAGACAGTTGAACAAGTTTGCTGTGGCCTAGATCAAGGTGTGCAACTTCGTCCAGAATCAAGTCATTTGGTAGGGATTCCAAGGGACACCATTTCCATTCCAACTGTTTCAATTCCTTAGGTAGTTTCTTGTTTTCCCCAATTAAACAGTTGTTGCTGATGGAAAGTAATCTAAGGCTCCTCATTGATGCAAAAGATTCACAATGCACCGGCATACAGTCATCATCCTCACTTTTGTTGCCCTCTTCACCAATCCCAGCGCCATCATAAATTTTATACTCAATGAGACTTGATTTATGCATACTGGGCTTTCTACCAAGCCTGATTCCTTGTATCTTGCTCAGCTCCTTTCATTAAATATCAAGAAAACCAATAAGAACCTCATCATGTGATATCAAGTAGACTTGGACCTCATTATTAAGGAATCAAGTTTACATACTCAGATATTGTGCAAACGGGTGTATTTGAGTTTGAATCTGCAAGAGGTACACCTATGGCAGTGCTAAAAGCAAATGATTTATGTTTCACATTGTAAAATTTATTCAAATCCCAGTTTTCTAGACTACATGTAGTAACCGTAAGTCATTTTTAGTGCCAAATTTGTGCGAAAGGAAAGGAATAAAGTGGAAGTTATGCTTACAGCTTGATGGTTCAGTACGCTTAAGATCTCATCCCGAACCCATAATCTGCTTCGCTTGCCAAGCTCTTTACTTTCTTCTTGAACAATGCACCTTCCCATTTCTCGTAGCAAGTCATGCATATGTAAAACATCTGAATTGTTGATCTTTATAAGCGATTTATGGAGAAGGGTTGTAACTGAACACTTCGATGCGAATGCACAACTGTTCCATACATGAATTGCAGCTTCCCTGTTCATTCCTTCCAAGATGCAAGCAATGTCTAGGAAAATAGATTTCTCATCATCGCATAAGGAATCAAAAAATATTTTTAGCAATTGCTGTATGTCACCAGCAGGAAGCCCCTCTATACGTTTCAATGTTCTTTCCCAATATTCAGTGTCTCTTTTACCAAACAGAAAAGATCCAGCAACTTCAATTGCCAATGGTAAACCATACGTAGCAGAAACAAATTTCCTTGAGAGTGCCACGTACTTTTCCTCTGTAGAGTCTTTTCTAAATGCATGCCAGATAAACAATTGAAATGATTGATCTGGATCCAGTTCCTTTGTCTGATAGATATCATGATCATCTATGCTTGCTAACACATTACCATCTCGTGCAGTCACAATTATTCGAGTTCCGGGATGAAACCTGCTTCTTGCTTTAGCCACACCATCCAATTGAGCTGGGTTACTGACACCATCAAGAACTATAAGAGCCTTTATATTTCTAATCCTTTCTTTTCTCAAACTCTTTGCATTTCGACTATCAGTTTTTGAAATGTCAGAGATCAACTGATCATGCAGAGCAGCAACTCCTTTAGTTTCTATTATTTCTCCAACACCCAGAATGAAGCTGCTGCAGTCAAACAGGTAGTAGATTTTGTGATAAGCAGCCATGGCAAGCGTAGTCTTGCCGATTCCTTCCTTTCCGCATATTCCCACTATTTTTACACCATTATTTCCAATATCTAGTAACTCTAATATCCTCTCCACCTGTGAATGAATTCCAATTGGGTTTTTACCCACATCAAGAGGACAGCTCTTTAGCTCACTTAAGACTCTCTTGGTGATAACTTGAATCAACTCTGCTTCATGTCTGCTGACGCAGTGCACAACAAACAGAAAACACAATCAAAATAAGGTAGCAAGTAAATTTTCTGGTGTAGTGGGACTAACTGCGTTTAAGGAAAGTCAATTTTATTTCCTAAAGTATGCAAATGATACCCTCTATTTTTGGTCTGCCACCGAACGCACACACACAGAGTATGGATGTGCATTCTCTGGTCATATACGAGTGAGGCATAATAACTTGATTCATGTTGTATTGGACGGAGCATGTGGAAGTGGAATTTATATACGAGTCATCTTCTACATGTTCCCTTTAATTCGACTTTTCAGTGAGTATAGATTACCTACGACTAGAGCAAGACCCTTCTGCTTCTGTTATAAACATTACAACATTATAAACTAGTCATGTCACTGGCACTCTTACACACGCACACGCACGCACACACACACACACACACACACACACATATATATATATATGAGAGAGAGAGAGAGAGAACCCGTCACAGATTTCGAGCCCTGAGATGGACCCTGCCTTTGTCAGTGCTTCCTTCCATTCTTTGTACATCTGCTGGTCGATTGTCTTTCCTTTTCTTGATTCCTCCATGCATCTCTCAAATGCCTTGAGGAACAGCCCTGTCTGGTTGCGCACATCACGAGGATCAACGTGGTAAAAGATGGGAAGAATCACGCGATTGCAGGCCACCATCTTGGCTATTTCGCGAAGACAAAGTTTAGACTCGCAGTAGTTTCCAGAGATTATTGCTATAAACATCTCTGACTTCTCAATCTTTTGCATGAGCTCATCAATCTCTTGTTCCTCGTCCGATACTTCTGTTTCTCGGAACGCCCTGATGCCCCTTTCTACCAATGCATCGTAAAGGTGGTCCGCGAAATTCTTGCATGTCAAATTCTGAAAGCTCAGGAATACATCATACTCAAACAGAGGCTCAAATGATGATGATAGTGGTGGTGGCGGAGGCGGAGGCGGTGGTTGGGGCGCCGGCTGCTTAACTTCCATTTGTTGCATTTTTTGTTCTCTTTCACTTGGCTAAATGGTATCAACAATCGACTTATAACATGACTATGAACAAGATAAAAACAGTACGACCATACAATGGTGGCAGATTTCTCACCGGCTTTAAATGAAGAGTATCTGCCTTGCTTCTGGTAGAAAGGTATGCCGTTGGTGACATTGGTGTCAGTGGCAACGGTGGTAAAAATTTAAATGAATCCATAATTGAGCTCGTTTGACTCCCCTAAATTGTATTCGCATTTGAATTAGAAGACTACCAAGAACAATAGAAATATCAGAAAATGGAGAACATCTCTCACCGGCTGCAGGCTGAGAGACCCTGCATTTGGCCTCGGAAAAGACCGTGGTAACGGTAATGATAGCAATCCCATCGATTTTGAAATTTGAGCCAATTGTTCTGCCTATAGAGTAGGTGATAGCAATTGATTACTAACATGACTAACAACAAGAAAAAAGATCTAACAATGAGACCGGAATTCTGACCGAAGGCAAGGGGAGAGATTCTGCATTGAAACTTGTAAAAGGAGGGGGTGCTAATAGTGGTAGCGCCGAGCTTTTCCCAATTTCATTTCCCTGAATCATTTGGCAAATTATGAAGAATAAACCTCCAATGGAACAACGACGAACAGAATTTAAATGAATCCATAATCGAGCTCGTTTGACTCCCCTAAATTGTATTCGCATTTGAATTAGAACACTACCAAGAACAATATAAATATCAGAAAATGGAGAACATCTCTCACCGGCTGCAGGCTGAGAGACCCTCCATTTGGCCACGGAAAAGACCGTGGTAACGGTAATGATAGCAATCCCATCGATTTTGAAATTTGAGCCAATTGTTCTGCCTATAGAGTAGGTGATGGCAATTGATTACTAACATGATTAACAACAAGAAAAAAGATCTAACAATGAGACCGGAATTCTGACCGAAGGCAAGGGGAGAGATTCTGCATTGAAACTTGTAAAAGGAGGTGGTGCTAATAGTGGTAGCGCCGAGCTTTTCCCAACTTTGTTTCCCTGAATCATTTGGCAAATTAAGAAGAATAAACCGCAAAGAGGCAACAGCGACGAACAAAAGGACTAACAAGGAAGTGGGTTTGGGACTACTATCAATTGTCGAATCGCTTATATACACAACGAAATGAATTGGCTTTACTTCGTTGTCGTCTCATCCCATGCATCATAATGTCGGTTGCTTGCATGAAAGTAACCAACTAATCATCACCCACAAATTTAGCTCCCAAGATTCTTGGGTACATACAAGCATCCTACTCCGGTCAGGGCAGTCCAAAGAGCCGACTTTCGTATGACTGTTAGTGGCTCATTTAAGAGAGAGAGAGAGAGAGAGAGAGAGAGAGAGAGAGAGAGAGAGAGAGAGAGAGAGAGAGAGAGAGAGACCCCTAGTAGCTGGTTAGCATCAAACGTCTAACAATTTAGTTAATAACATGACCAAGAACAAGAAAAAGAATAAGGCCAAACAATTAAAAGCGGATTTTTCATCGGGTGCAAACAAAGAGTCTTTGTTTCTTCTTTTAGGAAATGGTGTCGTAGATGATAGTGGTGGTCGTCACAACGACGGTAAAAATGGAAAAGATTGCACAAAATGACTCGTTGGACTCCTCTAAATTATATTAACATGACCAAGAACAAGAAAAAAGAGCTAACAATGGGGAGAGGATCTCTCACCGGGAGACTCAAAGATTGCAACGATCCAAGCGTTTTTGAAATTTGAGCCATTACTTGAGTTGCCTATATTGTAATTATAATAATCAATCAGCAACATGACCAAGAACGAGAGAAAAGGTTGAACAATGAGACCGGAGTTCTAACCGAATTCCGCCAAGTGAGAAACTCTGCCTTCGATTTTGTAAATGATGGTTGTCGTAGTGGTGGTGGCCGGGAGCTTTGCTCCATTTTACTTCTCTGAATCGTATCAATAATTGGAGGAGAACCAACCACAGTGAAACAAGAGCGAGCAAAGCAGGCTGGGTCTCTGCCCGTTGATCGCCAATCCGAAGTTCCTTCTGCTTTGCGTCTCCTAGAAGACACCCGCCATGATCGTGGTGGTGATGGCCAAGAAGGAGGCGACGGTGGTGGCAAACTTTTCTCCTTTTCACTTTCCTGAATCGTATCTGCAATTGAGGAAGAATCAACCAGCATGAAACCAGGTGGCGGTGATGGTGGTGATGAAGGCAATGACGAAGGTGAGCTTTGCTCCATTTCAGTTCCCCGAGTCGTATCCGCAATTAAGGAAGAATCAACCAGCATGAAACAAGGTGGCGGCGATGGGGGTGAATATGGTGATGGTGTCGGTGGCGATGATGGTGGTGGTGGAGATGCATCATTCTGATTGTTGTTTTGTTCCATTTCGCTTCTTGAGTTGTATTAGCATTAGAACAAGAATATAAGATCAAGAAAGTAAGAAGAGGAAGAAGAAGATATTAGGCAAAGAGCGAGTTTTGAATGAATACCACTAATAAATAAGATCGTTCATATAGACAGCAAAATTTGATGGAAATTCTATTTGCGTTGTGGTCTCATCTTAGTCGTATGGCGTCGAGGGTCACCGGAATCAGCTGATCTTCAGACACGAATTTAGACACCCAAGATTTTCCGGTCAGTACTGGAGACCATATTCGGGATTCAAGATTGTCCATCAGGACAAGTTGGGCTTGTTAGTCCATTCATGACTCGGTTCGTCTCAGTCATGACTGTTCGTGGCTCACTTATGACGAAACCAAGATGAACTGAGACAAACACGAGCCTCAGCCCTTTAGACTTTAAAAACTTCAATTTATGTAAAAAGAAAACAAGATCCTGAATATGATGCCGTATCTTCAATGCAGTTACTATTATGAAAACAAGATCCTGAATTATCAGCTTCTTAATGTGCTTATGAAACAGTCTCTTACTGCTTCTTTTGTCATTCAGTTCAAGGAACCGCATTCTAAAAATTTTACAATTCATATGATGCCGTATCTTCATACCCTACCAGGGGTGTTCAAAGAACCAATTAAACTGATTCAAACCGGCAGTTTAGTTTGATTTGGTTCTGTTTGAAAAGAAAAAATTTATATGGCTTCAAATTCATGGTTTAAAGGTTCGAATCAAACCAATCCATATATGTCCTTGAGCATACCATAAAAAGTTCATCTATAAAATCAAAACATATACTTGAACATCTCATTAAAGGTAAGGTCTGGTAGAGCCAAAAGGACCCATAAAATTATTTAGAAAATGTGTGATCAAAAAGAGATGAAGGAAAAATGTATAAGTTTGTCACCAGATTTTTCATGTGCATGATATTTATTATAGAATATAACCTTCATATAGTAGCATATTAAAATGTAACGAACATGTTGTTAATCAAACCAAACTATAATTAATCCAAGGTTTGATTTAGTTCTCCAAAAATCAAGAACTGGTTATATTGGTTTTGTTCGGCATTGAGCCTAGAATCAAACCAAACAAGACCAAGAACACCCCTTATAGCCTACCAATCTCCATGCCCATTGCTTAGCTAACTGGTTGAAACTATGAAGTTATCTGTCCTCTGATTTTGCAGATCAAGTTTTACGGCAACCTGGATGATAAAGATTTCCATTGAAACGGTTCCTAAATCAATATGAGTTCAAGAACTGAAAAAGACTTGAATTGGGTCTTTTCGGTAGGCGTTTCTTTGGCTTGGTTGGATCGATGAGCAGCATAACACATAAGGTGTTATGTGAATTTGCTTGCTATTTCCAAATCAATATGAACTGAACTTCAATTAGTGTTGAGTTCCTAGAAGGAAGCTCCCGAGAACCAACCCTACGATCTAACAAAACTGAGAAAATAATGAAGACCAGGACGAAATGGAAGCATAAGGAAATTTAATATTTCAGTCCTCCAATCTCTTTATTGAACAATAAAGGAAGCTCGTCTGTTTATGATAAAACAAACTACCCAATTGATGACTGCAAAAAAAGGTAACTTCGTTCACGCAAGGCATATAGGGTATGGATCTTATATGATAATCCTTGTTAGAAATTGATGATCCAAAAAATATCAAAAGAAAGTGTTATTCTAGATTCAAATGGAAATCCACGTGAAATAATATGGATCCGCTAATATCTTGATCATGCATCATAGAATATAACAATGTGTACTGATACAATTGCAGGCTGTAGTGAAGCAGACCATGGATACCAACGTGATGCGTATATCTTTCGTTACAGTAGCATTTCACTGTGAAACAAGATCATTTCTGACTCTTTCAATACTTTGAGGTCTTATATATATATATGTATATATATATATATATATATATATATATATATATATATATATATATATATATATGTATATATATATATATATATATGTATATATATATATATATATATATGTATATATATATATATGTATGTATGTATATATATATGTATATATATATATATGTATGTATATATATATATATATATATATATGTATGTATATATATATATATGTATGTATATATATATATATATATATATATGTATATATATATATATATACGTGTGTATGTATATATATAGAGAGAGAAATTAGTCCATGCGCACATCAATTCATGCTCTAATCTTCTCAAAGATCTCAATCCTCTAATCTTAATGATTAACGGTTCAAATCTTGAAGTGAAAAAGTAAATAGTACTAGGTGCACGTGCAAAAGGTATTAATGTATTTTTGCTTTTAAAATTTGAATTTCAACCGTTAATCTCATCGATTGAACGGTTGAGATCCTTGAGTATTTTTAAGTATGTATTGATGTGTGCAAGGTTACTAAGCTCTCCCTCTTATATATATATGAATGGAATCTTAGTTTTATAATGCCTTTTGATGTATAATTTTACACAAATATCTCCACCCAAAATACAAAAGTATATTAACACTTTAATTAAATTTTTCAACATTGATCTCAAAGATCAAACGGTGGAGATGTTTGTATAAAATTATGCACCAAAAGGCATTATGTAGACACTCCCTCGTATATATATATATATGTATATATATATATATATATATATATATGTGCGTGTGTGTGTGTGCGTGTGCATGTATTTATGTATGTGTATTCCGTTTATGGTTTTAGCTGCTTGCCTTTCATCCTATATGCACAGCACAGGACATGTTGGATAATGTTGACCCCCTTTAGCATCGAGACAGCAGGAGTTGGTATCTTATTCCTATTGCCACTGTTGACTTTTTTTTCGTTCGAGGAGAGTTCTGTCCCGTGTATAACTGAATTAAGCTTACCGCACTTTATTTGTTCCAGTAGATGAAGTGTATGTTTTGCTCGGTAGGTGATACAATAACCCCTTTTCTGCTGTAATTGTCCCTTCTACCAAACTGTCCAAGTAATTGTTTCGTTGTGTGATTGCTCTTTCTTCTCTTTTCTTTCCTTCAGCGCCAAAATCTTTGATCCGTCTACATTGCCGAGTGTGTTGGAAATGGCACTGTTCACCACAAGCCAATGGCAGCAGAAGCTCCCTCTACTTCGGTTCCACCTTCCGGTGTTTGTGTTGTTTGGCATGCTGTTTTTCCATTCTATCTATTTGTAGTTTAATAAACTTAGTTGGGTGATTTGGTTAGTGTCTTCTCGTTTTCATTTGATTTTCCTCTTAATAAGGTTTCTCTTTTAATGTTCAGCACATAGGTCTGTTCATTATAAATGTTCTCTTCTCGTCTTCTATTCCTCTTTACTTTTCTACCCTGTATTTAATTGATATGTAGCTTTACGATATCCTGGTCTCTTAAGGGCTGAATGTAAGATGTCTTTCTCCAACAAAGGCATAACGCACTGCCCCAGTAAGAACAACATATCATCTTTGATTTCGTCCCAGTTAAGTCTGTAAGAAAGCTACATAAAAACCATTTAGACCTACTACTTTGTCCCCCTGTCCTTTGGCTGTGGCAACATCAAAGTCCAAAGTATTGATCTTGGGCCTCTTGGAGTAGTGAATTGTAGGGTTTTTTAAAGAGCTTTTGGCAATTCTTGGGTCTCTTAATCATTTTTCTGATTTTATCTGATCAAACAACAAAGATCAATAACATTGAAGAGAAAAATATATGCGAGATCGGGGGAGCCTCTCTTTCTCTCTTTCTTAATCACAATTTCTTAACCCTAATACAAACTTTCAACCCTTATATAATGTATTGTAAAACAAAAAATGACCAAAATACCCTTAGTACTACGAGCAATTACAATAATATCCAAATATTAGAAATTACAGAAATAACTCTTAAAAACAACATATACATATATTCTTCAACACCCCCCTCAAGTTAGGAGTGAGATACTTCAAACTCTAAACTTATCGAAAAAATGGTTCTTTCTTCACTACACGTGTATTAATGATCTCTATGAGATTTCTTTAAATCAACTTAAACAATCAAGAACACATGGGTAGAACACGACCCTTCTATGGGTATCAGTTGCTCCCTCTCTCTTTTTTCTTCTCCATGAAGTGATTAGGCAACTACACTTCAAAAATCATGTTTTCCTACTCTTAAGAAAGTTGATCTTTTATGGTAGGAGATATTATCTCTACCATACACAGTTCACATGACTTTTCCTAACATGGTGGTTGTTGTCGTTGTGTTGCTTAGGTGTCCTTTCTCTACTACTTAAATAGCATAATACACACTTCTACTCATACTAGTCGGTCTGTGCTCCTTTACATGGTGATTGCAATCGCTTTTTCAGTCCTCCTGACTGTTTATTTCAGCAACTCAAGGTCGAATCTTTATGCTTCTTGGTGATACTGCCACATACAAGAAGAAACAACACATCTGCCTCTTCTCTGAGTTGATTTTTAGCATATGTGATAATAAGAAACACTGATTTTCTGCACTCTGTCTTTTTCCTCTATTTGCAATTATGTTGTTTAACCAAATAAGAAAAACACTTATTACATACGAATTCATACTTTTTGCATATTTTTCTTAATTTTACAACCCCTTAATTGTTCATCTTCAAGCAACCTTCCTTGCTGCAATATTTTTTCAGCAACCGTCATGACTGTAGTATTCTTTAACTTAACTTTCATGACTGTTCATCTTCAATAGCTTCATAACTGCAAATTTCTGCAACTTCAATGGCTACAAATACAATCATTTCTACAATCCTCATGACTCCCATCTTCAACATCTATCCCATCTTAAACTTTCAAGAATTGGCAGATTGGAGACATTCCATCCCATTTGCCCACAATTGAACGTTGGTGCCCCTACATGACTGCCTTCTCTTTCTTGCTTTCTTCATATTTTTTTCTAAATATCTCTCTCTCTTTCAACATGATGATCTCTTGTTAAAGAAGCTGCAACTCCACTCGTAACGTCTTTTTTAATGTATTGCACATGACCTTTATCATTGATTCTTGCTGCCTTACATATGATTGTGCAACATATTCTTCAACTAGCATCTCTTCGTATTCTTCAACTAACATCTGTTGAAGAACATATGTATCTGACCAGGTCACTTAAGTAATCTTCTTTAGTTCCATTATTCTATCCATGCTCAAGTGACATATACAACAGAAACTTGCTAATACGTAGATGAACAACAAGATATCTCACCAGCTTCACCTCATTGACTGTGGTGTTCTAGTCTTGAATAAAGAGTTTTGGTTTGTTTTTTCTTTGTTATCGATCAAAATACTGTATGTAGCATCTGGTCGAATGATGAACGTATAAACATACGTCAACTAATCAGTCTCACAAGGAACATCCTTCTTGATGAGATGATTCATCCCATTATGGTGGAGAGTGGCATGGACCTTCTTAGTGCTATAGCCGCAGATATCAGGGCCGAACATAATGTTGTAGCAGATGAAATCCCCACCAATAAGGATAACCTTTCCTAGTGATGAGCACCAAAATAGTTTGATCAGATGTGGTGGTTTCATCACACACAGAGTATAGAAGCAATGCCCATAAATGATTTATGGTGCATGTATGCCGCTCACGCGAGATATTGATCGTCAGTGTTTGGGTTCTCTTCAAAGGAAAGTGAAGCACTGGGACTCTTGGCCCGAACACTTCATTTGCTTCATATTCTTTTGCTATTCTCCCTCATAGATGACCTGACTCTTCACTGCTTGTCAATTTGCAGAAGTGGAATTCAACTCTTCAAGGGTTTCAAAATTCTTTCCATTCTTGAGCTTTGCAAGATTCTTTGGTCCAGCAAAAAATCCAAAGACATTGGCCTTCTCTCCTCACCTCGGTTAACATTTTGATCTCTGAAACCTTTACTTTCAATAACAAACTTTTCTTCTACCTTGTCACTGTGTCTTGCCTGCTATGCTCCCAAACTGCTTGGAGACGATCTGTGCCTCGTTCTGCTTGGGTGTCTCACTGCCAAATTTCTTATGATCAACCTCACCACTTTGCAGAGGTGTGATTCCATTCACCTGCTATATTCTCATCTCTTTTTGTGTTTGATTTAATCATCCTTCACTCATGTATAACAATCGCCCATCCTTTTACTCATGTCTTCTAACCACTTTTTTCTGTCTTTGAAGAGACTCTTGTACATATTTTCATGAATTATGTTCACTGTATTTCTGAAACAAGCGCACCTCAGGCATGATGGCAACAATTGCATTGAATGTTGATATATGAACATGACTTTGTATTTCTATTTGAGGCACACACTGTACATGATGAATGTCATATTCATACTTCAATTGGCTATAACATGATTTCCATTAGTTTCCATCACACATGTCTTATACCCACCTTTTTTGTATAACTTCCTTTATGCGGATGATGGGCAACAGTTACCTTTGGATTTCTTTTCCACCAAATCAGGAAGGTGATCTTTCATAACTATTTTCCTGGTTTTCTTCTCCACAAAATCAGGAATGTAACTGTCCCTAGTTATCTTTCTGGTTTGCTTTCCCACAAAATCATAAAAGTAACTTTTTATAACTACCTCTTTAGTTTGCCTTTTCTACAAAATCAGGAAAAAATAATCTGTAACTTTCATTTCCAGCATTTGAAATTCAAAAGAAATGAAGTTACCTTTTTAAAAAATTCAAATCTTACTTTCCAAATTTGTGTGTAACCACTTTTAGAAAGGATGACCCATTCAGTTTTGGCAACCACTATCCTTCCTTCTTCGTTATCTTCTTATTCCTTTTGTATTTGCTCTCTGTTTTTCGGTCAGCATTTGTCATGTCAGTCAAATTCATTATACAATTCATAATAGCATCATAAACTTCCTTGATGTGTTTCGCATCATTGCTACCATAAATTTGTTGGTAATAATACTCTACTAGTCTCCATTGATGAAGTCCAACACAAGATAAAGCCTCTACTTTATCTGAAATGAGTATCTAAGCTGAAGAATGAACAGGTGCTCAATCTTAGTCAAAAATATCTCTCTCGGCTTTCATGTAATATGCATGATTTCTCTCTAGTATCTTATCTTTGCGCATAACCTTCATTGCATATAATTATGTACTTCCCTTCTTTCTTACTTGAAAAACTTTTGCAAATGCGCCTCGCCCTACCACCTTAATTATCTAAAAAATCTTGAAAGTCTAGTGCTCTTTGCTATCAAACATCGACCATCTTCATCATGTGAAATAATTTCTGATGAAACACTTATGCGCACTTCATTCCCTTTCAAAGTTTATGCAACATCACATGCAATAAGTTCCTGTGTTGTTCTCTATTTCGAAGAGACTAAGCCCACCATGTGGCAATGTCTAATTGACGCAAACTGAAGGACCCACCAAAGAATGTGAGCGACTCTAGATTGCATATGGATCCTCATATTATCATCTAGCTCTCTCCCCTTCATCTTGTCCACAAATGCATGGAGTCCCTATGTTCTATAAACTTGTCACGAAAGTCACAGATTGGTCCATGAGAACCAGAGTGAACATTCTCAATTGAACTAAAGGGCGAAATACAACGACCACCGTAACAACCACTTGAAATCACCGATTTTGGTATTACTGAACCTTTCACACGTTCTAGCGAATCTACTACCGCTTGCTACTGCTCCTAGTGATCGAAATAGGCTCTTATATCATGTTGGGATTCGGGAGTCACGTAGCAGAAAATCAAACAATAGAGATCAATAACATTGAAGAAGAAAATATATGCGAGATCGGAGGAGGGTGAACACCTCCAATAGAGCCCCCCCCCTCTTTTTCTCTCTTTCTTAATCACAATCTCTTAACTCTAATACAAACTTCCAACCCTTATATAATGGGTTGTAAATAGAAAATACCCAAAATGCTCTTAATACTACAAGTAATTACAATAATACCCAAATATTAGAAATTACACAAATAACTCTTAAAAACACTACATATATTCTTCAACACCCTGAAGACCGTAGTGGTTTTCCATATAACTTTAGTTCATCTCACCAGCAACCTTCAGTAGATTGTGGAAGTCAATCCATGGTTCAAGGCCTGACCATTATCCAGTTTTCCTTGGTATGTTTTTTCAAAAGCTGGCCATCGAAGAGACAAGTTTGAATAAGTTTGTTGTGAGCCATATTAATGAAATGTATCTTCTTGATCCTTGGGTGTTCAAATAGTTTGAAATAGAAGCCTTTATCCTAGACAACTTCGTAAGAGAAGGCTATTTTAGTGGGATTCAGGCCTCTGATGAGATTGCACCGGATTCAAACGCACCCCACAATTCCAAAATATATACCTACCTGCCTCTACCCATCAATAAGTACTCTTTCGGTCATTTACCCAAACAATGCATGTGCAATGAAAGAATATCTCCATAACGCTGCAAAGATGATAGTAGAAATGCAAGACATTCATGAAATAGACAACCATCAATTCATGACAAAGACACACATAAGCGGAATAAGAAATTGAAGCAATACTTTATTTTGGTCCTTGTCCCCGAGGTAGCAATACTTTACAGCTTGCGGAATTCTCAGAGACCCTTACTGTTTGATTTGTGGCCACCAGACTTGATTTCCTTGTCATATTCTGCCATTGCTTGCGGCATATCTTGTTCCTCTCTTTCTTAGGAGGCATCATGTAAACACCTAAGCAGATTGCACTTCCACCAAATTAGAAGATGGGCTAAGCAAAAGCAAGCTGTTTAACAATTTGAGATTTCTGTTATGGAAGGGAAGCAATAATTAGAACCTTTGCACTTACGATGAAACAAAACCACATAATCATTTCAAATCAACAAGCCATCTTCTGCCAAGAGTTGCTATAACGCACTCCCAAGGTTGTGTTGAGAGAGAGAGAGAGAGAGAGAGAGAGAGAGAGAGAGAGAGAGAGAGAGAGAGAGAGAGAGAGAGAGAGAGAGAGAGTATAAAACCCTAAACATCAAGACCTTTTTATGTTAAGTACCCAGAAGATGGCCATCGTTAGATAGTAGCAGATTTGCTGGGTTAGTGTGTTAAGACTACAAAATAAAAGAACAAATATAGACAGGCCTGAATTGTGCACAAGCAGATTATCCGAATTGAAGAAACAAGGTCTATGTTGTTTCCCTCGATCTCTCCTCTATTTCTCCCTTCCGTTTTTCCTTCACTGTATCATCTCTAACAACACACACACACACACACCATGATAATGATAATGATAATAACGGTGCCAAAGAATGTAAACATGTAGTTAACTGTGTAATTTGCTGCATTTCATTTTGGTGAATCGTGCTCCCTATTGAACAAAAAAAAGAAGGCTAGCGGGAACAAGAAACAAGAAACAAGAAGAAATCAAACATCTCCGTGGGTTCCCAACTGCACGCCAACTTAATGTTCCTGCATTAATCCTGGAAGATGTCAATTAAACTAATTTCCTATGTTGTATCACTTTGAATTTAATTGAGGTCTTCTTTCTTCACCCACTTCAGAGACACACGCTTCTCAGAACTTCTGTTCCACTCGTTACTCGTTCGTCTTGGATTACCAAAACGCTGGGAAACATAATCTTTATTACGAGAACCAAACAACCGATGCTCTCTTTCTTCCCCATTGAAGGACACCCTCATCTCTTTCCTGCCCTTCTGCTCTATCTCAGCAGAGACCTCTTCCTTTTTGTCCTCAACAACTTCTCCTTCGGCAGTTGGAATCTACACTGCAACGCCGATCGAAACGATCGACTCCTTTTGGTTCCCCTCGTTGCTCAACTCTCCTTTTTTAAATCGTTTGTTACTGAAAAGATGCACCTTTCTGACGCCGTTCTGCAAAGGATGCATCTGCTGCCATCATGGGAAAACGGCGTTCCAGCGTTCGTTCGTACGAACAATCTCAGAGCGTTAGGTAGCCTAACTAGGGCCTTCCACTCCTAAGTTGAAGGTCATGAGTTCGACTCATGGGGATTTTGCATACTGGCTTTGGCCTCATTGTTTAACCAAATAAAAGTCTGGTTTCACACAGCCAACATTCGGTTGGTTAAGTGGTTTGACACGAATTCCCCATAAGCAAGGTCTCCAGTTCGAGTCTTGTTAAGTGGAGCATACCGGGCTCTAGGAGAGTTTCGTGTCTATGGTTGGGCAACCTGGCTCGCACCGGATTAGTAGGGGTCCTTTCGGCTTCTGGATAGCCGTGGTGTCCTTGATACAAAAATGTTTGGTTTTACTTTGACACACGCAAGTTCTATTAAGTTTTTGAATGATAAATGTTTTACTTTGTGATCAAGGTTAGCAACGCAAGAGATCCTACTTAAGATCTCATTAAGTAGAATTGGGATCTTAAAGATGTTTCTTTCTTCGGAAAAAGGATCAACAGGAGCTAGACGCACACTCCGTGTATCGAACTCATGACCCCCTGCACACTCCGTGTATCGAACTCATGACCATTAACTCGTGAGATGGCTCCCTAACCAAGTGAGCTATTGCTCCTTGTGTAAGATGGCAAAGATACACTATTTTTAGAAAAGTTTACGTGTATAGACATAATTAATGAGACTCATGATTAACATGAATTTTCTCGTAGTGCTGCTTGAATTGGGATCATATGATTAACGAATTCATATCTAAGAACGTAGTTATTACGTAATATGGTGGGATCATTTTGATCCCACAATCACAAGGATCCCGAGATCAAGCATCGAGATCCCACCTAAATGGCACTGCACCATATGATAGGAAATTGTTCCCAAGGAATTGCCACATACTGGGCAATTTGGGATAGTGATCAATCTGTCTGGTTCACCCCATATTGCTTAATATCAAAACAATAAAAAACATTAATAATAAAGAGAACAAAAAACTGTCAATTATCCAAAATAACCAAAGTATCAAACTATACATGAGCATATTCCAACTTCTCTAACCATTAAATAAGTTCACTTTCAAGTCATAGACTTGATTAAATCTGGAGTGTCCACTTTGAAATCGAGATCTTGTACAACTATACAATTTACAGGAACCCCAAGGGATCTTGAAAGGAATAACTGGTGGACCAGAAGAGCCACACATTAACAGATCAGAATCTGCAGCATATGTTTCATCTATCAGTTTCTAAGAACCATTTGGAAGACCACAGTGATCGCCTCATCCGTACTGATGTTTGTCGAGATTGAAACCATTCGAGTCGCACATGTGACTGAAATTAAAATTGGGCTCAATTCAATAAGATTCAAGGCAGCAAAACCAGAATGAGTTACACAACTAGAATCAGACGGTGGCATCACAAAATAAGATATTACCACCCACCAGAGGCAACAAAGAAAACTGGTGTTGATATCGAAAATTGTAAGACAACAGATCAAATTAAGCAGTGCAGAAAACTACTAGAACAGAACCACAACAGTGAAGCACACGTGAATGAAATTTCAGTAAAGCCTTTTGGAGGTACCGCATGAGAGCAGCTTCAGTGCACTGACTACATGTTCCCTTGCGGAAGCTCTATATAAATATATTAAAGAGTGAACTCTCCCGTAGAGTATCCCATAAGGTGAGACAAGAAGATAAGGACCGTAGGATCGTTCTCCATGTCCGTGAAGCTTCTGCTAGTACAAAGATTGTCTCAGTTTACATAGAGACAGATGCGACAAAAGAACAATACGAATTAAGTGAAATGATGATTCAGGTTCTGGATAAACCCGAACTGGCGACCTCCCGGAATCAACAATGTCTAAATGAAGCAGGGTCTTGTTGAATCAACGATGTCAACGTAAAAATATTCAAGTGGTCACAACCCATTTACCAGATTCAATCTTTCATAAACCTTAACCATTGCCTTGCATATTATTCTTGTCATCAAACCACTATTTTCATTTTCCGGTTCACGGAATCCTTCTTTCGAATAAATTCCCGACGAATGGCTGAACCATCACGCTTCCTTCGATAGAAAATGGCTTTCTCTTCACCACCTCCATGGT
The DNA here is from genome assembly GCA_036023115.1 of Brasenia schreberi. Lineage (NCBI taxonomy): Eukaryota > Viridiplantae > Streptophyta > Magnoliopsida > Nymphaeales > Cabombaceae > Brasenia > Brasenia schreberi. The sequence goes on along the minus strand of JAYKKT010000065.1, from coordinate 18,530,266 downwards.
CACAACCCATTTACCAGATTCAATCTTTCATAAACCTTAACCATTGCCTTGCATCTTATTCTTGTCATCAAACCACTGTTTTCGTTTTCCAGTTCACGGAATCCTTCTTTCGAACATATAAATTCCGGACGAATGGCTGAACCATCACGCTTCCTTCGATAGAAAATGGCTTTCTCTTCACCACCTCCATGGTCACAACCCATTTACCAGATTCAATCTTTCATAAACCTTTACCATTGCCTTGCATCTTATTCTTGTCATCAAACCACTGTTTTCGTTTTCCAGTTCACGGAATCCTTCTTTCGAACATATAAATTCCCGACGAATGGTTGAACCATCACGCGTCCTTCGATAGAAAGTGGCTTTCTCTTCACACACCTCCCACAATTCCTTACACATGGTTTGTGATTTCAGTTACAATGGGAGACCGAAGCCTAACACACACAGGCATGCATCCCCCAAAATCGAACTCGCCACCTGCCAGTAAGCATCAGAGCGCCCTACCCGTGAGCTAACACTCTGAGTGCGTTAAATGTCTACACATACAAACAAACACACACATACACACATACATACATATATATATATATATATATATATATATATATATATATATATATATATATATATATATACACATATATACATATATATACACATATATACATACATATACATATATATATATATATATATATATATATATAAAATAATTGAAGCTAGATCATTATTCCAAGAAAAGTTTGATTCATTATATAAGAGCCTTGGTGCTCGGTATCAAGCCGTCTTCCTAGAAGAACAAGATTTCGGCGGCGATGGAACCTCTTTCTATCACAATTGCACCTTTTTACAGCATTGGCTACATGACGCACAGAAGGCCCTTAGCAATCAATATTCAGTCCTCACACCCTTTGTGAATGTACCATCATCCATTAGGGAAGTGATTAAATGATTAATCTAGAGTAAAACCCCTGTTAATCTATGGAATAAAACCCGTTTTGGGCTTGGCCAACCTAGAATAATTAACCGAATTGATTAAAGGATTCTAAATAATGCAGCATAGTTATGAAACAGTTATCTCAGGTATTATGCGACTGAAACGCGAACAACAAATACCTAACAAAGCTATGTTGCTAGTTTTCGATGTAACACAGGCACAGACACATGTTTGGTTTCGGTTTGCTTGGAACCCGAACTGACCTGCTTCAAGGATGGTTTTGATTGTTTAGAACCGCCCAGAAACTGGTTCATTTTTTCTTGAAAATAGGGCAAATGTGTTCTTTGAGAGTCGAACTCCTCACCAATAGCCACAGTTTGGATCATTGACCTGCCGATTATTTTATGGTCGTGGGTGTTGAAAACAATATATAAAACTTCGTTAACAACGGTTTGGAACCGATGGTTCCAGTTTAGATGCCAGGAACCGTAACTGAACCAAGAAGTCTCTGGTTCTAGTTTTGGTTTCAAGACCGGGTCCAATTACCACCAGTTCCGCTGGCAGTGCGGTTCTGTTTTGAACTAACGAGCCGGTTCTAAACCAGCTATGTCCACACGCACACGCACACTTAAAATGGAGATGACCTGAAGGATATCGTTATTAAATTATTTTTGGGCCTACCCAAACTTAGACGTTTGGGTCAGGGATTTGCAAACAAATAGATCACCGGTACAGCATAAGCCCTAATGATGAAGATCCAAGCTTTACAGATGTTTGTTGAGATGTTTCAATTCTTTGACAAGCAGATTCTTGAAGATTTGTGAATAAATAATTATATACATAGTTAAAATATATTGTTGGATAAATAAATAGGACATTATGTACTCATGTAAATAAGGGTGGTTCCGGGTAAGATGTTGGGGTTTTGCAATCTGATGACACAAATGGTTAAGCATTTACTTAGTCGATGATCTGACATGAACCAATCCATTTATTTATTTTGCTTTGGTGTTACATGTATGACCCGATCTATTCTTCAAAAGAAAAGGGTACGGTTTGGATCCTGGTTCAGCCTGATTGGATCTAGGCCCACTACGACTTGCAATATGTGTTGCCTTAATTGTACAAGTAGACATGGCCAGTTCTGAACTGGCCCAGAAACCATATGGATCAGGACTTATTGGAACCGAATGTGGATTTAAGGACCACACAATTCAGTTTCAGTTCTAGTCTATGTGGAGCCAAATTCATGCGGGGACCCTCGGTTTAAGACTTTTTTTCCAAAAGAAATCAATACTTTTTCTGGTTCCAGAAGATTTAAGACCTGAACCAAAACCAGAACCAGAACTAACAATTTCGAACCGGAACTGAGGTCAGTCCGATTCTGGTTCCTGTTTCCAGGCAAACGGGAATCGGACATGTCTATATATGGATGCCTTTTTTTCTTCAAAACAGACATTACAATACAGAAATCTGAGAGGGTGAAGGCTTGGTATAATTTAGTGGTAGCGCCAGACCTGGTCGGTTCCTGTTCCACCAAAAATCGGAACCCACGCCACTAAAACCCACGGCCTTAGTTAAATTTTCCCCGAAAGAAGTTTTTTGTCATACAAAAGAAAGAGAGAAGCGACCGGGAACCGATATTCAAGCTGCCTCACATCAACCAGAGGACGGCACCTAAGATTTCAAGAAAATCTCATCAAAGGTATCATATTTTAATAATGCATTTGACCTTTCTTGTTCAACTCATTGCAAGATACTTTACAAGCCTTGTGATGTTATTGATCAAGTAATTTCGTAAAGCAAACTCCAGCAATTATCCCACGATTTCGTGGAAGTTTATATTAATGTACCACATCCTAGGTCCCCGACAATAAAATGAAACTAGTATTTAAGAGTAATTTTTAAATAATCAAGCACCCTTTATGACCGGGTGTAAGTTACTATGTGTGTGTGTGTGTGTGTGTGAGAGAGAGAGAGAGAGAGAGAGAGAGAGAGAGAGAGAGCGATGGGCTCTCATATGATTGAGTCCATGAGAGACAAGGCTGAGATATGGTCAGGTGAGAGAGTGCGAAAAGAGAAGTCTAGAGCTCCTTGATGAGTTTTGTATCCCAAGGGGCTTACTTCCTCTCAGCAACATAACTGAGATTGGGTTTGCTCGGTCTGAAGCAGCAGCAGCAGAAGTATTATTACTTCGAGCAGATCGGCCGGAATGTGTCTTATGCCGCCGAGCTCACGGCCTTCATCGAACCGTTCCGAATGAAGAAGGAAACTGGTGTAAAGGCGAAGGAGCATCTCATCTGGGTGGCCATCTCTGAGATGTCAATAAACATCCCAACTAATCCGGGAAATATTCTATTTAAGACGCATGCCGGTTTGTCCCGAACATTCTGCGTTTGAGACCGAGGAGGGTGACGAGTAACGCAATCATGGCGAAGACTTTATTTTAAATATTCATGCTTTTATTGTATTTCATTTATTTCACAAGATACAGGCACAGAGTCGCAACAACTATATGAGAAACATAGCATGGGCAAGACATCTATGTATTATTTAATACATGGTTTTATAACTTACGTTTGATACAGCTAGCTTGTATCAGAATCTCTATGAGATCTAAAATAACTGTTTAGATTTATAATATATATATATATATATGTATATATGTATGTATATATATCAAATAAGAGTTTTAGTGAGACTTTTGAAATGGTTCTTTTTGTGACATTTATCGAAGATGGTTATGTTTATATATATATATATATATATAAAAGAATTATAATGAGCTTTTAGGAAAGGTTCACTTTGTGGCATGCATGGCAAATTTATGATGGTTATATATATATAAGTTATAATGAGATTTTGGGAAAGGAAACAAGGCATACGAATATTTCCTTTGTTGATGTGGCTTGAATTGTGACCCGACTCGAAAAGTCTACAGTGCGACTTTCCTTGGACACGAGAAACTAGAGGTTTTATTGGTCACATAGTCCATGCGTGGAGCCACTCCGAAACCTAGTGCCATAAGGACACCTTATTTTATATTAATTTTCTATTGCTTATATTTTGAGAGAGCATATGAAGGACGTGTACAAGTGTTAGATGTTTATGAGAGATGGTGAGGTAAGTGCATTTGAAATTAATCATAACGAAAAATCTTTTTCAAATTCTTATCGTTAAACTCAGGGGTTTGAACAAAAACCCAAGCACCTTCTTTTTTTCTCGTGTTGTTAGATCGTTTGATAAAAAACTCAAACATTAATATTATTCATGAATTAATTGAAGATTCATAACCATCATTACAAGCTCATAGGCTTGACACTACAAATCAAACACACCCGAAAATACAATTTCCTATTCCGAGCTTATTTTAACTCTCCGGATGTGATCTTATATGGGATATTTAGATAATACTTTCATAAGATGATGAAATCAGAAGGCAAAGTGCAATTATTCCTATGTGGGGAAGAGGTTTTGACCACACAACTATTTTATCTTTTTTTTTTTTAAACTATTAATAAACAGAGCTATTTTATAGTTTTTTGATAAACCCGATTCTCGTGGTCTCCTTACGATCTGTCTTCTTCAGTGAGAATCGAACTCATGGTTTTAGTTTCGGGTCGGGTGTCTGGTAGCATCCTTTTAGAAAATCGAGAAAAGCTTCAAAAATGATCTGATTGAGGACGATGAATCTGCGCCCATGGTAACATCATCGTACAGGTACTCGCAACATAGGGAAGGTGAAGACAGTCACCAAACGATGTAGATAATAGAGGCAAATCGGGTCATTGGGTTCGGATAAAAATTGGCTGACCCGGATCCTACTTGATTTCTATTTGGGTCACATTTACTGGACTCAGACCTGACCTGGGTCAGGTTCGAGTCAATCCCAATATGCACAAAAGATTACCTAACATCCCTATTATATACATAAGAGAGATTAGATCTTGCCAACATTGACATTGCATGTTAGACCATTGGTTTTAGGGATATGAGGGTAATAACATTATTTTTTTTATTAAAAATACTTAACATTTTTTAAATTACACTCATACCACCGAAAACATGTTAGATGTGGTAAGATCTGATTTTCCATATACAAAATATTCACACACATATACATGTGTGTGCAAATTGTATATATTTCATATAAGTATTATATAAATATACATGGAGAACCCTTCTCTCTCTCTCTCTGTATATATATATACATGTATACAAATTAGTAAATTAAAAAAGTTAATAAAAAATTTTAATTATGGAGAGAAACATTAAAATATAAAGGCTTCCAACTTAGTAGAACAAAGACAAAAGTGTAAGTTTGATCATTTGGTTACTTCACAGGACATAAAAATTAAAATTGGTTGACATTGCATCCCGTAAAAAAAAGTTTTAAATATGTAGAATCAATTCTTCAAAGTGATGGAAGAATTGATGAAGATGTTATGCATAAATTTAATGTAGTTTGGTTAAAATAGAGAGGAGTATAATGTATTTTTTGTGACAAGAAGATACCATTAAAGTTAAAAGATAAATATTATAGAGCAACAATTAGACCTTTAATGTTTTATGGTTATGATTGTTGGGCAGTTAAAAATTATGTACAAGATATCCATGGCAGAAATGAAGATGTTGAGTTGGATGAGTGGTCATACTAGAAAAGATCATATACATAATGAGGTTATTAAATACAAATTGTGAGGTACACCAATAGAGGATAAAATGAGAATATCTTTTAAAATGGTTTAAACATATAGAGAGAAGAAAAGGAACGCCCATAGAAAAATATGAAAAACTAGATTTTGAAAGCATTAAAAGAAGTAGAGAATCACTACAAAAATATTGGAAAGAAACAATAAAGAATGACCTAGCTTACGCTGAGTTAACTATTAATGACACCTCATAGTGATATATGAAAACAAAAAATCCATGTAGGGAACCTTGTTGTTGTTTGATATGACGCCAATGGTTAAGAATTTACTTACTCTTTTCTTTTCTTTTTGTGAGAATACACACGAGGGTTTACAAGATTTATTAGGGTTCTTTCTTAGTTCTCATTTCAACCAAAAAACTACGACTTTGCGCTATGGTGAGTTTCAGCACCAATATAACAGTTCCCAAAACCACTTTGGAGAAATCGACCACGTCCCCCCCAACAAGAATACCTCCAATGCTATTATTGGGTGCCCGCGGAATATGCAGAAAGCTTTTTCTTCGCTTATCGCTACCAATGGCTGTTACTGGACATGGCCTGTTTGGAACCAGCTCCGAAATCGGCTGAAACTTGAACTGGTGAAACCTATACCAGATCAAGAACCGACGACCACCCAGTTAGATTCGGGTTCCTCCTTCTATGAAACTGGAATCAGATACAACCAAAATCGATGGCTCTATATGTTTTTTCTCAAAGCTTTCAAATCCTTTTATGATTTTCACCCATCTCGAGCAATTTTAAGACTCAACCAGAACCAAAACCGGCCATGTCCAGCTGTCGCCGAAGAATGCTGTGAAAGAAAACAAGGTGCCGGGGCTCTCATTTGGGGGATTTGATCTTGTTTGTTCAAGATGCATGAGGAGTTCCCAAACATTTTTTTCATCCATGCATCTCTATGACAAAACATCTGGGGTACTATTTTGAAGCGAGCTTCCGAAAAGTTGAAGTGCCAAATCTAATCCATCCGGAGATCTCCAAATATTTTGAGTTGCAGATTGCTGCTCAATCCATGAGCAGATTAGAGAAAACCTGGCAGCTTGAAGTATCTTAACTTCTTAATATTCTGAAAAAGTAAAGGTAAATAGACATGGTGTAAGTTACTGTAGCAACAGATGACCACTTGAAGGCCTTTTTCTAAATTTCATGAGATTTGTATTTATTAAAAAAATAAGAACGTATTTTTATTAAAAGCAATATATGTTACAGGCAAGTAACCAAAAGCCTAAAATAATAAGACAGAGAAAACAAAACCGGATATTAATGGAGATTTTTTTATTATAAATATGACTTGAATGAAAGGAAAATATAATGTAAATAAAGCTAAAGAGATCTTTCTTGAGAAAATCTTACAGGAGAAACCGTTCAAACACCTCATCTCTCTTCCTCCTTTTACTACGTTCCTGGGTCATCCTTTGGCCCCTTTCTTCTCTCCATTGCGTAAGTGTTTTTGTAACTCCAACGAGAATCCTACACAAGAATCACAACACATGACCATAGAAGTTCCACATCACCAATTCTGGTGATCTTGGAACCAGGAAGCGGAAATGAACTGAAACCAGTTTGATTTTGGTTCTGGTTTCATTTCTAGTTTGCATCTCAAACCATTCAAAACTGAAAAAGGTTACAAAGACAAGGTTTTCAAAAGATTTAATACAAAAATGGCCGAGCGGTGGTTTGAACCACAGGTTCTGGTTCCATCCTGGTAACCAAACCTCAGTAGACTCCGGTTCTGTTCCCGTTCAGAGTCTGGCTTGACCAGTTGTGGTTCCGGCTAGTTCCGAAACTGTAAAAAGCGGGTTCCGACTAGAGAAATTTTATCCTTGTTCCTGTTGACCGAAGCATTTCAAGGGACGGAAATCATGTGCACTTCCATTGGGAAGGAAAGAAAACCTTTTAAGAGGCAAGTTGGTGAAACCAAATGGCGGGCTTCTGTATTTTCTCAATCAGGGACTTACATTATGGTTTTGTTCTTGTGAACTTTGTGGTAGATCAAGGTGGCTTAATTCAAAATTTTAGGCCTCCTGGATCACATCCGAACAAATATAAGTAGCAACTCGATGCCATATATGTATATGTATATATATATATATATATATATATATATATATATATATATATATATATATATATATATATATATATATATATTGTATCTTGTGTACTATTGACTTTGTTCACTTATGCTGAATTACTCTATTTTTTGAAAGAATGGATGTAATAACATTATTTTTTATATTTTTAAAAAATCTTTAAAACTTTTTAAATTATATTTATGTGAGCAAAAGTAATAGGTGAACAAGAGTAAACTTGACAAAAGTGGGCATAATCTTGTAAATAAAAAATTATCTTTATGTATATCAAGAAGCACAGTCTGAAACTTGTTTTAGATAAAGTACAATAATCCGGGTCCACTTTCATATACATCGATGAATATCATATCAAAGCCTAACTCAATAAATCCTGCCTGGCCCGTCCACATGCCGGGAATTCAAGTCTGCACGGATTTGTTTGGTGATCTTTAAATAATGGAGAATGGGCAAGTTGGTTTCCCTACCAGTGAAAGGAATCATTTCACCTAACTTATATCATATTGATTATGAGTGTCATTATGATAAATCATGGTTTGGTGAATATTTGAATTTTACTGTCTGCATTTTCTTGGGACCAAAATTCACATTATGTGTCTCTACCAATCCACTTAATGGACACAAGTTGTTGTCATCAAAATCATGTCATGATGCACAAACCTACTAAGTGAATGACTCACAACTTGAAGAGCATGAGCCTGTCACACACACACACGCTAAAAAACAAGCATAAACAAAAGTTATAGAGCTGGAATACACTATATAAATGTGTTCTTGTGCAAAATTTTATGAGATATTGTAAAACTAAACTTGTAAAATTATATACGTCTAAAGATGGTATATAAATTATAAATTGCACATTCTATTATGTGTATATTTTGTAAAGTATTTTTATGTAGTAAAGCACAGTCAGATCGAGGGACCGGGTGCTCACAGGCCTCGGCCTTGTCTACTGTTTGTTGGTCAGATACAAGGACGGCAATTCCCTGAGTTGATCCTTTCTACCGGGGAGACGAACCTTGGTAACTCTACGTTGTTTCAACTGTGTGGAGCCCTAACTTTCATTATGGGTCATGTGCTAACGGCCCTAATTATGGCAACAGCAACCCGAAACTGTGACATTAATGGGCTTTACCTACCGGGTCACTTGTGTCACTAAAAGTTACTGAATGCAACCAAGTATCGTCGCTGTAGATGAACTTTGCTGTAGTAAAGGGTTGTCCGTTCACATTGAACCGGAGTGGTATTACCAAGCAAGCAGTCACCGGCCATGCCGTTTATTTGGAAGATCTTTGAGTATGTTGATGCGGGTTGAATTTGTGTTGGACACGAAATTTGACCCGACCCGACCCGATTAGCTTGCTGTGAGACGGTATTGAACATGAAAATTATGAATTCGTGTTGGTCGTGGATGTTATTAGTATCAATAAAGGAAGAACATGCATATGATTTAGGGTCATGACGAGAGACTGAGGGAATTGATTGTATACTGCTCTTTCTTCATCAAATGAGCGATATGAACCTTGTGTAGTTCCTTTTCTTCTTTCTTTCTATTAAGAGGAACTGTTGGAATCAGAACTGAAACCAGAACCGGAGACTCCAAAGTTCAGTTCGGGTTTACTAGAGGAGAATTGGGCCGGGACTGAAACCAGCAGTCTGGAAGTGCATGTTCTAAGTAGTTTTTCATGGTGGTTTAAAGATCCTACATTATTTTTTTTCAAATAAAACAGAAACCAAGATGGAAGTGGACAATTTAAAATTGGAATTGAAACCAGATCAGAAAGATAGCAGGGGTTCTCATTCTAAATATTGGTGGAACTGAAACCGTCCATTTAGAACCAATTATCCCGGTTTACCCGAAACTTGACAGATCTATATTGGACTATCAAAATTAATTATTAACCTTCCTTTATGCTGGAAGGAAAACCACTGCTCATAGCAGCAGCTACTTAACAGCCACCTAACTCTTCATTAATGTGTGTGTGTGTGTGTGTGCCTGCTGGAGGGGACGGGTTCTATGCACGAATTCTTGATCCAACCAGACCAGTATACCTTGCATTATTATGTAGGGAAGACGGGGAAGGCTTTTTCCAAGTTCAATGCAGTAACTATGAAGATGTTAAATATTAATGGCTCAAAAGTATAGGAGAAAGTATCCTTTTTCTTCGTTTTGGGTACAACATGTAAAGGCAGAACTAGGATTACTTTATTAAAGTCAGTATTGAAACCATTTCAAAGTTAATAAGAGAGAAATGAATAATGTTTTTTGATGTATAATCTTGTATAAAGATCTCTACAATTCCATCTTTAAGATTTATTGTTGAAATAAAAATATTAATGTACTTTGATACTTTATATATAATGTATCATGTTATTTAATAATTCAAATTTTTAACATTAATCTCAAAAGTCAAAGAAGAAAGATGTTTATACTAAAATTATGCATAAAAAAACATTTATCAATGAATAAGCAAAAGTACCACACTCTCTCTCTTTTCTCTCTCATCATTTTACGAGTGCCGGTGGGTGGCTTCTTTCACAGAGGTGACAATGACTCCTATAAATATGCCCATGAGACGGCACTCATCATCCGTTTGTTTAGTCACGCACATAAAGGGAGAGCGGAGAGAGAAGGGTAGAGAGCAAGAGAGATTGAGAATGGGTTCTCAGATGATTCAGGTCATGAGAGAGAAAGCAGAGATCTGCAGGGGTGAGATTGAGTGCCAGAAGAAGTCGATGGAGCTCCTCGATGAATTTGGCATCCCCAGGGGCCTCTTCCCTCTAACAACCATCTTCGAGATCGGCTTGGATCGCTCTGATGGGTTCCTATGGCTTAAGCTGAAGGAGAGGGAGGATCATTACTTCACGCAGATCGGCAAAATCGTCTCTTTCGCCACAGAGATCACGGCAGTCCTCGAACCACGGAAGCTGAGGAAGCTTAAAGGCGTGAAGTCGAAGGAGTTCTTCTTCTGGGTACCCATTTCGGACATGGTGGTCGATGCCTCCAAATCCGGGAATATCCAGTTTAAGGCTGGCGCTGGACTTTCCCGGAAATTGCCAGTTTCTGCATTCATGGGAGACGACGAACCAGATACCAAATTCTCTTAAGAAACATAGGAATTTGAATTGCTATTATGATATATTTATTTCCTAATATCCGCTTTCACATACCGCGTCTCTGCTAGTAATATGCGCATAAGTCGGGGCTCTACCAGCTAGGATGTCGACTCGAATGACCTTGAGATTGAAGGTCATAAGTTCGATACCTGGCAGCATGCTTATCGTGTCTGGGGATCTGTTGAACTGCAGCTTTGTCTCTCCTTCGTGTTCTGCTGTAATGATTCCGTCACTAAACTTGGATAAAATTCTCCACTTTGATGCTTTCAATAGAAAATATTAAGATGGCTTTGTTATTCGGTAAAATGTATATATGGGGGTTTTGATGAGTAGTGCTGCAACGGGGAGGCTGAAGCCAGGTATGCTTGCGCTGGTAATCGAACTCACGTCTTGTGACTTGAGAACTCTGCCAAGTGAGCTAATCCTCCGAGTCTTGTGCCTTCAAGAGCTCTGACAGGAGAGTTAACGCTCTGAGCTCTTCTGATGCCCAAGCTTTACTAGTTGAACTACTCAGATCCAGATTTCTGGAAAAGTTTAGATCAGGATTCAATCTCTTGATATCCCTACAGTCAATCCAAAGTTTAGATCAGGATTCAATCTCTGAGTCTAGAGAGAGAATACCGCGGAGTTAACGCTCTGAGCTCTTCTGACGCCCAAGCTTTACTGGATAAGTACGAAGAGGCTGAATATATATATATATATATATATATATATATATATATATATATATATATATATATATATATATATATATACATATATGAAAAATGTACATATACATTGCGATACAAATGCATACAAATGTGGATCTATTTAACTCTTGACACCCCTACTTTTAAATGGGCGTAGAAAGTGTGAATGTGTCAAATTGTGGTTGAAATGAATCTCTCTCTCTCTCTCTATATATATATATATATATATATATATATATATATATATATATATATATATATATATATATATATACACATACATATGTATGTGTTGTTACCCAATTTGGCAACGAATGTATAGTTTGTTAGCTTAGAATTACCAGTCCCACAAAACTCGTAAGACCAACCCAACTCTCAAACTTATTGAACTTTAGCCTACCGAACATTCAAACTTTTTAAACCTTTTCTTAATTGTTGATGATTTGGCTTCATACGTGCTCATTTTGAACCTCTTACAGTCACTTTTCAGAACATGGTTAAGGCCTTCATCAAACGGGTAGCAGTGACGTTAGACTCCTAAATCTGTTCTGCTAGATAATCATATAGATACAATATTCACTTAGTTCTAAAAGGAATACAAATTTCAGGACAGGATTGAACTTTCTTTAAGTATGACCTATCATCTAAAGATCAGATTCTTCAGACTTTATTCCATTCTTCAGTCTTAGTTTCATTGCTTTCTGATAGGCAAAGCCCACACTTGGTCAACCTTACCTGAATGGAGAATCGATTCCTTGTTCGTTTTCAGAAGCACCAAACATTTATGAGACATGCCTGTGTGTGCGCGCGTGCATTTGTTTAATGTTTATGTACTTAATTAATATGATATAATTGCACGAACTCATTGATTTGCGTAAGGCCGTTCATGGCATCCCTGAAATCCTGAATCGATATAATCCTAATAGTTTAGTGGTTCATGGGCAAAAATCGAGATCTTTGGGCCAGGGGGGAATGACAAGACGAACTGCTAGTTTTCATACACTAGATATCCATTTCTTTTACTATAGAACTACAAATTGAAGTATTAATTTAATGCTACGTTCATGGGTTTCTGTCATGCTTCCCTGTCCTTGCATATTATCCTCGAACTTAACTATGATGAACCTAAGTTAATGAATGATGGCAATCTTGATTCTTGTTCACTTTTGAAGGCTATTTGATTATATCCAAGGGAAGAACAACTACGATGAGAAGATACAGATGACTGCTCCTGTCATAACAGAGGTTTCGCCAAGCGACGTACCATTTTGCTTATCTACTTTTGCAATCAGTTTCTATGTTCCTGCCAAAAACCAGGCCAACCCACCTCCTGCCGACAATCTCCATGTTCAGAGGTGGAGCGCCTGGTATGCTGCAGTCCGGCGATTCGGTGGATTTGTATCTGATCATAGCATTGGTGAAGAAGCAGCAGCGTTGCATGCGAGCCTCGCCGGTTCCAGCTGGTCGGAAGCAATCGCAAAGAGCAGACAGATTGGAGAAACAAAGTCGATTTACACCGTGGCTCAGTATAACTCCCCCTTTGAGTTTGATCACAGAGTGAATGAGATCTGGTTGCTATTTGATTTGGAAGCATCTCAAGTCATGTAAGGAGGAGCATGGGTCTGATAATTTAGAGAGTTCTTTATGGAAGTCTTTGTTAAGCTATACAGTCGGTTTATGTCTCGTTGTAATAGTAGAATAAGAACAATGACTGGATTTTAGTTATAGCTGTTCATTCAAGTGGAGAATGTGACTGACTATTGGTGATAGCGGCAAAGGGGTCACCGGAATGTTTACCCAAGATCAATATTCGGTTCTCTGTTTGAAGTGGAACATGGGGGTGCAAATGGATCGATTTGGTATGGGTTGGTTATACTTGACCCATCATCGTGCCCGACTTTTGCAAATCGTATCCAGTTTGACCCTATATTATATATATATATATACATGACCCATCATCGTGCCCGACTTTTGCAAATCGTATCCAGTTTGACCCTATATTATATATATATATATACATATATATATATATATACATACATACATATATATATATATACATACATATATATATATATATACATACATATATATATATATATACATACATATATATACATGACCCATCATCGTGCCCGACTTTTGCAAATCGTATCCAGTTTGACCCTATATTATATATATATATACATACATACATACATATATATATATATACATACATACATATATATATATATATATATATATATATATATATATATATATATATATATATATATATATATATATATATATATATATATATATAAAAGAGAGAGGGTTAGTCTTATATAAATATGCCCGGTTTGAAACCAGCCTGGTGGTTTTAACCAACCGGCCACAAAAGCGTAAACTGTATAGAACTGTAACCGACGGTTTCAAACTGCTGGTTCTTATATTTAAGTAATTTTTTATAAAATTATCTATCAGGATGTCTTTCATGACTTAACTTAATGTTAGAAATGTTAGGATGTCTTCTGGGAGTTCAACTCTCCAAGTTGTAGTTTGAAATGAAAGTATTTTTTTTAATGTCCTCATTTAATTATGGTGGAAGCTGTCAGCAAGACAATATAAAATAGGTTTAAGATGAATATACCGTTTCAATCACAAGCCACCACCTGCTACTATTTTTTCTTCCGGTCAAAACTGCTACTACTGAAAACCTCGATGTTTGTATATATGTGTTTTTGTGCTCTTTTTAGTGATTTCTAAGTGGTTTTGATAATGATTTTTTTATCAGTATACAGTAATTCTGAAAAGTAAAGAAGGTGAAAAGTAGTGAAAAATGATGTCATGGTTAACCTTATAAAATTACCCTCTCTCTCTCTCTCTCTTCATATATATATATATGTGTGTGTGTGTGTGTGAGTGTGGATGGTTAGTTATATATGATGTTAACTAAGCTTAAAAAATTAAGGAGCTTCATTATTCTCTAGCCATCGAAAGGCAAAATATCCCGTGCTGTAACTAACCACATTTGAGATTGAGAAGTTTTGTTTAACTGAATCTGATCCATATCCAACAAAAAGAGCTGATCCTATTTCGCCAAGACAAATCAAACCCAACAATATCGTGTCTCGCCTCGAGTTCGTGTCATAAGTTTGGTCAACCATAACTTTACACAATATACTTACGTATGAACACTTCGTGTCAACAAAAACCTAAATTGACACTAGCAGTCATCTGTGTTATCTAATTCGGCGAGAGAAACACGAATTATGTGAATTGGAGGTGGCCTTAAATTGACTATAAGTTGGAGACAGTAGCAGAAACAATCTTGTGTTATCTAATTCGTCCATGTCTAAAGAAATCCAAAGTAGATAAATGCGCGTGATCATCGTCCCAGATAAAAGGCACCCGTCACGCGTAAACTTCACTTAATCATGGAGTATAGGCCAAGAAACAATTACGCCAACCACATGCCCATGCTCCAAGGATCTCCAAGCACTCTCCTAATTTACACCAACAACCAGAGTGAGAGAGAGATAGAGATAGAGAATTAGATTAATTGGCATGCAAGAAAAGTAGAGAGAAAATCAAGAAATCGATGTGGAAACCACCATATCTTTACAAAGAAATCAAGAACAAAACCAAAACTAAGTGGAAAAAGGAACTATAAGTTTAAATACAGCAACTATCTTCAGTTTATAATCAACTCTTCATTAAAGAAACATAAAGAACAAGAAACGGACTGAAGCAAAAGGAAGATTAACCCTATGGTTCCCAACGATCAGACGAGCTCCCTGTGCAATAGCGTTTAGTGGGGAAGGTATTGTGGCCACGAGAAGGGGCAGAGGGTGGCAGAGGAATATCCTTGGGTAGCATCGATGAGAACGTCTTCACGTACTCATTATCCGTCTGCGAGGGTGGGTTCCTTCTCTTGTCTCTGAACGCTTGAAGGTCGCAGAGAACGTGCTGTGGAAGCCCCAAATGCCTGTTCTTTTCCATTGAAGTCGCAGAGGAAGAAGAAAGAAAGAGTGGGATGAGGAGCGATAGCATGAGGGCGCGTCTTCTATAACAGCATATATTCTTGGAACTCATGGTGAAAAGAGGAAGGTAAGAAAGAGAGTTGAGTGCAATATGGATCAATATGAAGGATCCCAATCGTCATATATTCTCACAGAGACAGAGAGAGAGAGAGAGGAGAGTCGAAGTCTCCATCTTCACACAAAGGACTATTTAAGAATTTAACCATGTGAGCATGTGATAATTTATCTTTCTTTCTCTCTCTCTCTCTCTCTCTATATATATATATATATACATATATATATATATATATACATATATATATATATATATATATATATATATATATATATATATATATATATATATACATATATATATATGTATATACAAAAATTGGTACATGCACAACATGAATATATGCTTAAAATTCTCAAATATCTCAACCATCCTATCTTAAACATGATTAAGACCTTTAAGTTAAAAACAATTTTATTAGGTACATTTGTTGTACTTGCATAAGTACCAACTTATTCTTTTGCTTTTAAGATTGAATTTCCAGTGTCGATCTTCTTGATCGGACAATTGAAATTTAAAAGCATGTTTAAACATGAATTTATTTATGCATGGACAATGCTCTGTCTCTATATGTGTGTCTATATATTAGTAGTTGCAATTATCATAGTTTAATCAACAGCAGCATGTTTAATAAATTCTTTCTGTCCCAACATGCATATACATCCATACACACATATGTATACTTTCTGGATTCCAGCATGATTGTTGCACATACTATGTACTAATTAGCCTGTCTTGGTGAAGGCCCCTAACAAGTACCGCAATTTATTAGACTGCCTAAATTTACAACACAAAATATTTAGGGTGGGGCATCAAAATTTAGAACTTGCCCAGCTATGGAGCAGCTAATTAGGTTCTTATTAGGGAACCAAAGGCCAACGAAGATTGGTTAGGCCTACCCAACCCCACTTATAATGCTAAACATGCATTTGCCAAATGCTTAAAGGCCACACATTTAGGACCAAACTATATGAACCTACATAGCATATCTTAGTTTGTCAATAATTGTTCATTATATACAAATATATATATGTATATATATATATATATATATATATATATATATATATATATATATATATAAAGAGAGAGCATGTGCACATCAATCAATACTTAAACATGCTTTTAAACCTCATCCATTCGATTGAAGGTTGAAACTCAAATCTTAAAATAAAAAAAAGTATGCTGGTACTTTTTGCAAACACAATAAATGTGTTTGATGAAAATTTCCTTTTTACTCAAAAATCTTAACAGTTGTTAAAGATATTTGAAATTGTTTAAGCGGTTATCCATATGTGCATATACTAATGTATATATATATATATATACATATACATATATATATACATACATATATATACATACATATATATATATATACATACATATATATATATATAACATACATATATATATATATAACATATATATATATATATATATATATATATATATATATATATATATATATATATATATATATATATATATGGATTGCGTGTTATGCTTCAGCCTCCTCTAGTAACCAAAAGAAATACTGAACATCTATCGAGAAGAACTTAGAAACTGAAATGTTTGCATAAAATTAAGATCTTTCAATAACAATCGAACAAAAATCTAGGCCTATTAAGAAAATCGAGACCACCAGTTCCAAGCCGGCAGTTTAAGTTCTACCAAAACCTTCAAACCAGCCCCTTTGGGATCTGGTTTTCAAACTGTTTCAGGTTTTGATCTTGGTTTCCTTCTTATTTTGAAACATAAAGTGGGATTCTAAATTCGAAACCAAAAAAATAAAATTGAAACTGAACCATGGGGTTCCCTGGTTCCGGTTTTAGTTCAGGCCGGTTCCTCAGGCACTTTAGGTCTTGTTCAACCTGCCAGGCCAGGTTGAAACCGGACTGGCCAACAAATATATCTTCAAAGAGGGGGGGAAAGCAACAAA
The DNA here is from genome assembly GCA_036023115.1 of Brasenia schreberi. Lineage (NCBI taxonomy): Eukaryota > Viridiplantae > Streptophyta > Magnoliopsida > Nymphaeales > Cabombaceae > Brasenia > Brasenia schreberi. Next base: position 18,512,694 of record JAYKKT010000065.1, on the reverse strand, counting down.
AGCATGAAAACAAAAGATCTTGTTGTTTTCAGTTCCACGCTATGGATATGTACAGCTTCATCATTTAAAGTTTCCTACTACGTCTTTGAGAGAAAACTAGGCATCAATGAGCAATATCACCTGGGTGGTGTGTGTGTGGTGGTGGTGGCGGCGGGGGACTCACAAATCGAAGGTCATGAGTTCAACACCAGGGGCATGCGACTAACTTCAGCCTCCCCATCATACCAAAAAAAGTAGCCATCATTTCACCTCACCATATGCAGATCAAGATATATATGGAACTTCTGACCTACTGTCAAGGAGCTAACCCCCTGAACCAGTGCGCTATGCCCTTTGGGTTACTCCTTATCAATAAAAGATGAGTAAGATCTGCTGCAATTTTGGAGAAATATTAAGTATTAAAATATTGAAATATATGATATACATATTATATATATAACTACATAGGGAAACAGGTCCTATCTACTTTTGACATATCCACTCAATACTTTTTGGTAGCATGATTGTACTTTTAAAATATTTAAGGGCTTTTAAGAAAGATAAAAATAATAATATTATATTCATGACACCAGAAAAGAATGATAAAACGTTAAGTACTTATTTATATATAATGAAGATATATTGAGATGATGCGATATATGGCCACATAAAGAAAAGAGTAAAAAGAAATATATGCAGAACATGAAATGAAGAGACATAATTTCCTTTAAACCTATAAAAAAATATACGAGGAGACATGCCTAAGGTGCTTTGCATATTTAGTTATGAAAAAGTACAAGAAATTAAGGGGTGAAAGAGAAAGAAAAACCAGAAGGAAACAATAAAAATATCGTCTTCTTTTATATCATTACGTAGCCAAGAAAGTTATATGGAAGGTAGGCGCAAAATATGGCTCTAACTCCTAACTTTATTTAATCTTCAAGATTAAGCCGACAGACATCAGAGAAAGACCATGCTCGTTTGTTGTAAAGCACAATTTTGTTCCGAGGAACGTTGTGAGCATGCCTAAACTCAGCATACTCTTCAGCCGAACAGCACTTTGGACCGCAGCGTCTGCATCCTCTCCCGTTTTGAGGCTGCCCGTAACCGTATCCATATCCATATCCATATCCACCATTTCCAGGCTTCCCGAAATTGTATCCATATCCACCTTTCTCAGGCTGTCCATACCCACCATTTCCAGGATTTCCAAAACCGTATCCATATCCACCATACCCCCCTTTTCAAGGCTGTCCATGCCCCATATCCATATCCAGTACCTGACCCACCATTTCCAGGATTCACAAAACCGTATCCATACCCACCTTCTCCAGGCTGTCCATGTCCATATCCATATCCAGTACCCGACCCACCGTTTCCAGGATGCCCAAAACCGTATCCATATCCACCTTTCACAGGCTGTCCATGCCCATTTCCATATCCAGTACCAGACATACCATTTCCAGGATGCCCAAAACCGTATCCATATCCAGGGTTGTAACCGTATCTATACCCATACCTATGGCCGTCAGGTCCAATACCATATCCACTTCCATATCCGGCTCCGGAAGATCCATGTCCAAGTCCGAATTTATGCTTGTCATCACCCAATCCATTGGGGTCCATGTGATTTGGATCAGGCTCATCTAATTTGGCATCCTTTACATCTGTGCACAGTAAGATATCCAAGCAGATTAATCAAATGCAACTATATAACAATAGCCAACTAAAATTTTTTAAGAGATCAAGAAAAAAAAAATTAAATCAGCTGAAAAAGTACAAAGCTATATTTTCATAGATAATATTTACTCTTGAATGTCAATTAAGTTATCTTTTTGTGACTTGGAGTAATCATCTTTGGAAGGGTTAGAACAACACATTTCGAAAACTCATCTAATTTGCTCACACATACATGAGACATGCAGAAGTATCTCAAGGAATTTGACCAACTTATTAAAGCAAATAGTTGCTATAAAGAAGTATGAAAGCGCGTGCCCCCCCCCATCTATATATATATATATATATATATATATATATATATGTATATACTTCGTGTTTAATTAATTGCGAATTGCAGCAACTGCCCCCGACCGGAAACTGGATTTATGGCATGCAGGGAACTCCAATACTTGAACCAACATTTGTTGTTTCATATGTTCAGATCAGCAGCGTCTTGAAAACCAGCTGAAAAGGGTTTTGGATGCCACTCCATAATCGAGAAGCAGTACTTCATATTATATATACACAATATGTCTCTGTATGTGCACTGGTCGCTCGTGCACGCTCATGTGCATGCGTGTGTCTCTGTGTGTGTTGAAGGAGAAAATGCGAACTGAATAGGAAGCTTGAAGAGTAGGGAGCTAGATACGATGAGAGAGGGAAAACACCTGGTTTCTCTGTCAAGTCTCTTGCAAGGGCTGGGGAAAGGACCAAGAAGAGTGCAATCATTATTCGGAAGGAAAATATTTTCTAAGTCATGTCCAAAGACGACACTAGAAGCGAAGAGTTCTACTTGCAGATGAGATACTTGCACCGCATTTGTGCTGTTTATAGAATTCTGTGTGGAAGTTGTGTGTGTGTGAGAGTGAGAGAGAGAGAGAAATATAAGGTGGATGTGGAGAGAAGATGTGGAAGATGCCTTCAATTAAATTATATGTTTAGCAGGAGGGTTTCACACGCAAAGGGACAGATTAAAGAGTAAAAATTGGGCGTTATTAATGTACTGTAAATGGTCATTGACTGCGAACTGATTAAGGGTTCTTATATGCATGGGTCAGTGGAGGGGTGTTACAATATCAATCTATATAGTATGATTTCCTGCTTAATAAAAAAAAGATGAAGAAAAATATTATGGTTTGCCGCTTTATATTTAATAAATTATTAAAATTCTCGGAAGAAGTAAATAAGTGTAAGGTAGACGACTGAACATATGCCATAACAAGCACTGCACGGTCATAAATGCGGCACATGAAACAATATATATATATATATATATATAGAAGGAGAGAGAAAGAGTACATGCTCAATCCAATACAAGATTAAATTTCTCCAAACATTTGATCCCATCGATCGATAGTAGAGATTTGAAATAAAAAATAAAATATATCATTGAATATTAATACGAGTAAAAAATACAACAACATATTTAGTTTTTGATATTTAAATCTTCATTCATGATTTTGGTGATTAAATGATAAAAATGTTTGAGAAAGATGGAATACGGACTAGCTCTCTACACATGTATATATATATATTGAGAGAGAAAAGACATTGATGTATGTTCAAATCCACTCGAAAATCTGTCATTCAATCGGTATTATCAACAATATTTTATTGATTACTATTTTCAAACTTATGCCACTATATAGTTAGGGTTAGCATGATTATTATGGCATAAGTTCCTTCAGTTAAATAAATGTTAAAGTAACACTGAAACGAAACGTCAAGATAGGAAATTTTAGTACTTAATTAATTGGACTTTTAGTGCATCGCTGTTAGTTCATTATGCAACAAACAATGCTTGCGTTGTCATATTTTATGTTATTTGATCAAGAACTCCATACATGTGAGGTTCAAGGTCATGTATATGTGCATGTGTGTGTATGCGCGTGCAAATTAATATACTGCATACAATAAGTTTCACAGAGAATTACAGAGTATTTTTCTTTTGGTTACAAGAGGAGGCTGAAGCCTAACTCACACCCCAGTGACAGATCTACATGGAGGCGAGGTAGGACGGCCGCCCCACCTGCTAAACCAATGCAAGTGTATACAGATACGCATAATGTAACACTAATGCAGGCATCTAACTTTATATTTTAACAATATTCCCATGCAAACAATGCCACACAATATTAAGAAAACCAAGTAAAAGTGCCAAAACAAACACTGGAAATAGACGGGTTGTATTTCATCCAAATATAGATACTAAAAAAAAAAGCGCAGACATGACTGGTACAGAACCGGACAAGTGGAACCAAATTGGGCCAAGAACCAACCGGAACTAGAACTGACCAAACTAGACTTCAACCCTGAACTGAACTGGGATCCTCGGTTTGAGTTGGCTTCCAACTTCACCTAAACTGAAACTTGCAGTTCCAGACCCCCGGTTCGGTTATTTTCTTATTTTTTTTGTATTTCATGGTTTTTAGCAGTTTAGAGCACAAACTCAAACTGAAATTAGATTAGTCCCAATTCCTGATTCCAAACCACCAGTTTTGGTTTACCCAGAACCATGTTTAGAAAGGAACATAAACTATAGACCTACTTTTAAAATATAAAATCATTGAAATTGTTTTAGAACTAAGTTAGATGTTGTTAACCTTAATGGATTCATATAAATACGGCACATATGTAGTTTAACGTTCTACTTGAACATTGCCTTGAACATAAACATGGCTCGTTCGGAACTGGCTGGAACCGGAATTATCTGAACGGGATCCAGAATAGAAACCGAGAACCATCCAGTTCGGTTATGGTTCAACACTGACGTTTTCAAAAATTGCACCGGAACCAATAAAAAACTGGCAGATCGGAACTGTCGTCTCAGCCACGATCTGGCCCCTTCTGGTTCCCACCCCGAACCGCATCAGAACCTATCGAAAGGGTAGGATGTTTTGTGAGATTATAATGAAGAAATGCACTTATTTGCTATGAGTAGAAAGAGAGAAGGATTTTGAGATGACCTTATAGCTTTGGTCAACAAGGTGAGTCTTAATGTCGCAACAGTTCATTGGATAGCAAAGAGAAAGTTACACAGACAATACAAACTCTTGAGTGTTGGAGTCATGGTAGCAGGTACTGTAGTGACACATTTTATTTAGAGCTCAACACGAAGTTGGTAAACATCAGACACAGAAAACAGAGGTTGGTTGCAGCGAGGATTTAGTTCTCAGGAACGTTTTGATCCACCATGAACTCAGCATACTCCTCAGCTGAGCAGCAACCGTACCCGCAGCGGTATCGGCATCCGTATCCATATCCAGGTCCGTACCCATATCCAGGTCGCCCGTATCCATACCCATATCCAGGTCGTCCATACCCATATCCATGTCCCCCATATCCGTACCCATATCCAGGCCTGGGTCCATATCCATATCCATACTGCTTCTCATCAGCAAAGCCATTTGGGCCCATCTGATTCGGATCAGACAGATCTGCTTTTGCATCTTTAACATCTGCTCACAGAAAGAAATGCAAAGGGAACCCATAAATTGCAGTTATATGTAGTAGTGAAAGATCAACAAAAAAAAATCAGCAGAACTGAGGTGCATAGATTCTCGAACTCTCGAGGAACTCGTTTTGTGATTCATAAACAAACCAAGCTTGATCATAATATCAATTAGCTCATTGAACTGAGCCTGAACATGTTGGTTGATTTCGATCAAAGCTGAAGCTCCGGCTCTTTAGAGGAAAATTAAGTCTTAGCTATTTGATGAGAAAATGTAATGCTCAGTTATATATACTCAACATGTGCTTTGAATTAAACAGTAAATTCCGGAACTTATGACATCGGCTTCCCTGCCCTCAGATTGCCGACCGAGAAGAAATAAAAATAATCAAAGCAACATAATTTGCAAGAAAACAATGTGATGAGGAAATGAAGTGCTGTTTATTTCATTCGACAGTCATTATCATGCCTGGAAAAATGCATGATAATGGGAGTATTAGCTAAGACTAAAGACTTTGGAAATTTCAAGTCAGAGAAAGAGAGGGAGAGACCTAGCTTCTCTGCCAAGTCTCTTGCGAACACTGGGGAAAGTATCAACAAGAGAGAAAGGAAAATGAGAAAGGAAAATGTTTTCGTCGCCATGATTTAAGAGTAGGATTAGCTAGTAAGGAGAACAGAAAGAGACTTGAAGGATGAGATACTTGCAACACATTTGCGCTATTTATAGAGCTTAAGAGAGAGAGAGAGACTAAAATTAATCAACTATAAGGTACCAACTTAGGAGAGACAGACTTAAATTAATCATAAGGTACAGACACGCACACATGCACACACACGCAGACCTACGAAGAACTTTCAACTATGATCAAGCTTACTGTATTTACTACATAAAGAAACAACTGCAAAGGCACCAAACCAAACCAATAACCTCTTAATTCCCACGCTAACTGTCGGTTCTTGGTGGCCGTGGAGCTCGATCCTGCAATCATAAGGTACAGACACGCACACATGCACACACACACACAGAGACCTACGAAGAACTTTCACCTATGATCAAGCTTACTGTATTTATTACATAAAGAAACAACTAAGAAGGCGGCAAACCAAACCAATAGCCTCTTAATTCCCACGCTAATTGTCGGTTCTTGGTGGCCGTGGAGCTCGATCCTGCATGAAGATACCTTGAATTAAATTGCATATGATGAGTTCGTAAAATGAGATTTAACTGAGATCTTATGGCGTTGTCAGTTATTGGTTGAGGTAAAATTAAGTAAAGCACCTCTTTGACTCACTTTGGTCCTTTATTTTGAGCTTCAGAAAAACATCAAAATAGAAAAAGAATAGGTGAAAGAGGCATTCAAAAGTTCTCTGCCTTGGGGCTTTTGGATCGGATCCGTCTTAATTTCAGTCCTCTCTTCAAGAATCCAAAAGTCCCATTGCTCACTGGTTAAGGGTTTAGCTCTCTTAGAGAAGGTCACACGTTCAATTCCAGAGTGTGCCTCTAACAAGAGTCTGCCTAAATATTGCAACGCAACTTAGATCAATTATGCTCAAGTAGTGCTTTCATGGTAGTAGGGATGCAGCTGCCTCGCCGGAAATACGAGAACTGTTTCTTACTTGAACCGACTCGCCATGAATTTCCCCCTAGTGGTTCAGGGGTGGATTAGGTCTAGTCGAGTTCAGTTATAGCCAAGCTGGCTTAGACGAAATGCTTGGCTTGAGCTCAAGCTCGAATCGCTAGATTCTACCACAGCTCGAGCTACGTTCCGGCAACTTGAGCTCCTACTTGTTTTGCTCGTTTATGCTAGTTGGGGTCATAAGAGGAGAAAGAAAGAGGGAATGGGAGGGCTGGAAACTAGCGAGGAGAAGGCTTGGTGGTGAGATTAGTTATGTATTATATATAATATTATATTTAAAGCTTGATTAACATCGACCCTCTCGTATATGAGCTCGAGTTGAGCTATTGTGAAGCCGATCTCAAGCAGCTTGCGAGTAGCTCGGCTCAGTTACACCCCAAACTGGCTCTCAAGCGTGCGTATTAACTTTTAGACATTGCTTTCCACTTATGACAATATTCTAAAAACAGAAAAGATAGTTCCTCAAGAGACTTTGGATTGAATGAGATTCACGGCTTCATCATTTCTTTTTGAGGATACTCATCCTTCACTTATTCAAACTCTAATCAATAATTAGTAACAAAGAGTGATTGAATCCTGTTAACCACTAATATGTTGAAGTGTTGCTTTTTTTAAGGAATATGAGTATAATAATATTATCTTTTATTCTTTTTTAAGAATATAAGTATAATACTCATACCACCGAAAAACAATGAACAGGTATGTTAGATATGGGTAGGATCAAATTTTTCTCTTATATATATATATATATATATATATATATATATATATATATATATATATATATATATATATATATATATATATATATATATATATATATATATATATATATATATATATATATATATATATATATATATTCACAAAGATGAGTCGGGCTTTATCTCAGGCTGAGATTAATGAGTCAATTTAGATTGCTCGAGCTAGATAAAGCTTGAGCCTGAAGATCGAAGCTCGATCAAGCTTGAGCTGAACATTTTCTTAACCAATCAAGTCTAGCTTGCCTCACCCCGATTACACCCCTGGCTTGAGTAGATCGACTGTGACAACATCTTGATTTCGAGTGTATATATCCAAACAAATCCATATGTATCAATCATTTGGTGATATTTATGAAGATGGAGTTAATTAAGTGTATGGTTGAAGGCTCACATGCATGCATTTATTGTATGCTGTAAAAAGTCAACAACAATACACGCTCTTGTGATCCTGCCCTCCCTCTATATTTAATATGAGAAATTTTAAATAACTATTAATTCAGAATCAGGAAGTCAGTTCGAAACTCTAAGTGAGTTGACTAAACCTGTTCATATTTAAGAAAAATATTTGAAAAGTAGAGCTTGAAAAGTTTCACATGGTTACCCAGCTCATTCTTCACGAATAATGGTGCTTCCATTTGTTGACACTTCAGATCTTTATTCCAATTCCAAACTGATCAGATCACATTAATTTGATGCCCTCAAGCCTAAAGTCAATCTCTACCCACTTCACACACACAAAGAGACACATGCATGGATGCCCAAAAACACGCACACAGACACAAACAGACCAGCACACGTCCACACACACACACAACACAACGCATATATGCTTGCACAGACACACACGAAGATATCTCTGAGGTACACCCACACACACATCATTCAGTAAAGAGTGATTGTCTTCTGAATTATGTCAATCACATGCAACCTGAATTTGACTTACTCCGATAATCCAGGTTTGATGAATTAAAAAGAATCTAACTAAGAATCAACTTGATATCACCTCAGAGTCCTCATGTTCTTTTCAATTTGGATCTACCATCTGACCAGTGAGATCATGAAAATAGTGTGTACAGCTACAACCAAGCCTTTCTCCATACTAGATGAGATGGGTTATATTGATTTTTTGTTTCTATAGATCTTGATAGTGTGTCATGGTAATAATTAAGTCAATTAAGAGCTTCCTTCCAATACTTTTATGGTCCTTTTTTTGTGTTCAAACCAGCTTAGATGATTTTTTCTAATTTTATCATCTATTGGTATCACTCTTAAATTGTTTTTAATAACCTCATTACATATATACGGTCTTTCTTTGTGTGGCCACTCATCCATCTCATCATCTTCAATTCTGCTACAGAAATCTTTCGTACATATTCATCATTAACTTCCCAACACTTAAAACCATATAATATAGTGGCTTTAATTGGTACTCTAATATTTATCTTTCAACTTTAACTCTATCTTTTTGTCAAATAGAATACTTGATATACCTCTTCATTTTAATCAACTTGGATTAATTTTATATGTAATATATTTATCATTTTTTTTTATTTTGATAAATTGATTCTAAATATTTAAAACTTTTTTTAAAATAATCAGGATCCTCAAATGCTTAGACAATCCAAGAGTCCTCAGGCGTTTGAGGACCTCATGCGAGAGGGCCAAGCGTACTCTTTCATCCACTGCACAAACAACCATTGAAATCGATTCTCTCTATGAGGGAATAGATTTCTATTCCACAATTACTCGTGCCCGATTTGAAGAGCTGAACATGGATCTTTTCAGAAAGTGCATGGAACCCGTCGATCAGTGTAGGAGGATCGACTAGGATCCCCAAGGTGCAGCAATTACTTCATGAAAATAGTGTTTGTAGCTCAAATTATTTTATTAACTGACTGCAGCTAGAACTTCAAACAAACCAGTGCGGGTTTTCATGGTGGCTGAAGCCCTAGCCGTTGTTAACTTGCACACAGAATGTCATTGTAGCAACTGAGGGAGCACTTTGCACGCCTTCGTTTGCATGCATGCTTAGATTAAATAGGCCAAATGTACATTAATAGTGTCACACCCGCAAGGGTCGCGACCACGACCCGGCCCGAGCCGATGCCACGTGGCCGCTTCTCGCACGGGCGTGATGGTGAGCATTAAACAAATACAATACCAATTTAATTCAAACTCAAGAAATATCTAACTGAAATAAATATTTATATCGAAGTTCTAAACAACACATCCAAAATGGTGCGGGACTCACCTAACAATAACCCCGAATAAAAGACTTTCTAAATTATTCAACACTTATCATACCATCTAAAATAAAAATGCTGCTCTATCAAACTCCTACTCTGCTCCGTATGCCTTCGAAGTGCTAGCTTCAGGATGAGCTGTAAAACAATAGGGTGAGCTCCTATACATAGCTCAGTAGGGAGGTTAAGTATCTTTAAACAGAAAACATACTAAAAGCATGCATAGTTCGCAACCATTTCATAGCAAAACACATTTACCTTTAAATCATGATTTCAAATTCATACGCATACACTCACACACACGCACGCACATCATTAGTTTCGATAATTACAGCCCATACTGTGTCTGCCCCAAAGGCCACAGGAGTCGTCCGGCCCTCCCTAACGTGACCTCTGTAATCCCATCCACGACGGTAACCACGCCGACTCTCACGGTAGAGTGCCGGGGAACACACCCTGTATTCGCCCTAAGCCAGATCGCCCGAGGGACCTGCAAGTCTCTAGAGACCCCACACAAACCACACAAGTACGGCTCGTATATTGACACATCATTACATTTCTAAAACCAATTACAGTTCATCACATTCACAAATCATATCCAGATCCACGAATATCCAAAATCAACTCATATCCATACAACATTTAAATACCATGTTCATATAACACATGCATATCAAAACATGCTCTTTATCAAACAGTGTCATAAACATGTTCTATTTGAAAAGCATATCAAATAACCCATAATTGCGAATAACATTTCACAAACATCAATAAAACAGTTATCAATCATGCACATTTAAATATATCTAAAACTGTAAAATCACTTCTAGCATGATTCTGTAAAAGAATGCATAACCCCCTACCTGAAGGAACGCTAAGATCCAGTCCCCAAGCTGCTGGGCCACTCTTATCACCACCAAATCTTCCAATTTTAATCTCTAAACAATTACAAATAATTGAAACATTAAAATTTATTCAACTATAAGTCTAACGAAACAAACTATATCCGAATCGAATCCCAAACCCCAATTTGGATCCGTTTAAGCTATCCGAGATCCAAATCGATACCCAATTTCATACCTAATCCGAATGAGTGACACAATAGGTAGTTTGTGTCACTGTATCAACACAGAACCTGTAACTACTGATACAGGTCTCATTCTTAACCCAGACACCCATTTCAAGACACGACCCAAACTAGACCCATTTCCGACACAGAACCTATTTTGACACAGAACTGGTTCTTAACACGCGACCCGAGGACACGACACGAACCAGTGTCGGTTCATGACAATTCAGACATGACACGACACGGAAATGAAGGACATGCCCAAAAGTTTTTTTTTTTTTCCGGCATCGATCTCGTCGGTTTCCGGCGAAGCATAACCGTTTTCCGGCCAAATCGACGCCATTGCTTACCTACCCCACCAAAATGTTTAGTTCTACCTCAAACTTCCAATCCAAGCCCAAAACTATGATTTTCAACAAGCTTTTCATCAAAAAATAAAAAGGAAAAATGAAAATCTGAAAAAAAATATTGAACTCACCGGATTCCGGCCGACTCCTCCTATTTTCCGGCTAGTTCAAGGCTGCCCAGCTCCTTGGAAAAATGCACTATGAAGGGCCCCTTTTAAAGGCCCTTCATATCCCCATTGGGCGTTACTTCACAGGCTGTGTTAGATTGATTGGTTTGCAACTGGGTCAAACTTCTTCGATCTGATCCATGCATTTAGGTTTTCGAATTGTGTTTAACAGTGTATTATACATTTATTAATACCCGGCCCATATGCAATCGATCCGGATTTCAAACTACATTTTAAATTGTTTTGACTCCATGTAAAACATAATGAATTATTTGCCAGCAATTAATTTACAATTTTACTGATTTTTCTTGTATTAAATTTCAGTGGGTGAATTTCATGATCAAGTTTCGATGTCTAATGAATCAACCGGGTGGGTAGATCTGATTTACATTGTCCATTTAAAACAAATGGGAGCTTAAACAAATGAAGCTTTGTAGGCCGATTCAAAGAAATTACACCCTTCTTTCCTCCTCTAAATGCCCAATAAAATACTGGCATCACAATGGGCATGTGCTTCGCCTTGATCCTCGTTCATTGAATAGGGAGCAAAGTTGTAGTTCTGTGACACTGCACCCTGCTTTAATTTCTAAAACTCGCAACTTCTTGTCTTGGTGCCCGTTTAATTTCCAAAGCATGAATAGTTCATGACATCATGAACTTTGAACATAACTATCCATCATGTACTTCTCGAGATGCATGGCACGTGTCGTGATGGATGGCCATGAAGCCAAGTTTTAGGAAGGGAAGTTTCTGTAAAATGGCCTTACTAGGTGAAAGACTAAAGCCCGAAACTGCTATCATGCTCGACCTCGACCTTGTGCTACATTAGCATTCAATTTTAAAAGGTAAGATCAAGTTTTAGAGTCTCTTCCAATGCTTCAAACCATTACTAATACCTCTTTTGAATTGTGAATTAGCATTCAACAAGATCAACGATGAAGATTTAAATTTAAAAAGTAAAAAGTATCATTATACTTTTCATACATCACAAATAATACGTGCATTAAATATTTTTTAAATTCAAATTTTTATTGCTTATCTTATTCATCGAGCGATAAAGATGTTTAAATGATAGCATGAATTGGTGTGCACATGAATTATGTTGTCTCTCTCCATATGTATATATATAGAGAGAGAGATTGAATCTTAGCTTCTTTGATACCAAATCTTAAGGAAATATCTTTCATCGTATGATGTTTGAGATTGACAGTAGAGATTCAAGCTAGTTTACATTTAATGGACACATATGTTCACTAAATGCAAGTATAATAGAACATTTGATTCAAATATATCATGTTATCTCAAAGATGAATTGTGCTTGCATCTGAATGGGCATAGATAGTAGTTGCACAGTTTTCTCGCGCTCATCTAACAACACATCTTGTTTGCTGAAGGTGAGTTACATGACTGGAATTTGAGTGCACCGCCCAAAGTGATTATAGCTTTTCTCGTTTCGTTCTTCTTTCCAAAAAATAAATTCATTACGCAATTTTTGAAAGTAGCGTAACTGAAATTGCAACAGCTAACTTGTGGTTAATTAATGAAAACTTGCCTCAATCCAAGGGATTGGGTTAAGTGGTACTCTCTAATTAGATCAAATTCTGGGAGATCTTTATAAATTGTTGAGACCAGAGGCTAGGGGTGTTCAATGAACTAATGGAATCAAATCAAACCACCATAAAACCGGTTGTTTGGTTTGGTTCAGTTCATGGTTCTAATGTTGGAACCGAACAGAACCATCTTATAGCCTTGTATACATATAAAATCGGGATATATGAAGTTTATATATAATCATATACATATAAAATCTGGACTGTAGATCCAAATAATTTGATTGCATAATATTTTTATATTTTTTGAGACCCTAATATAAGTAGATCCATAATTCAAAACCAAACTGAACTGAAAACCGTCGGTCTGGTTTCAACTATAACATGGTTTGATTCCATTCTCTAAAAACTAAAAAAACTAAAAACTTAAAACTGAGGATAGCGGTTTGTTTCGAGAAGTAAATCAAACTAAACCATGAACACCACTACTGGAGACTTTGCTAAAAGTTCGTGGCTTCTGACTGCTGTGAAAAGATGACCACAGATTGAACCGTGAGCACTGGCATGCCGTTTCTGTTAATTCTCCAAATCTCGGTTGGGCCGATTGCCGATGTTGGGTCCATCCATTAGTAACCTCGGCCCCTTGTCTGCTTGACCACCCTTCTCCATTGCCTCACCTCTGCTGTGTTAAGTCCTTCCCAAGTTGTCATACATTGATGAGTTAGAAAGGGTTCATTATCAGATTGTTTTAAGCGTAACTACGATTAAAACTACAATACCGGCTTAGAATTAACAAAATACACGTCCAAATACATCCAAAACCCAGCAGAAATAATTCGACAGCAAAGAGAAATTAAGTTAAAAGATCGTCCAATTTTTTGTTGGATTCAAGCCAGGAGTCATTAGAACTTCAAAGATCATCCATTTTTATTGAAAGGGAAACACTATGCTGATGCACAACTGACACAGACAAGAGATCCGTAATGCATAATCTAGTTTCCAGGGACTTTTCCGGCCACCACAAACTCGGCGAACTCCTCAGCTCCACAGCACCTGTATCCACACCAGAACCGGCAGCGCCAAGGTCCATACCCATATCCAGGTCGGCCCCCATACCCAGGTCTTGGACCATAACCATATCCAGGTCCACCTCCATTCCCAGGATTGGGCCCGTTACCATATCCAGGCCCACCTCCATTACCTGGATTAGGTCCATTACCAAATCCAGGCCCACTACCATATCCAGGCCTACCTCCGTTACCTGGATTTGGCCCACCTCCGCTACCTGGATTCGGCCCATTGCCATATCCAGGCCCACCTCCATTACCTGGATTCGGTCCACTACCGTATCCAGGCCCACCTCCGTTACCTGGTTTCGGCCCACTACCATATCCAGGCCCACCTCCGCTACCTGGATTCGGCCCATTGCCATATCCAGGCCCACCTCCGTTACCTGGATTCGGCCCACTGCCATATCCAGGCCCACCTCCGTTACCTGGATTCGGCCCATTGCCATATCCAGGCCCACCTCCGTTACCTGGATTGCCTCCACTAGGACCACTACCATATCTAGCTCCACCACCAGTACCGTATGTAGGTCCATTACCCGATCCAGAACCGCCTCCGCTCCAAGCCTTGGCATCATAGAATCCATTCACATTTTCATCCTTCTCATCTGCATACACAAAAAAAGATCCATGTTAAATTTTCCTTCTAAAAGAATCATAAACGATTCATGCTTTATAGTGATAATATTGTCATGGTCAATACCTTACCAACAAACAGTACATACCAATAAAGACTTCTTACTTGGAAAATATGCAAATAGCCAACATCAATTATAACCTATTTCACCAAAAAATGGAGTTTAATGACTAATGTTCGCAATAAAGGGCCAAATATCACTAAATAGGTCATTAAATTTTGTTGCAATAGCTTGTTATTTGGTTGTTTTAACGAGCTTGTATGTGTTCATTTCGTGATCTACATGAATCAAACTTCATTCAGCTCGCTGAGTATGATCTCAGCTGAATCTGGGTACTTAACAATAGGGACTAATAAGGTGAAGGACAGAAAGAGGTAGGGAGAACTCACAAGTCTTCTCTACCAATTCTGTTGCAAACACTGGGGAGAGAACCAAGAAGACAGCAAAGATAATGGGAAAAGGAAATCTTTTCCGTGCCATTGCTACTGCAGCGAGTAGTGAGGGAAAGTGATACAAAAGACGATGGCATATTGGCACCACGTTTCGCCTATTTATACTCGGTTTGCTGTATGCCTCTCTCTCTGTCTCATATGAGACACACATGGTTGAGCTTTATTAACTAGATCGGATTAGGTGTTGATCTTCATTAAGTCCAGATTGATATTGCTATCAATATCCAGTAACGAATAAATATTGCTATTAGCAATACTCTTTACTGATGTAAATTGTTATTAGTAAAAGTAAAAAGAAAAGAATATTCGTCATAACGCTTGTGTCGGTAAGTTGGCACCATGTAGTTTCTGTATAATTAATGGATTAGTTATTTGGTAGATAAGTTTTTGACAAATTTACAGTTCATATCTACTGCACAGTCGGGTAATCCATAACGGAGGGTCCGGGTGAGGGTGCGATCATGCACTCAAGAATTTCAAAAACCATGAGCGCAAGCAGACAGTAAGTATAAATTACATGCATTATTTTAAATAACTTACAGAAACTCACGAATCTAAACAGAGTTTGGTCTTCATTTTCTGTACTAACAAAGCAGCGAATCTTCAATACTTTGTGAAAGTGGTTGTTTTTCAGAGGCAGATGTGGGATAAATGGACTCCTATCAGGTGCACAGAGATATATGTATATACAAAACTCAAGTAGAGAGACGCCACTCAGGGAGCTTGTCCTTTCAGCAAAAAATGTGGCGCAGGATACTCATCACTGCGAACGTAACGTGCAGGTGATTACTTCCTTGGGAATTCTCTTAAGTTATGAATCAGCTGTAGGTTCTGATCGAAAATGTCGCGTTCAATCTTCAATCTGCTCGGCCGTCATGTGATAATTTTATTTACAGCATCTACTGTATCTCTATAAGAAGACTCGATGATTATATCAATAGTCTGAAAGTCAAATAAACGCTCCATCCATCTTTCACACTCGAGCTTTCGTTCTTGTGTTGCTTTAGAAATTCATTGTGTCCTTATGAAGGTCCAATTCTTGTCTAAAAATGTACAACCCATCTTCCATCGACGACGTCCTTTGCTGTAAACAGGTACTTTTATCCAACCTATCCAGAGGGGAGACTACCAATTGTGTGAAGGTGATTCTTTTAAATCGCACTGAAATATTTTAAAGTTTTATTCTTCTCTCTCTTTCTATCTATCTATCTATCTATCTATCTATATAACAAGTACTTAAAAAAGTTGGAGCCGAATGGGACGATGAGAATCAAGTGTTTGAAGATTTTGACGCAGGCATGGTACCCAATTAGAGTTGTTCGCACCAGAGGTTTGCTGCTACAAGCCTACAAGTATTAAATTAGGGAAACCATAAACACCAAAAAGAAAGTTGAAAAATCATGGTTTGTGTACATTTTTGTTTTGGCCAAATAGACGGCTAAGCCAATGCACGTCCCCGGGATCTAACTCATGAACTTCAACTTGTGAGCGGATCCCTAACTAGACCTCTCCCGGCGGGTTGACCCATAACTGAACCTGACGACACCAGAACCAGAACCAAACCGTAGTTAAGGAACCCTACGGTTCAGTTTTGGTAGAACCGAACTGGAACTGAAACCTGCCGTTATAAAACCTATTATTATCATCATTCCAAATTTTAATATATTCTGTAATTTTTTAGAATAAAAAACAATACTAGAACCCAAATACGCATTAAAGTAAACAAAACTCAAATCCGAGGGGGACGGTTTGGTTCTCGTTCTAGCTTTTGGTGGGACTGCAACCTGACAATTTGGAATTGATGGACCCAGTTAACCCAGAATTGGAGAGGTTTACCCCCAGCTAGCTGATCTACCGCCTATTGCGGCCATGTATACTTTGTTAGAAAGTGACGTGTAAATATCCATGTTGAGCATGCAGAGCGTTAAGGCTCATCTCGTTGTATCCCAAGTCACAGGTGGTGAGTTTGATTCTCGGAGCCTGCATGTATGTCTGGGCTTCGGCCTCCCGTTTTTACCAAATAAAATTCCATGTTGAAACTTATATATGTCGCATTGTTTGTATGGATGCCCTTACAGCAGATCTTCTGACTCTCAATAACAAGGAAAAACGAATCCCTTAGGCACATCTTTGATGTAGCTTTACATTAAGTTCAGGTCATTGATTTGCTTAAATAGAACAATGGGTTACATGAAACATATGATAAATCATAATTATCATATGTATACATAGGGCGACAATTGAAATATGTAAATATGTGTGTATATATATATTGAGAGAGAGAGAGTACATTTAATGATCTCTCATTTGCAAAAGAGTTGGAATGGGGTGGCTGCTCGCCATAAAAGGCAATTTACGTCAACTTTCAATCAAAGTGAACATCGGTAATAAGGTAGTACAGATCTCGCTCTCTCTCTCTCTCTCGCACACAGACACACACATACACACGATACACGCCAGAATATTCGGACTGTTATCTGTGTTAAATGATGATAGTTCGTTGACCTTCAGCCTGCAAGGACGGGGCATTGTGTGTGAGTAAGATTTGGAGGAGGTTTGGCAATTGGAAGCTCACATGCAGAGAATAATATCACGTGGACTTCCCCTGCGCCATCTGTTGTGTAGATCCATTCCTCCTGCAGCATTGATCAGAGGGAGTGATTATCCAACTCTATCAATCAATACATCTCTGCCATTTCATTAGAAATTTTTTCAGTTTCTAAAACGATAATAGATCTGTTAGCTGCTTGAATTAGAATAGACAATTAAGAGAATCAATTTAGCTTGGAAGATGATGAAGGAAAGAAATTACCTCCCAACTGAGAAGCAAGTAAAATCATATTATCTGAAACTGGACACAAAACAAAACCACAAACACAAAATGATGCGACTGAAACACGAAATTACCACCGACACCGTAGCTTGCTTCAACAAAATAAAGCTCCTCACGCTAGTGTCTATAATAACAGATAGCCCACGGTTATACCATTTGCAGCTGCTCAACTGTATGATATACTCCTATAATTCAAAAAAGTTTAAGGTGCAGCAGATAGCCCACGGTTGTAGGCTTAGTATTATAACCCGCAGAATCAAATATAAACTTTCCTTTTTTTTCTTGATTTTCTAAATTTATGTTGATCCACTTACCATGTGCACAATCTCCAGAGAAAAGTTCAACTCAGGTGACACCAAAATCCTCCAAAATGTCTTTCCCAATTCTCTTTTCTTAATATAATCCAAGAAAATTTAAAAAATTCATTTCTTCAATGGACAAGCAACAAATGGGGCCAAAGCAGACTCAGATCTACATTGACGCCGAGTTGTCTTACCCGAAATTTCTAAAATCAACTTTAAAGTCTATACCCCATGGTGAGATCGATGGACCTCACTCGAAACCATTCAAGGAGCCATTCACATCCACCCAAAAGAGTTTACGTTAGCTTACTTGGGAGGGATCTCTAATTCTAACCACGCATGTGGCAAGTTCGATTCCCAGGGGATGCATGCATGCATGTGTGTTAGGCTTTGGCCACTCGTTTTAACCAGAAAAAAGGACATTGAGCCCTCTAGATGAAGCAAAGACAGATGCCGCGAATATCGAACTCGTTACCCTCTTCCAACATAAAAGTTATAAGAAATCACAACCCTAAGCAACTATCCCGTGCCCTAGAGACCACCAACTCATAAACGGGTATACATAGAACTTGTTTTAATTCATGCACCATTAACATTTTGGCAAGATAATTTTTTAATTCATAAATAAAAAACCATATTTAATTAATAAATTGAAATGACTCAATGTAAAACCATGAGGCTACGACACTCGCTCGTGTCGAACCTATGCCTGGCATCCGCTTTCTTTAGGCATGTTCATTCATTAAAACTTGGTTGCGACACCAAGCTAAACTTGAATCAATCATGTGACATAACATTGTTTAATCTGACCAAATAAGGATCTTTTGGTAGTTATTAGAACGTAACATGAACATAATTACGTTTTCAAAAGATCCCCAAATTCCAGTGTTACTTGGGGTACAAGGCCCCATGACATGATTCTGTGTATTATAATACATATGACACATGGTCCTAGATACAGTGACGATCTCTGCAGGGTTTAATTTTATGGAAAAACGTCACTTACACAAACAGATGCACTCACACATGCAGAGAGAGACAAAACACATACACACAATACATATAGAGAGAGATTGTAGCTTATGCACACAACCATTTTCTGTTGAATCATCCACAAGGATTTCAACTGTCTAATCAAAGAGATAGATGAATCATATAAAAGCAAAAAAAAAATTGTAATAAAGTAAAACATATAAATCATATAAGTGTGCTTTGTGCATTTTGATCTCTAACAATCAATTTCTTTCATTAGACGATTGGGATCATTCAAAACGTTTTTGTACATGAGCCACAAGATACAGACATTATATGTGCAATATATATATATATATATATATATATATATATAAAACCTTGGAAATACTCAGAGTGAGAAAAGAGAAACAGGAACCACAATGAGCGTGCACAAAGGCACATTTCTGCTTTGACAATAAAAACAGGTGGGATAAGTGCAGTAAGTCTACTATACTGCGCCAACCCCACCACTGAACATAGAGAACTCTTTTGAAAGTGTGAAGTCCAGTTGGGTGCAATTCAGGTGAGGATCTATATATATTTGTAAAAAAAAAGTTAAGACTTGCTTATTTGGATCCTTTGCAGCTACCTCACATTTCCCTTGAATAAGTCTGTGTCCAACCCCCATAGTGATACATTTATTACCATATTACATTTATTTTTCTCATTGATGACCAAGCTGGGGATAGGCCGACTCGAACCGCTGACATCTGCCAACCCTAACCCAGTCCGTCCCCTAAAATTATAATTAGTGTTTTTCAAGAAAGTAGCAGCTGATTCTGGTGCCTATTTTCATCTGATACAATTTCTTATGCTATCGTAAAATGACTTTGCATGACCGGTTTTCGTTAACAAATAAATGCTTACAAAGACACACGATCGAAACGCATCACAAATCAATACATAGTGAAGAAAGTTCCATAGATGAAACTATTTTTCTTGTTACAATAGGTGGACGAACCCTAGCAAATGCACAGCATGCACCACCAGGAATCGAACTCACCACCAAACTAAGAACACACAGCAAAATACAAGCTTATTTAAAGGCTTCACACACCAAACTACCAAACCTATATTGATCGGTTGGAAAAGCACTACTTAGTTGCATGAAACGTTTCTGGCTTGCACGAGTTCAGCAGAGAAGCATCTTTCTCCATGGAGGAATAGTAATCTTCAGTTTCCACCCACTTCTCCGGGTCCACCACCATAACCAGGCCTTGGTCCATACCCATACCCACCTCCATACCCAGGCCTAGGTCCATATCCATAGCCGCCTCCATAACCAGGCCTGGGTCCATATCCATATCCACCTCCGTACCCGGGCCTCCCATATCCGTAGCCAGATCCATATCCATACCCCGGCCTCCCATATCCGTACCCACGTCCATAACCATATCCACCTCCGTACCCCGGTCTGGGTCCATACCCATAACCACCATAATATTGCTTGGCTTCATCAAAACCATTTAGGTTCTGATCCATGTGGACTTCTGCATGGCCGTCGATGCCATGTTTGGGTTCGCCAACAGCATTCGGATCGGCAGCCTTTGCATCTACACGCAAGAAAAGGCACCAACGTATTCATCAAATGCAATTCAATCTTGTGTGTGTATGTGTGTGCGTGAGAGACAGAGTTTAATGGAAGAACTCGGGGAGAATAATTTGGCAGGAAAAATTCAATCATTTCTATTATGACAAAGGAAACCTTTCGAGGTTACACCTATAAAGAAGATGCAACGGCTCTATTTTACTGTCCCATTGACGGCAGAGACACTCTTACGGCGGCCATGGCTACAAGACAGCCGCTAAGTCTCTTCTCCCAAGTGCAGGTTTCTTGTAAGAAATTTAAATAAAGACATACAAAGCAAGAACTCACCTAGTTTCTCTCCCAATTCTCTAGCAAACACTGGGGATATAACCAACAAGGCAGCAAAAATAATGGATAGAGAAAATACTTTCAGTGCCATGCTTCTAATGTGGGATAAGAGAAGACGATGGTAGACTGGGACCGCAGTTTTGCTATTTATAGAGTTTGGTTTGATACTGTCTCTCTCTCTCCACCCTCACATGGAAGGCCTCAAATTAATAATGAAAGATTCCGCACCTTCGGAAGTTTCGACATACTCTGTATTGTTTAGACAAGCTATTAAGCTAACAAGTATATATGGGCA
This sequence comes from Brasenia schreberi, assembly GCA_036023115.1. Classification (NCBI taxonomy): domain Eukaryota; kingdom Viridiplantae; phylum Streptophyta; class Magnoliopsida; order Nymphaeales; family Cabombaceae; genus Brasenia; species Brasenia schreberi. The sequence goes on along the minus strand of JAYKKT010000065.1, from coordinate 18,491,291 downwards.
GGTGAGAAGGGAAGGTCAACTGGGAGATCATGATCTAGCATCAAAACGTTTGCCCACTTTATAACCAGAACATGTACGCAGGAATCTACCATCTCAAATGGCAGTGCATGTGCTTCTTCTTCGAGTCCCTGGTGTATAACTAGATTTAATTCAGCATGGTTAGTTTATCAAAAATATAATTAAGAGCTACTTCCTTTGGCATAAAATTAATCGGGTCCAACGAGAATTGTTAGTAAAAGGACCGATTGGCATTGATAAGTTCTCTTTTATCAACTTGTAAATTGTATTAGGAGAGGTGTGGAAAGAATTTCCCAACCGACTTATTTAGTGTTTTCTTCTTCTTTTTTGATTTTGATGAAAAACTTGATGTCCTTAAATTATGTCAGCCATGACCCGCCGCAATCAGGACTAAGAAAATGAATCTTACAGTCGATGATGAATGACGTTTAAATATTAGTGAGGTTGTAGAAATGGGGTGCAGAACTTATAACTCCCATGTGCTCTGCATGCACTAAAATATGGATGATGCCACATGCATGGGTGCCCTCCTCGACCTCTTTCTAGGTTTATGATCTCCTTCGGCAGTGCAGGACTGATCCGAGGAAGTCCTTACCCAGCACCCTTTTGATTGGGATTAAGTCTAGCAAATTATTATTATTATTATTATTATTATTATATAACACATACATATATACATATATAACATATACATGCATGTTGGGGCGCTCTCAAAGTAGTGTATACAAAAATGTAGACCACTAGATTGTATCTCATTCAAAGTTTCACATGAGGCAATCAAAGACTTTTACCATAAACTATATTTTATTGTAAGACATAAACTACATAATATACTCCACAAAACTTCTTTCTTTACTTTTTGAAATAGTTCACGAAACTTCTTGACCGTATAAGGGTTTTTCTTCTCATGCATGTAATCAATTCAGCTATATCAACAAATCAAAGTTGCTTCATTCAAACCTTTAAATGGGATCTAATCCCTGATTTAGGAATGTGAGTATTAAATTTTCCGAGCTAGACACGGATACAGGCATGCATGCATACATACGCATATATTGATATGTTTTTATATAGTGCTTAATTTTCTTAGTATGGTCCTTCAAATATAAACCTCTGTGATTTCATTCACGGCTTCAGATGAAGTAATTAAAGGGTTGATGGTTTTCATGCTCATTTCGTTGCTCTTATACAGTATTGCTCATAAAATAACTTTGGGAACTTAGATGCCTTAAGTAACTCAACGGGTTATAAGACTTATACAACAACTGCTTACTATTTTTGATAAACAAACCACATTAAATTCTTTTACCCTTCATAAAAAATTCTATAATATTTAGTCACTTGCGTGGTTTCTCTCCCAATCTCTGGCGAACACCGGGAAGATGACCAACAAGGAAGTAAGGATAATAGGCAGCTAAATTACTTTCGGTGTCATGCTTAACTATTGGATGACTAATGAGGAAGAGAAGAGAATTCTATACGGGCACCACACTTTTGCTGTTTATGGAGTCCGGTTTGGTGTTACAAGAGGAATCTCTCTCTCTCTCTCTCTCTCTCTCTCTCTCTCTCTCTCTCTCTCTCTCTCTCTCTCTCTCTCTCTCAGAGAGACACACGCACACACATGGAAGTCCTTAAAGTTATCATCAAATATACCCCAACTCAAGAGCTTTCAAAAATACGGAACTCGTGTAGATGCCATAAAATTATTATGTTATTTAGGCAAACTATTAGGACCACAAGTACACGAGTAAGGTAACAGTGGAAGTTCATCTGCGAGATCTCGATATTATCAAAACACTTGTAATCTCTAGGGGAACAAGTAACTTACTTCGAGTCATCGATCTTAGATGGCAGTGCATGTTACTTCACTATTTCTTTGGCAAAAAAGATGAAGCATGAGAAAATAGGAAGAGCACAAGATTTACGTTGTTCGGAAAGATGTACCGATTCCAAGAGCAAGACCTCAAAGAACGTCTTCATTAGAAAGAAAGAACGACAACCGAATGACCTCTCACTATCTTTCTCGGTTTTCTCGCAACCTTTACATGCCTTTTGTCATCTCCTTTTATAACCAATGCTCGTAAATGCTTTCTTTCAACCATCATTGATACTTTTTAAACCATCGCAAGTACTTTTATTTCTACTAGTTGGTTTTGGTGCACGCTCTTTTGAGCATGTAAATTTCTCAACAATTTCTTTCCACTCATTAGATGATGATATGAACTAGACATGACAGGTTTTCCCAACCGGAACGGAACCGTCCATGGAATCGACGGGAATCAGAACCGGATAAACTGATTCCGAAACCGTAACTCTAACCAAACATCCCGGGTTCTGTCGGTTCATGGTTCCAGAAACCGGCCTGAAATCGATACTATAACCAACGTTTTCAAACCACGTCATTCTTTAAATATGGTTTCCAATATCAACAATGCCTAACTTAATGATAGGACTCTCTTCACTACCATTGCAGCTGGTGGGGAGTTCGACTATCATGAGGTGCGGCCTTGTGTTTTAAAAAAAGTTTTATATTTCAAAACAAGCTCTAAATATACATTCCTTATCACAAAGAGTACGTTAGCAGTAGGGCGCACCCCACCACCCAGCTGGTGGAGAGTTCGACTTCCACAGGGATACATTCCCTCTTCTGTTTCAAAAAAAATAATTAAACTGTTTAGGGGGTTTTGAGACCGGAATCGGAACCGGCAGTTCGGTTCTGAATCCAACATTTCACGGAAATCTTTAATACGAACACAATTGGGATAATCACTTCTGATTCTAATCTATCTCAAGTACTTGTGACCGACTTAATGTTTCTCTAGACTATGGTTACGAGCGGTAACCGGCCAGACGCAATCACGATTCACGTCTAAGAAAATTAATATTCAAACTTTTAAAGGAACATGAAGTTTAATTAGCAGGGATTTAGAAATGAGGTTGAAGTCTTGAAGTCTCACATACATACAGCATACATACAAAATCCAGATTTACTTACCACGATTTCTTCTTTTCAGTGTGTCCTGCATGCATTAAAAGCTGGATGATTCCACGTTCATGGAGCCCTCCTATGTTTCTTTCTAGATACATCTCCTAGGGCAATGCGGGACTCATTTGTGAGATTCATTAGCAAATCAGACTCGTATTTGATTATATATAAGATAATGTTGGGGCGTGCTTAGAGAAAAGTACTAATTAAAAAAATCTTGACTGTTGGATCGGAGGTGTTCAACGGTCCAGATGACCCAATCTCAGATTTTTACCACGACTACATGAATATATTGAACAAAATCATTTCATGCATGCTATCAATTCAAATACTAAAAAATCAAATTGCTTGATTTGAACCATTAGATGAGTTCCCATACGAGGTTTACATATGCGAGTTCACGCTTGGGAGAATCATATTATATATATATATATATATATATATATATATATATATATATATATATATATATATATATATATATATATATATATACACATACTGTGGCGACAAAAACCAAGCCTTTTGTCATACTAAAAAGGGTTAGGTACATGGATTCTTTGATTCCATAATGTTTGATATTGTCTCTTATCAGTAGTTTTTCATATAATTTTCCAACTCTTCAATCTGACTCTATTGATCTTAGTGTTGTATGCCTGGTTTCTCATATTTTATGAGAGTTTGATTTGGTCACCTCTCCATATTTTTAAACTATGTGAAGATTATATAATGTTGAAGTACTTAGATGTATATGCGTGCATCTATTCATGTTTAAACATTCTCAAAGATTTCAACGTTTGGAAAAGATCTTTGTTTTTGTTTTAAAGATCTTTAAAAACATGGATAAGTGTGTGCTCTCTCTATGTCTCTCTCTCTCTATATATATATACACACACAAAAAAGTGATTTTGGACGATGTAATCTCAAATCTAAGCTGTTGAAATTTCATTAATTGGCTCATATGAATCAACTAAAGATTTGTTACCATAATAAAAAGTTTCTGATTCAAAAGAACACGGTTCCAACCATGAAGCTTCTATTCGGGATCTTTGATTTTTTTGCCGCTTGTAAGTTTTTTCTCTAAATTCTACATTAATGGGTTGTGGTCCTCTTTGAGGACCGACATAGTACTTAAAGGTTTATTGCTAATGATACCTTACCCAGTTCCAGGTGCATATATAAATCTAAAGGATAGCAGGTTGACAGGCACATATGGAAATCAACTTTAGTCGGCTTTCTTCATATATATTCTTTTCGATCGTTTTGTTTATAGAATCTATTCTTTATTATCTGTTGTTTTGCAATTGAAGAACTACAAATATAGAAACTTATCCCATTCTATTTACTTTTATTATTGTTTTTGTGATTTAACCCCTCACTGGGCACAAGGATGGCAAAATTTTCTTGAATTTTGGTGTGTTTGTCTAACCTAACGAATCTGCTTACTGAAGAATGCTCGAGTCGTTTCCTTGAAGTTGTTCATGATGTTGAGGTTAAAATATGAAATAAGCAAGTGATATCACACTACTTTTCTTTTAATACCTTTTTCACACGACTTTACCACCGGGTCGTTCTTGTTCTACTTGCATCTTTTATAGCACCCCCTTCTCTATGACAAGGATCATCTTGGATGACAAGCTGCTTTTATTGAAGAATGGATGTTTTAGATGCACAAGACTCTGTCCACGGTAAAGAACTGTTATGCATTTTGTTATATCTAGCGCCTTTCTGTCTAAGGAGTCGAATATCATTCTCCTTGTGCATGAATCAATCATGATCCAACAGGATGATAATCTCATCATGGTCTCTCTGCCTTCGGACTAACCCTTGAAACGTCCCCGGATTCAACAGTTGGAGGGTACTCCCCACCTCAACTTCACGGACCATATATCATAGATGTGCCACTGCAGAGGCGATCAGTGTGTTGTCACTCGCTCATGCAAACATGGATGTCTTGTTTCAGAATTGGTCGATTCAAAAGAAAATCGTTTTTCTTCCAGTTACGCAGAATCTGTCGATTCAGACCCATGATGAAAATACTAGTTTTCAGCCTTTTGTAGTTTCAGCAATCAGTTTTGGGCTGCTTCACTGATGAATCGGTCTCACCGGAAACTTCATTCACGATTCTGTATAATGCTTCTTTGGAACTTGGATCTCTCAACGGCAACAATTACTTATGCTGCAAAGTGATTATGGTTCAAGTATTCCTTAACAAGATTGTCCTCACAACCAATACTGAATGATTTTCCTCACAACCTAAACCAAAACCAAGCCTTTTCCCGTATCAAGTCGATCAGCTACACAAATTTTTGAAACATCATTCTCATATCTTGAATCGTGCTCATATTACGTACTTATTAAATAAAAAAGAGAAAGCCTATAATGGTTCTCTACTAACACCTTTTACACCTTCTAGGGCATCTTTTCTAATTTATATCGACCCTCCAACCTCAATAATGCACATATCAAAAAAGATGCTAAGTTTTTGTAAAAATGCGCGAAAGTTCATTAATTAGATAGCGACATGACTTGCAGAAAACACAAGCTAGTGCTGAACCCGAAGGAGTCAATAAAAGCTCTAGTGATAGATTTTATTTTAAGCTCAAAATGAAGCTCACATACATCTGCAAGAGGCAACGGTAGGTTTTGTTGCAGAGCACGATTTAGTTCTGAGGAACGTTTTGAGGCAGCATAAGCTCAGCATACTCTTTGACTGAGCAGCACCTGTATCCGCAGCGGTATCGGCATCAGTACCCATATCCATATCCAGGTCTGGATCCATAACCATATCCGGGACTAGACCCATAACCATATCCAGTCCCATACCCATAATGCATTTCATCATCGAAGCCGTTCATATTGGAATCTATCTGATTCTTAGAGAATTCAGCAAACTCCGCCTCAAAGCAGCATCTGTGCCCGAAGAAATAGTTGCAGTCTCCTCCATGTCGGTATGGGCCCGGGCCATGTCCATATGGGCCAAGCCCGTAGTTCTTGTCTTCACCAATATCCTTTACATTTGGAACCTTCTCATCTGTACAATTGAACCCAAAGATACTGATCATCAAATGCAGTTAGAAACATAAGACTAAGAATTAATCTGCAGCAGCTCAAGAAATTTCTGAAAGAGGATGGAAAGTTTCAAACATATTGCAAAGATAGTTTGGGTGGACATATCCAATGCATGAATGACTATAAAGGGATATGCCAAACCCAACCAAAATCAAGCCTTGTACCACACTAAGTGAAGCTGGCAATCATCGATTCTTAGTAACCATTGGCTTCATCCTGTGCCATATTAGCATTTGAACCCAAAAGAGCAATATCTTGTTTTTATCATTAATTTCTAACATTCCAAGAGATTAAGTGGTATGATACACATTAGCAAGATAATATGCTTTGTCTAAGAAAAGAAAGTGGTATACCTATTGCAGTAGAGATAATTTACGTTTATGCCAAGATTGCGATATTATTCTTATACCATGTTCAAGTATATCTGATTCATAATCGAAAGAGAGCTTACTACTTCAGTTGTATATAAATTAAGCTAATGTAAGCTCCCTTTAGGCATTTCTTACGCCCGGCACTGCCTAAAGCTCATAAGCTGGAATTAAAAGAAGTGATAATTAACAATCGCAACTTGTGCCTATCTGCATCATGAAAGAGGTTGTGACAAAAAACACAGTAGTGCCAGTGTATCCGGCCATAAAGTTGACCCTCTTTGTTTTGGAGGGGAATGAAGTTACTCTGCCTTCCCCGAGCCTTTATTACCAACAAGAATAGGCCTTCCCGTGTGCCCGTTTCGAGGCCCATTTCTCTATTCTATGCACCCAAAATGATGACATGTTCTTTGTCCAGGACCCTCACACCCAAGCATCATGCTGTATGTCAACTCGTGAGTTAATCATTTATTGAAGCGGAGTTGGCAGAAGCTCCAGCTTGCTGCAGGCTCATTAAAGCATACAAAAACAGACAGTTCATCGCAACGTTACCCAGCGGAAGAATGCAAGAACTATCGAGTGTGTCTAATACATTACATACAACCTTTTCCCATACTAGACGACCAAGCATTTTTCCCATAATAGATGGGTCAGCCACATGATTATTTATTTTCAGTGTCATTACTCAATATAAATGAAATCATTTATTATTATTTTTTTCCCATAATAGATGGGTCGGCCACATGATTATTTATTTTCACAAGGCTTTATTACGTGTCATGCTAGCCATTAACTCAATATAAATGAAATCATTTATTATTATTTTTTTCCAACACTTTCTCTTTTAACAATTTCTTAATCTAGTTTTTCATATCTTTTTATCGAAGATATATATATAAAGAAAGAAAGAAATTAGTACATAATCACGTAGATATATACTTAAATATTGTTAGAGATTTCAATTGGTCGATCTTAAAAATAAATGATTGAAACTTTTAAGTTAAAAAGCACCTTATATTAAGCGTATATATTATACATGATACAAACACCAATATACTTTTTTGTTTATGAAATTTCAATTTTAGTCTCATATCAAATGGTTGAGATTTAAAAGAATGTCTTGCATAAAATGCATATGCACAATGTTCTCATATATATAATAATAAATGTTTAAATCCCATCTCTACTAAAATGTAGTCAAACATTTTCAAAACCTGATCGGTATAGTGGTGAATGCACGAACCCATTTGTGTATTTTATATGCGTGCATGCGTGTGTGTTTATGTATGTGCACATGAAGTCCGCTCAGTACTAATTTAGAAGATGGTCGAGAAAAACTTTCTAATTTATAGGAACCCCATGTTCTACTACCAGTGAATGTAGATCCCTTCATATAGTGGACTTCACAAAGCAGGGTGGTCGTGTTACCGAGCGTGGTATCATGGGTATTAATCCAAAAGAGTTCCTCGTCATAAATACGAAATAAATAAGACCAAACTAAGCAAGAAATGAAGAAGGGGAAGCCACCTGCTGGTTTCTCTCCCAACTCTCTTACAAAGAGCGGGGAAAGTACTAAAAGATAGCAAAGATATCGGGAAGGGAAAGGCTTTTCAGTCCCATGCCTAGGTGCTAGTAGGATAAGGGAAAAACTAGAGGAGGTGAGATGCTTGGGCACCACACCACACCTCTCTCTCTCTCTCAAATACACACACAGAGGCATAAGTCACATGACTCACATGCAAGACCTTAAATAAATCATTAAGAGCTACCTACATTTGATAAGCTCAAGCTTATTGTATAACTTAAATTAATTAATCGACTGCTGGGGCGAAGTACGTGATAGAAATCCGGGATTTCATAATTATATTGTCATACATTGCGGCGGGGAAATTAGCTAAGAGGTTTTTCGTCTTCATTGTACGTAATAGTTGCAATGTCAAATCGGTAGGTGGTTCCTTATTGCCTGGCATTATATATATATATAATGTGTGTAATTCTTCGTTTTTACCTTATGAAGAAACACGTATTACAACGCAGACGCTGTGTCTCATGAAAATAATATCCAGTCAAATCAGGGTCAGGGTCAGTCATGTCGGTGAGGTTCGCAAAGGAAATGCAATGCCAGGCAACAGATCCACAGCAGAGGCACGCTTGCACATTGTCATTATTAATTGGGCTCCAGATTTTTCTATTTTTCCTCGTTTTGATGGTCTTCTTCACCAAAATGATTTCTCAACAACCCCAATCGAGGGACATCAAATTCAAAATTTCCATACTATCCCAAAATTGTAGACAGACACCACCATGTCACCATCAGCATTGCAATCTTTCAGCTGATCAAAACCCAAAAATACGTTCTGGTAATATGATACCAGAATCCCCCCATGTAGCTAAGCCCGATTGTAATGGAAAAGATGTTTCTCGTTGCCACTTGAATCTTCTGAGGTGATCATGTAGAGTTAGAATAGCAAAATCAAAACCACGCCTTCTCCGACACGGAGTTAGGTCTGCTTCATCAACTATGAGGCACCATCGTTCTTGAAAGTGTGTGCCATGACCTCAAAACATTAAACTTTCAATACATCGAGGCTCTCCTTAAAGTAACTTTCGACGCATCAACGCCTTTTTACCAACCTTTACAAATGTAACTGTCAGTATATCTAGGTGGTCTTCCTTTTACCTCGCTTTAAATATTCGCCATCTAATTCCTTACAGCTCTTCTGTGTAGCTGAAAGTGGATCTTTCAAAATCGTCAAACAACTTTTAAGTGTATGTTTCAATTTATGATGGTGCAACAACCTTATCTCCAACCTGAACAGTGATCACTTAACATATACAAATAAGCTTTCTTAACAAGCCATAAAATGTAATTATAAGAAAATTAATGGGGTGAGTTTCAATCAAGGCTAAACTGTAGGTGTCACACCCGCTCGAGTCGCGACAACGACCCAACCCAAGCCGATGCCACGTGACCACTTCTCGCGCGGGCGTGATGGTGAGCAGTAACCAAATACAGTACTAATTTAATGCAAACTCAAGAAATATCTAACTGAAATAAATATCTATATCAAAGTTTTAAACAACACGTCCAAAATGGTGTGGGGCCCACCTAACAATAACCCCGAATAAAAGACTTTCTAAATCATTTGATACTTATCATACCATCTAAAATAAAAATGCAGCTCTATCAAACTCCTACTCTGCTCCATGTGCTTTCGAAGTATTAGCTTCAGGATGAGCTGTAAAATAATAGGATGAGCTCCTATACATAGCTCAGTAGGGAGGTTAAACATCTTTAAACAGAAAACATATTAAAAGCATACATAGTTCGCAACCATTTCATAGCAAAGCATATTTACCTTGAAATCATGATCTCAAATTCATACGCATACACTCACACACACGCACACACATCATTAGTTTCGATAATTACAGCCCATACTTTGTCTACCCCAAAGGCCACGGGAGTCGTCCAGCCCTCCCTAACGTGACATCGATAACTCCGTCTACGACGGTAACCACGCCGACTCTCACGGCAGAGTGACCGGGAACACACCCTGTATTCGCCCCAAGTCGGATCGCCCGAGGGACCTGCAAGTCTCTAGAGATCCCACACAAATCATATAAGTACGGCTCGTATATTCACACATCATTACATTTCTAAAACCAATTACAGTTCATCACATTCACAAATTATATCCAGATCCACAATTATCCAAAATCAAACACCTATCCACACAACATTTAAACAATATTTAAATACCATGTTCATACAACACATGCATATCAAAACATGCTCTTTATCAAACAATGTCATAAACATGTTCTATTTGAAAAGCATATCAAATAACCCATAATTGCGAATAACATTTCACAAACATCAATAAAATATTTATCAATCATGCACATTTAAATCTATCTAAAATAGTAAAAATCACTTCTAGCATGATTCTCTAAAAGAATGTATAACCCCCTACCTGAAGGAGTGTTAAGATCCAGTTCCCAAGCTGCTGGGTCACTCTTATCACCACCAAATCCTCCAATTTTAATCTCTAAATAATTACAAATAATTAAAATATTAAAATTTATTTAACTATAAATCTAACGAAATAAAATGTATCTGAATCGGATCTCAAACCCCAATTTGAATCCGTTTGAGCTATCCGAGATCCAAATCGATATCCAGTTCCATATCTGATCCAAATGAGTGACACAATAGGTAGCTTGTATCATTGTGTCAACAAAGAACCTTTAACTACTGACACGGGTCTTGTTTCTAACCTAGAAACCCATTTCAAGACACGACCCAAACTTGATCCGTTTTTGACACAGAACTTGTTTCTTAACATGCGACACGAGAACACAACACGAATCAGTGTCGGTTCATGACATTTTAGACACGACACATCATGCCCATCACGACACGACACGGAAACGAGGGTCACGCCCAAAAGGGCGGATTCCCTTTTTTTTTCGACATCGATTTCGTTAGTTTCCAGCGAAACGTAACCGTTTCCCGACCAAATCGACATCATCGACTTACCTATCCCACCAAAACACTTAGTTCTACCTCAAACCTTCAATCAAAGCCCAAAACGATGATTTTCAACATGTTTTTTTCATTAAAAATCAGGAAAAATGAAAATCTAAAAAATAAGTAAACTCACTGGATTCTGGCTTACTCCTCGCGTTTTCCGAGTGATTCGAGGCTGTCCCAACTCCCTGGAGAAGACACTATGAGGGGCCCTTTTTAAAGGCCCTTCATCTTAGAGATGTGCATAATCGGCTGTGAAGGAGGAAACGAGAACAGATCGCTGCGCCATGAAGTATTTGCAAGCAAATCTTGACGATAGATAATGCTCACGACAGTGATGAAACACATAACATTTCATTAGATAGCAAACGGAGTTACACGACCATACAAACTTGTGCTGGACTCATACTTAATCACCAATAACTGTAGTGCTTCATTTTATTTCGAGTTCAACACCAATCTATTAAACTATGGTGAGAGATGACAAAGCTTTGACGTAAAAAGCACAGTTTTTAGTTCTGTGGGCCGCTTTGAGCCAGCATGTACTCAGCGTACTCTTCAGCTGCACAGCAGCGGTACCCACAGCGGTATCGGCCTCCACACCCGCCGCCGCCTCCAGGTCCATGTCCATATCCAGGCCTGGATCCGGATCCATAGCCATACTGCTTCTCATCCTGGAAGCCGTTGGCGTTGGCACCCATCAGACGCTGCTCTTCAGCTGATATTTAGAGGATTTAGGTCAAACATAAAACTCTCAGCTAATAATTGACCACTATGTACATGCACGAGCCTTTTCTGGTATTTATTTGGTGGTATGGGTTAGAAATGCTTAAAGCTCATCACCAATAACTACAGATCCAGAAAACTGGTTCTTGGGAGCGTCCTGTCAACATGCCAAAATAACCTCCTCTGCAAAAATACGACAATGGCATGCTTCTCTCTAAGGGCAAAATTTGACATGTCAAACCAGTGGTGGACCATCTTCGTTGAGGCGAGTGGGCAGGGTATTTGCTGCAATAAATATTTCGAAAAATTGGAAAGAAAAAAGTATAGCCGACCACTGAATTGGTGTGCAATTATTTCAGTCCCACGGTTTAATTGTAAATTATATTTTTAGTGCACCGCATCATGGCCCCAGGCAAAAGAGCAACAAACGAATATGGCAGATAGTGACAATAACACAGCCTACAGAAGTAGCGGTCGGCTATAATACACAATCCACTATAAACTTGTGAGCTTTTCAACGCACCCTAAAAGATTTTTAGATCTGTCAGTCTAGTGTGAGATGCATTAAAAAGGTGATGGATTAAGCAGAAATAAAAAACAAGACCAGAAGACGATACATTATAGTTGTTGATGTCATGCGAAACAATACCATGAAATGGAAGCAAGATAAATTTTTTAAGCGAAAGTAAGGTTCACTGCAACTATGGCACAATAATGTCTGCCTAACATCATCTTCATACTTCATAATCCAAAAGAAAAAAATAAAATAAAATAAAATACTTGATGGTGGTCTGATTTAAAGAAGAGAACACGAAAAGCTTCCTCGCCATGGAGGCATTAGTTGTAGAGTTCTGCACTAAGAGAATCTCATGCCTTGTGCCACAGTAACTGCGGTTGGCTATAAGCATAGATTCTTAGTTGCCATATATGACTCGGAGTATTCTCAAGTGCAAGCAAGAAGTAGCGAAAACCCACCAGGTTTCTGTCCCAGTTCCCTTGCAAAGACTGGAGAAAGGACCAAGAGGACAGCAAATATAATGGGGAGGGATTTCACAGACATCGCTGACTGCTATACTAGCTAGTTTGGAAAGTGATCAGGATATAGATACTGGCACTACATCAGTGCTATTTTTAGAGCTTAAGGTGGATTTCCTAGAATCCCTGAACAACTGTGAGGCAACTCTGTCTTTCAATTTATGATGGTTCACCAACCTTATCTCTATCTTGAACAGTAATCACTTGATATATACAAATTAAGATTTCTTAATAAGCCATAACATATCAAATAGCTTCGCCAAAAGAAATTTGCAGGGGAGGCCCCCAACCTGAGTTCTTAATTTTTTAAGAGAGAGAAGTTTAACCTTGCCAACGTGCTCCCTGCAACTATATCTAAAAAAAACAAAATTGACATGATAATTCTCCCTGCAACTATGTGCAGAAAGACAAACTTTTATTCATAGTTCAACACCAAACTGATACACTTATAAGAGATGACAAAGCCTTGATCAGAAAAAGCACGGTTTTAGTTCTGAGGACGGCTTTGAGCCAGCATGTACTCGGCATACTCTTCAGCTGCACAGCAATGGTACCCGCAGCGGTATCGGCATCCATATCCGTATCCAGGCCCTCCTCCGTATCCGTATCCAGGCCCTCGTCCGTATCCGTATCCAGGCCCTCGTCCGTATCCGTATCCAGGCCCTCCTCCGTATCCGTATCCAGGCCCTCGTCCGTAACCGCCATACTGCTTCTCATCCTCGAAGCCGTTGCCACTGGTAGCCTTCTCCTCTGCACAGAAACAAAGATGCCGAGGTGATTTAACGAAGAAGAAAAGGACAATCATCCACTAATTTTATCGAGCTAACTCTATCCAAAAGAAATTCGTCTCAGAAAGCTCCTCAGATGATATTTAGAGGTTTGAGTTAGATCACACATACTCATTAAGTAGCCAGTAGTTGACTAATATATACATAGACACATATATAAATATATATGTTTACTTATGTTTGTGTGTACGCGCATCGCATGCGCTAGCGCAGGTGTGTCCACATATGTGAATGTGGTGATCTTGTTGAAGAGTCTTTTCTGGCATAACAAAAGAATCTTCTCTTTGAAAATACCAAAATGGCATGCTTCTCTTGCAAGGGAAAAATTCGACACGACAAAACAGTGGTGGATCATCTTCATTGAGGTATAAGTATTGCCCACGATTTTAATCGGTTAGCAATTATCGTAGTTCCACGGTTTAATTGCAGTTTCACTTTGGTGCACTGCAACATCGCCCCAGGCCAAAGAGCAATAAAAGAACAGGTTTACAGTCCTAATTACGATAATACATAGCCTACGAAAATAGCTGCCGGATATAATACATAATCCACTGTGACACTGTGAACTATATTCATGGCGGCCTAAAAGATTTTTGAATTCTCACTCTACTAGATTATTCTAGCATATGAAATGCATAAAATAGATTATGCTTGAATCAGAAGTAAAAAGCAAGTCAATAACATGATACAATATGTTTTTTGCCGTGCTGCAAAAGGATACCATGAAACGGAAGTAAAGAAGATTAATTTTTGCAGGGAAAGTAAGGTTTCCTGCAACTTTGAATGCACAATAATGTCTGCCTAACCCCATCTTGATGATCCAAAAGAGCTAAAAAAACAGTACAGTTGACGCTGGTCTCATTAATGTGAAGAAGTAAGAGAGCTCGAAAAGCTTCCCTTAATGGAGGCATTAGCTGGTAATCTGCTGCACTAGGAGAATCAAGAACCAGAACCAAATCATGTGCCACAATAAGTGCGGTTGGCTATATACATAGATTCTTAGTTGCCATATCCCTAATTTAGAGTATTCACAGGTGCAAGCAAGAAGCACATAAAGAAAACCCACCGGGTTTCTCTCCCAGTTCCCGTGCAAAGACTGGGGAAAGGACCAAGAGGACAGCGAAGATAATGGGGAGATATTTGACAGCCATGACTCACTGTTATACTAGCTAGTATGGAAAGTGATCAGGATATGGGTACTAGCACTACATCAGTGCTATTTATAGAGTTTGGTCTGATGCACAACGGAGAAAATCTTCGTCATCTCTGTGTGCTGGTGTGGCTCACATGCAGAACAATAATTAAATTGATAATTAAGTACTTGGGGTCTCTCACCTAAACTTCATTAATGCAATTTAGTTGTATTAATTAAAACCGTTGGACAGATACCCGCAGTGCATAAGCATTGATTCTCAGTCAGGCAAAAGAACAAATAGTAGTAGCTAGTAACGGCTGTATGTTCTTACAAACCCTCTAATCTTGTTCGTTAGTCTCCTTGTAGTACATGAAGCTCACTCTTAGATGAGTAAAAAGCAAGACGGATCACACATATGTATACATCTACGCACAGATTTATGTATCTGTGTGTGCATATATATATATATATATATATATATATATATATATATATATATATATATATATATATATATATATATAGAGAGAGAGAGAGAGAGAGAGAAATTAAAGAAAACAAGTTTACACAAGCCGAGTTAATCCGAACTTAACCTGTTGCTCAAACTTGTGGCACTATCTATATACATGCCGTGAGCCATAGCTCTGAGGTTCATGAAGTGGAGCCCAGGAGAAGTTGCAACAGCGATTAGATGTTGTAACCCATCTTGTTTTGCCACACTACATCTATATGGAAGGGTAGATGAAAGATTATTAACGCTGGGAAAATTGTTTTGAGTTGATTGTATTTGGAGGTTAAAATATGATATCTTGCTTGTTTCTTGCTTGATTGAAATATTTGTCATATGTGCTTGTTAGTAGAACAACACATGCATTTGTCCTCTATATCCAACTCTCTTATGGGAAATGAGTATAT
Source organism: Brasenia schreberi (assembly GCA_036023115.1). NCBI lineage: Eukaryota > Viridiplantae > Streptophyta > Magnoliopsida > Nymphaeales > Cabombaceae > Brasenia > Brasenia schreberi. The sequence goes on along the minus strand of JAYKKT010000065.1, from coordinate 18,475,714 downwards.
GTATATGTGTGTGCGTGCTTAATTTACTTTTTTATGCGATTGACTCATTAATTTACTATCCTCTATAAGGAAATTAGTTTATTAAGTAGATGAGTTAAATAAGAATAATAAGTTCTCTGGAGGCCTTGCCGCCCATTAAATATCCGGAAGCTACATGGGGAAAATGGTAGCAAGTGGCTTGCCCAATGGCCCACACCGTAGTTCTTGACCACATAAAAACAGGCTACGTGTCAATGCTCTCTCCCTCACCGGTCGCGACCGACACCAAGAATAATTAAATATAACTTAAATAAAATATTCAACTTAGTTATATCAAATATCTATACATTTAAACCATCCATGTTGGTGTGGGGCCCACCAAGTGTAACCTCGAATAAAAAACATTTATTTAAAGAATCTACTACTCATCTAAATTGTACCTATCTCAAAATATGTATCTCTTTCAACTGTTTCTTTGCTTTGTGTGTTAGGCTTGAGGAGGAACTATAAAAATGGTACACTCGGTTCCTACCCTGAGTTGAGTACGAAGGTTAAACATCTTTAAACATAATTTATACTAAAATAGTGTATATTTTAACAAACATTTTGTAACAAATCATACTTTCATTTCTAATTCATAATTTCAAATTCATATTAATAACCAAATACATGTATCAATTTGTTAAGATAATTATAACACAAACCGTATTTACCATAAGGACAGACCCTCTTACTTGATTATGGTCACCTCATTCACGATACTCAAACCACGCCGACTCTCACGATAGAGTGTCCGAAAACACACTCTATATTCGTCTAAAGCCGCAATGCCCAAGGTACCTATAAGTCTCTAGAGACCCATACAAACCGTACAAGTACGACTCATATATTCGCATATTATTATATTTCAAAACCTCATTCCAATTTATCACAATATCTATACAATATTTAAATATCATGTTCATACCCATACATCCATATCAAAACATGTTCTTTATCAACCAATTCATAAATAAATTCCACCTCAGGTTATAATTGCAAACATCATTTCATAAACATCATTAAAATATTATCAATTATAAACTTTTAAATCCATCTAAAACAAGAAATAACTTCTAGCATGGTTCTATAAAAAATGTATAACCTCCCTACCTTAAAGAGAATAAATATTCAATCCCCAAACTATTGGGTCACTCTTATCACTATCAAATCCTTCAATTTCAATCTCTAAACAATTATAAATAATTAAATATTAAAATTCTTTTGATTGCGAGTCTAACACAATAAACTGTGTCCAAATTGGACCCCAAATAACCTTAAAATCACATAAAACTCAATCTAAATCTATTTAAGTTGTACTAGATCTGAGTTATCACTTGGATCTATACTCGATCCAAATTGGGCCCCACAGCAGGTAGTACGTGTTCTTGTGTTGGACACAAAACTTAGAACTATTGAAACAAATCTTGTTTCTAACCTAGAACTTGTTTCAATACCAAACCCGAATCTATTTCTAACATGAACACAACCCATAACTCGATTTTCACACAGGCACGGCGTACATGGCATGAAACTATTAGTGTGACACGAGGTAGGACACGATTGAGTGTCATTGTAGAGTGAAATCGGATAAGATACTGTTTTGTATTAACGCCCTTCATGTGTAATTTTGGTGGGCTTTAATGTGATTGAGTTACATTCAAGTTTCTCTCTCAAACAAAGTCAATATAATCAATTAATTATTGATATTTAAGTTGTACCGACTGATCCTCATACTGCTCACGCGGGATCTTTCGTGCATGCATTAATGAGTTAGATAAATATCCGGATAAAACATTGATCATGTCCACACCTTTAAGAGAGAGAGAGATGGTGAACTAAAGCGCTCGAAATAATATAACTTTGTCAATCACTAAACAGTAATGGACTGTCGCAATTAATTATCTGCCGCAAGTCATGGTTTCTTGATTTATTTTGTCCAAATCTAGGCAGGTCAATACGAGTCGTGGTTTGTCTTCTTCGTAGCCTGGATGAGCTCGTTCATGTCCAATTCTTGACCTAAATGTCGCACCACGAGGTTCGTCTGAGCTCCTATTGGTTCGTTTACTTGAATACTTTTATGTACGTTTGTGCTAGAAAACAATGCTGACCAACTACTTGAGTGGTAAAATATAATTAAATGGCATATCTCATAATTCTATATTAATTCGTATGACAATAAAACATCGAGGTGGCCTTCCTTTTACCTCGATTTAAATATTCGCTATCTAATCGTCACAGCTTTTTTGATAGAGCTTAAGGTGGATTTCTTAGAATCCCTAAACAACTTTGAGGCAACTCTGTCTTTCAATTTATGATGGTTCACCCACCTTATTTCTATCTTGAATAGTGATTGATCACTTGATATATAAGCAAGAACTATTGAGTGTGTATCAAATACCTATTGAGTATGTGTCTAACACATACGTACAACAACTAAGCTTTTTTCCATATTAGATATGTCGACTACATGGATTATTTATTTTCAGAGGGCCCTAGCAAGTGTCATGCTCATTGTTAACTCAATATAAATTAAATCATTCTTTATTATTTCTTTCCAACACTTTTGTGGTTATCATGTTCCTCTTTTAACATTTTCAAAATCTAGTTTTTCTTATCTTTTTATTGGAGGCATGCATATATATATATATATATATATATATATATATATATATATATATATATATATATATAGAGAGAGAGAGAGAGATAAATTAGTACATGAGCACGTAGATATATACTTAAATATTATCGAAGATTTCAATCGATCGATTTTAAAAATAAGTGATTGAGATTTTTAAGTCAAAAAGAAACTTATATTAAGTGTATTTATTGTACATGATACAAATACCAACATACTTGTTTTGTTTATGAGATTTCAATTTTAGTTGCAAATCGAATGGTTTAGATTTAAAAGCATGCCATGCTTAAAGTGCATATGCACTATGTTCTCATATATATGTATATATAATGATAAATGTTTAAATCCCATTTCTACTAAAATCTAGTCAAACATTTTCAAAACATGATTTGTATAGGGGTAAATGGTCAAACACATTTGTGTGTTTTATATGCGTGCATGCGTGTGTGTTTATGTATGTGCACATGAAGTCGGCTCAGTACTAATTTTGAAGATGGCCGAGTAAAACTTTCTAATTTATAGGAACCCCATGTTCTACTACCACTGAATGCAGATCCCTTCATATAGTGGACTTCACAAAGCAGGATGGTCGTGTTACCGAGCGTGGTATCGTGGGTATTAATCCAAAAGAGTTCCTCGTCATAAAAACGAAATAAATAAGACCAAACTAAGCAAGAAATGCAGAAGAGGAAGCCACCTGCTGATTTCTCTCCCAACTCTCTTGCAAAGAGCGGGGAAACTACTAATAACATATCAAAGATAATGGGAAGGGAAAGGATTTTCAGTGCCATGCCTAGGTGCTAGTAGGATAAGGGAAGACTAGAGGAGGTGAGATGCTTGGGCAACACAATCTTGATATAGAGAGTTCGGACTCTCTCTCTCTCTCTCTCTCTCTCTCTCTCTCTCTCTCTCTCTCTCTCAAATACACACAGAGACATAAGTCACATGACTCGCATGCAAGACCTTAAATAAATCATTAAGAGATACCTACATCTGATAAGCTCAAGCTTATTGTATGCCTTAAATTAATTAGGCGACTGCTGGGGCGAAGTACGTGATAGAAATCCGGGATTTCATATTTATATTGTAATACATTAAGGCAAGGAAATTATGTAATAAAGTGAATCAGAGTGGTAGATCCGGATCCACCCAAAATGTTTGCGCACACGATGCGTTAGTGTATGCAAACATCGTAAATGAAGGTGGAGGCTGGGAAAGGCAGTTGCGAAGATGGTAACTGTCATTTATGGAGGTTACCATCTTCGTGGTGAGCTCCTATAAAAGGATTGCGATTGTTAGAAACCGAGAGGAAAAAAGCGAGCTGAGAACGACGTCGAGGAATTGGTCGGAATTCGGTAAGAAACCATCGTTTTTGCTTTTGTATTTTTTTTCATTTTTAGTTCCTAAATCCGAGTTAGATCAAAGGGTTTTTATTTAATTTATGCTAAACATACGAAAATAAGCCTTAATATACGAAAATCGGTTCAAAACAAGCGTATATTTATAAAAATTTTCTTAAATCTGAGTAACTATTTTTGATAGATTTTCTTGCAAAAATGTTGTTACCAACCACCGGTAATGGGTTAGATTAGAAGAGAAGGGGCAGGCAGTTCGTTGGGGACCATCGTCGGCCTTAGTTGTTGTCGGAAACTAACAAAATCAATACCCAAAAATCAAGAGAACCGGTCTCTTTTGGGTGCGTTCTGTTTCCGTGTCATGTCCGAAATGCCATGAACTGATACGGATTTGTGTTGTATCCTCATGTCACATGTTAAGAAACAGTTCTATGTCAAAACAAATCAGAAACAGGTTTTGTGTCAGAAATGGGTGAGGTTTAGGTCGGGTCTTGAAATGGGTTTTTGGTCACAAACAGAACCCGTGTCAGTAGTTACAGCTTCTATGTCGACACGGTGACACAAGATACCTATTGTATCACTCATTTTGGATCAGATTTGGATCTAGTATCAATTTGAATCAAAGATAACTTAAACAGATCCAGATTGGGTTTTGAGTGATTTTAGGATCTTTTGAGATCCGATTTGAATACAGTTTGTTTCGTTAGATTCGTAGTTAAATATATTTTAATATTTTAATTATTTATAATTAGTTAGAGATTAAATTGAAGGATTTGATGGTGATAAGAGTGGACTAGCGGTTTGGGGATTGAATCTTAACACTCTTTAAGGTAGAGGTTATGCATTCTTTTACAAAATCATCTTAGAAGTGATTTTCTTATTTTACATATTTAAATATGTATAATTGATAAATGTTGATAAGATAAAATGGAGGCATTAGCACAATAACGTTTGCCTAACCCATCTTCATACTTCATAATCAAAAAGAAAAATAAAATAAAATAAAATACTTGATGGTGGTCTCATTTAAAGAAGAGAACACGAAAAGCTTCCTTGCCATCGAGGCATTTGTTAGTACACTGCTGCTGGCTATAAGCATAGATTCTTAGTTGCCATATATGGCTCGGAGTATTCTCAAGTGCAAGCAAGAAGCAAGTACCGAAAACCCACCTGGTTTCTGTCCTAGTTCCCTTGCAAAGGCAGGAGAAAGGACCAAGAGGACAGCAAATATAATGGGGAGGGATTTCACAGCCAGGGTTAACTGCTAAACCAGCTAGTTTGCAAAGTGATCAGGATATGGATACTGGCACTAAATCAGTGCTATTTTTAGAGTTTGGTGTGGTGCGCAAGGGAAAAAATCTTCGTCATCTCCATCTCTCTCTCTCTCTCTCTCTCTCTCTCGCCATGGCTCACATGCAGAACAATAAATTGTAATAAATACTTGCGGGCTCTCGAGCTTGATTTATACACTTCAGTCGTATTAATTAAAACCGTTCGGTAGGTATCCGGAATGCATTAGAATTTATTCTGTCAAGCAAATATGAGTAGCTAGGAAACCAGCCAAACTGCGAGATAGGGTGTAAGTTCTTGGAAACCCTCTAATGTTGTTCGTTAGTCTCCTTGTACGTTGTACATGAAGCTCACTCTAAGACGAGCAAACAGCAAGATGGATCGAACATGAGCTTCTTATTTAACTTGAAAATGTAAATTTTTATGTGTAGTTTTTATTGAAAACACGAAATTATATTTCCTGTTAATTAAAAATAAATTAAAATGACGGAATCCTTATTTTCAAGCTAAAACTATTCTTAGACCTTTGAGAACATGTATGGCCACCCAACCAAATTGACACACACACACACACACACACACACACACACACACACACACATATATATATATATATATATATATATATATATATATGTGTGTGTGTGTGTGTGTGTGTGTGTGTATGTGTGTGCGTGCATTTTTGTGTAGAGAGAGAATGAGTAATTCAAGAAAACAAGCAGAGTTAATCCCATCTTAACCTGTTGCTCAAGCTTGTGGACCCATAGCTTTGAGGCTCAAGAAGTGAAGCCGAGGAGAAGTTTCAAGATGATGAGATATAATAGCTCATCTTGTTTTGTCGCCCTACATCTATGTGGAACGATAGATGAAAGTTTATTAATGCTGAGATCTCGTTGTGAGTTGATTGTATGTGGAGCTTAAAATATGGCATCTTGTTTGTCTTGTGCTTGATTGAAATATTTGCCATATTTTCTTGTTAGTAGAGATATATGCGTGTCAAGCTCTATATCCAACTCTCTCAATAATAAATATGTATATGTGTGTGTGCTTAATTTAGTGGATTTCTGTGATTTTATTAATTAACCCCACATAAGATAAATAGCTAGATTAACTACATGAGTTAAATTAGAATAATAAGTTTCTCTGGAGGGCTTGTTGGCCAATAATGATTGGAAGTGCATGGCCCACACTGCAGTTCTTGACCACAGAAACGCCATCTACCTGTGGATAATACTCTCTCTGTGTGCGTGTGTGGTTTGTGTATGTAGCTTTCATGGCTTTCCTGCTTAGTGAGAGTTAAAACATTAAATTTCCTGTTACTATTTCTTTTGCAGCATCAATATCTCCTCATGAATTGTGAGCTGTTGGTCAGTCGTCATCATAAACACTAACTTGATAAAGATTTCTAATATACAAAAACACAAAAGTTACATCCGTTGTTTGGATCTAACATTTCATGATTAATTATTTATGCGTGAGGTTGGAGGAGGCAAGTGCATTGTTAAGCAAGATTTGCTCTTCGCTTACACAGATTAATAGCAGAGACGCATGCACAGGGTCATTACAAATTGGGTTCCATATTTTTCCTCATTTTGATAGTGCTCTTCACCAAAATGATATGTCAACCACCCCTGATCGGGGATACACTAGTACAAAACCGTTCGTTTACGGCCTGAATTTATGTGAAACTAATTCCGGCGGTTAATCCAACAAGTATCACAAACATTTCCGATGGTTCAGCTCCTAATTCCGACAGTCGACCGATGTTGTTCGAGAAATACTTTCGACGGTTTTGGAGTTCCAAATCTGGGGGTTGAGCGGAGGACCGTAGGGGGCCGGGGCGGTGGCAGGAGACCCAGTTTCCGTCCTCGTCCCATCCCCGTGAAACACGAAACATCGAAGTGGCCTTTCATTTACGTCGATTTAAATATTCTGTATCTAATCCGTCACACCTTTTTTGATAGAGCTTATGGTGGATTTCTTAGAATCCCTAAACAACTTTGTGGTAACTCTGTCTTTTAATTTATGATGGTTCACCAACCTTATCTCTATCTTGAACAGTGATCACTTGATATATACAAATTAAGATTTCTTAATAAGCCATAACATGTCAAATAGCTTGGCCAAAAGAAATTTGCACGGGAGGGCCCCAACCTGAGTTCTTAATTTTTTAAGACACGAAATCGAAAGAGGAGAGAGAGTGCAAAAAGGCAAGTGTATGGGGATTAGGAGCCCTAATCCCCTATTTGTAGTGCGCGTGATGATCACGGATCCGAACCAACCGTCGCAACTTTTCAAGTCGGTAACCGTGTGTACTCTTAATCATTAGATCAAAATAATTTAGTACAAAAAGATAAACCGAAGACTGAAGACAATTCCCAAACTCAAATCAAGGCTCGGTTCGAGCACATGCGCACACGTGTGTGGTCTAATATGTCCTTCCTCAAACTCTTTGAACTAAGGTTCATGAGCTATCAACTATATAAAAGGACACATGGGTTTGTCAAATTTTTTATATTTGACTAAATTTTGTCGTCTCTTGGCCATGACATGTAAGTCCCTCACATATGACTTTTTATACTTTAAGACTTTCATATATATCATTTAAATATTTAGAAATAACAACATGAATTAAATATCATTAATGCACATTAAACAATTCTCGTGCAAAGACTGGGGAAAAGATCAAAAGGACAGCGAATATAATGGGGAGTTATTTCCCAGCCATGGCTCACTGTTATACTAAGTATGAAAAGTGATCACGATATGGATGCAAGCACTACATCAGTGCTATTTATAGAGTTTGGTCAGGAAAAAATCTTCGTCATCTGTGTGTGTTGGTGTGGGTCACATGCAGAACAATACTTAAATTGATAATTAAGTACTTGGGGTCTGTCACCTAAACTTCAT